>CM052718.1:39710731-39739868 GCA_028551405.1 Uromys caudimaculatus | reverse complement strand
ACATTTTCTGTATCCATTCCTCTGCTGAGGGACATCTGGGTTGTTTCTAGCTTCTGGCTATTATAAATATGGCTGCTATAAACATAGTGGAGCGTGTGTCTTTATTACATGTTGGAGCATCTTCTGGGTATATGCCCAGGAGAGGTATAGCTGGGTATTCTTGTTTATCAAAAATCTGCTATAATACTCTTACTTTTAACCAGTGGGTGTACAGGTTGTTCTCTGGTCTGAAGCAATCAAATTTAAAAAAAAAAAAAAAAGTACAAGAAAAAGTTGTAAAGGCGTAGAAGATGCTGATCGTGTGCAAAAGCGGAAGGGAAGAGGGTGGCTAGAGGCCTATGATGTACACAAGTAGCCCTTAGTCTCTTGAGGAAGCTCAAGAGTGTAGGGTGTAGGAACACAAAACCAACCAAAATCTCAGCTGAAATTTGTGTCAAGTGTTGATTATAAAATCCTCAGGACATACAGAGGACCCACTGGAGCCCAGTACTACCTGGTGGAGGTACAGTATAAGGCTCTGATAGCAGGCTAATCAGAATTGGCAGAAGCACCAACAGAGGTTCACAGAAGAGAGTCCAGAAGCAGAGACGCACATACATGGACCACTGACCTAACAAACGCACAAAGGCCAGTCGCCAGAGGGGAGACCTCTGCAAGTGGTGCTGGAACCTTGGGGTACTACAAGGAAAAGAGAAGCAGAAAGAGGAATGGGGACAAAAGGGGGGCAAAGCTCCTGTCCCAGGCTGTTTCTCTGTCCCAGTGTTCTGCTGATTCCGGGCAGGTCCCGCTGAGCAGTGGCACCCATCTTACCTCCACTCACTGGCTTGTCCACTCTCCCTGGATGCTAGCCTTCTCTGTGCGCTATTTGGTTATCGAGCTCTGTGGCACAGACTGGGGTCTCTGGCCGCAGAAGGAGACCAGAAGGCGGCTGTCCCAGGCTGCTTGTAGGTCCCTGTGTCCTGGAGGTTCCGGGCAGGTCCCTCTGAACAGGGGTACTGGCCTTACCCCCTGATCACAGGCTTGTCCACACTCCTGGGAGGGTAGCTCTTTCCCTGCGCTATTTGGATATGGAGCTGCGGCACAGACCACAGGAGTAAACCGGAAGGCTCCTGTCCCAGGCTGTTCCTCTGTCCCAGTGTTCTGCAGATTCCGGGCAGGTCCCGCTGAGCAGTGGCGCCATCTTACCTCCACTCACTAGCTTGTCCACTCTCCCTGGATGCTATTTGGTTATGGATTGTTGCAGACTGCTGCTTTATTAATCTTAAACATTGCTTTTAAATATGTGGGTAAACCACATGATTCAGCATTTACTAGCTTACAGTGAGATAAATTTATATTGAGAATATTAGAAAGTATGATTAATAAAGAAAAATAATCTTCAGTTTTCACAGGTCTTCTGTGTTTGAGGTATCGGGTTGGATGAGTCACCAGTATCTTCTTGAAGTTTCTCAGTAACTATTGTAGGCTTATTCAGAAGAGATTCCTTTTTGTCTTTATTGCCAGAAATTCATGCAGGAGCTTTGGTGTTGGACCAGAATCGAAGCCAAACTCTGTTTCTTAAGCCTCTTTCCTGGGTCTGCAAGTCTCACAGTGTAGATAAGACTTGGCACAGAGAGAAACGTTGTTAGTTGGGAAATGCTGCTGTGAATATTGCTTCCTGCCTTGAACTCACCACTTCTTTCCAGTCTAGTAGGAAGAAATCGATGGTTGGGATGTGGGGAATGTGTTTGAGTCAAATCAAAGACCTGACTGATGCCCAAAACTACCAAGAGAGAGTCTAAGGGTGTGTTTTAAGATGAGACGAGCCTATGGTGCTTCAGTGACTGGCGGCATTCATTTCTGTGATTTTGTGACCCCTTTGCCATGGTAGTTTATGGAGTGCCAGCAAATGTTTCCTGAAGGTAGCTGTCTGTATAGTGAAGGGAAACCAAGTCTGAGGAGGACACAGTAAACAAGTCTCTTTTCTCTGTGTCCTTCCCTCTCACAGGAAGGCGATACAACAAAAAGCCTTTAGATGAGGAACAACACATTCATTACCCCATGGCTTCTGTGTCAAGTATGTCTGTCTATGTCTGTGGTAGTCCATATACTGTGGTTTGTGCCTCTGCTGCTGACTTCAAGTCATAACTCTACTGTTTGTTAACTCCGTGACCTGCCAGATGATTTCAGCTCCCTGGGAGTTAATTTCCTTATCTCTATTGTATGCTTAATAGTGCCCAATTTCTGTTGGATCAGGAGGTAGTGTGCTGTGTCACAGATCCTCGTACATAGTCAGTGTCCATTCACGGTTGTTCATTTTTTCCATTCATGGCTTTCTTTGTTCATTGTCAGTGTTTTCCTTTGACTAGTATAATTCCGGACCAGTCTCCATGGGGAGCAGTGAAACCATTTGTTTAGCCTCTACCCCAGTGTGGTGAACAGCCATGGCCTACTGCTAAACAACTTTGCCTCGTGTGGCAGTGGTAGCTGCTGTTCTTCTTTCTTTAAGGCATTTCCCAGGCCTGATGTGTAGTAAGTGCTCAGTAATCATTTGCAAGGTAAAGGAGTTTCTGAACTTGGAAAGGAGTGTCTGCAACACTTCTCATTGAGGTTTGAAGTCTAAGGGTTCATCTTGTTGCTTTGCAAGTTAATATATTCTTGATGCTTTTAGGATTTGGACTAATTATATTTGCAGATTAACTATCTACTCTGTAATGGTTTTAGTTACAGATATGGCTAGTTAGTGGTCACTCCAAGCCAGGCTCTGCTTTGATCATTGTACCTACATGATAACAACTATGAATTTGGTACTGTTCTGTATCTTTTTCTTGTTTTAAAGATTTGTATTTTATTTTATGTGTATGAGTATTTGCCTGCATGTATGAGTGTACACCACATGCATTCCTGGTGCTTACGGAGGCCAAAGAGGGCATCAGATCTCCTGGATTAAGAGTTATAGGCTCTTATGAACTGTCATATTGAACCCTGGTCCCCTGCAAGAATCACAAGTGCTCTTAACCGTTCGGCCATCTCTCCAGCCCTCAGTACTATTCTGATACCCATTACAGAGGTATGGAAACGGTCTTTCCAAAGACTACACAGCCTGCAAGAAAGTAATCACGCAGACTGCCCTTTCAGTTACGTGGTGTGCAGCGGCCCACATCTGTTGTTATCTGGTGGGAGGGCTGTGGGTAGGCAGAGGGCAGAAAGGCGGAAAGCCCTCCAGGGTTTCTAGACCTTAGGAAGAAAGCAGCTGCTGACCAGTTTATATCATGCACCTGATACTGCACACTTAGTTCCAGTGGGAGGCAGTTAGAACATGGGGATTCAGTTTTAATTTTACCGTACTAATATCTGTGTGGAGCAGTAATTACAACTTTGAAGTTCAGTATAGTGAGAAGTAACCAAGTTTCTATTAAAGATTGCTCAAGCAGTGAGTAAGTCATTAAATTCAACTCCTGATGAATGTAGATTGCTTAATATCTGTCTGTCAGGAGACACACACATATATGTCATTAGAGATAGGTAATTGGAGCTGATTTTACAGAGAACTCAGGTTTTGGTTTGATTTTGACACAAAGAAGTTGGGAATATTGTTTATACTGTCATCTGTTTGCATTTCTCAAAAAAAAAAAAAAAAAAAAAAAAAAAAAAAGAAAGGAAATAAATGCCTTTTACAGAAAATATGGAAGAATCAAGTTTTCATTCAAAGAGATTTGGAGATACTTATTCCCAGTCTTTAGAAAATAAAATCTTCTGGCTACGTGTGCCATTTATTCTAAGAAATTTAAAATAAAGTCAGGCAACCCTTTGCCACCCTCCTTCTTCCTTGCCAACGTGGTATGTGTATTTTATGACATTTAGTGTTTATCAGATTCTTCTGAGTGTATGAGTCACGTTGACTCATAGTCAGCAATCTTTAGCAACACTAAATGTCTGCTTTGTCTTAGCTTGGGAATTCACTAATAAAATACATGCTGTTGAATTTAATCAACTCCATGTAATTGGTTGTATTTCTGTTCAGACATGTTTGTGTGTAGCTTTGTAGAATAAAAAAAAAAAAAATAACCTGATCCCATGGAGTTCTTATTATTTGTTTAGGACAAAATTTTAGAAAACAGCTTGAGCATGGACAACGCTGTTCAACTGAATCAGATGCAGGTGGAAAGAATAAGTAGGTGATAGTTGTCTTGAAGGTGTGCCTCCCTAGTGTGTGCGCACACATGTCCTACTTGTAAAGGAAAAGAAATTTTATGGATAAGGGCTGGAATACTTGGTCCTCTTCTGGACAGTAGAGAGATGTCGGAGAGGGGACCTTATAGCTGAGATTATAGGGAGCTTTCGACGAGGGCACCTCAAAAAGACATGTGAGGTGTAGTGACGTTCAGAGTCTTTGTATGTCGTTTGTCTGGAGAGACAAGGAGGGCAATCCTACATTTTGATGCTTGTTTCAGTGAAGTGAAGACTGGTCTAGTAAAGACCTAGAAACTGTGAGTGACTTCCAGCTCTACTTCCCAGCCCCAGAGCTGGCCCTCAGGGAAGCTTATCCCTCTCCCACGAACCACGGGCTGCAAGCACACCTGTGGTTAGGGGTGGCTCCATTTAGACTAAGTAGGTCCAGAACTGTGTCTCTTACCTCCCTCCCTCAATAACCTGGTTGCTGGGCTGGAGTGGCAGTTGGGTTGGTCTGTTGATCATGACCAGGTGGACTCAGACATGCCACGATAAAGAACTGCTTCCCCCACCTGCTTCTGCTTTTAAACCTGTGGCCTAGAAAATTATACTGAACAAACAGGCATGAATCAACCCAGGACAGTACTGCAACTGAATGGGAAAAAAGATCTCGTGCTCCCACACCGTGCCACATAAGGACACCATATTGCCATGCTTGTCACCTACAGTTTTAGCCACAACTTGGAAGTTATTCCTTCTTGAGAGTTCATGTCCGTAAAAGCAGCTTATTTGCCTCCTCTCCCTCTCTCAGATCTGTCTCTAATTTTGCCATGCTCTTCCACATCCAGGACAACTGGCATCAGTGGTTACTGTTTTGCCTTCATAGGTTCATATTTGTTCCCACCTCAGCCCATTATCTTCCTCTCATTAAAGCCTATAAAGTTTGTTTGAAGTTGGGTTTGATTCTAGCACTAAGTCACCCATTTCTGCTTAATACACCTCCAGTGCTCTTTCAGTGCTTCAAAGCAGAGACTAGTAAGAGTTATTGCTGTTGGTGCATTTTAGCATTGAGTAACAGATGACGTGTCTAATGAATAGCGTGGCTACCGAGATTGCATAATTATAGGGTTGTCTGCCTTTAGGAAAACCCTAAGCAGGCCAGCTTCATCCAGTTAGAGACTTCTCCAATTATGTAAGCATCAGAGTATTTCAATCTAAAATGAAGCCCTCTTACAGTGATTCTGTTATTCTTTGTTTGGGGGGGGGTGTTTTGTTTTTTTGGAGTTTGCCCCTGAGTAGGAGAAACAAAAATAAAACAGTAACTGTCTTCAAGAGATGAGTTATTTTGTGGCTTTTTCTGGTCTAAGTCACACTTACAGTGTATGTGAGGTCGTGCAGGCTACAGTGGTTCTGCATAGTGTTAGAAATAGCTCTGATTGGCATTGTTGGATAGGTTTGTCAGCTAGAATTTGACAATGCAAAGCAGGAATTATCTGTGCCCTCTGGACTTGGTTTGTTGGGGGGACATATTTCAGCTAGTTATTGTACTAACTTTAACTTCTTGGAATAATGTCTTAATTAATGTGCCAGATGACAGGTCTCCCAGAGGCTTTGAGTTATCCCCATGGGTCTTCTCCATGTGTGCATTGGCTTGGAAATCAATGCTCATGTAATTCATGTAGGTTCCTTCAATTACTGAAAGAAAGGGTTGAGTCTAATAAATCATTGTTCATTGGATGACATATTGAAGAAATGTCAATATTCCCACCCCTCTCAGGCCATGTTTAGCTGGGGGAGAACAATTAGTTATGTGTAATAAAAGTTATTTCTGACCATGAGTACTGCTTAGGACGTTTTTTGTAGGACTCTTGTTCCCCCAACCATTTCTCTATAGTCCCCTTTGTGACCTGACAGGAAGTTTGTAGCAGCTTCTGTCTGTGTGCTTGGTTGCTAGTGCTCTTAGACTCATGTATCCTTGACTTTTCAGCACCTGGACTTGGCTGGTGTTCTCCTAGCATTCAGTGGGTGATGTGACTGTTGTCCTAGCACTTCAAACTACCTGTGAGGATGGGAAAAGATGTGTTCCCTGTGTTAGTATGGTTCTAAGGGTCTAAACTACAAGCTGAGCTGACGTTCGCAGATTGCCTTAAATACGTGTGAAGGAGTCGGAGTCTTTATTAGATTCAGATTCCGTTTTGTCCAACAGAGTAGCATCTTTGTTTTGCCATTAGAAAGTCAGAGTTGGAAGTTTCATTCTTCTGCTTGGTACTATTGTTGCTTAGAATACAACAGTTCAGCTTTCTTCTGTATAAAAAGCAAGTAAAAATTACCCATCTCTTTGATTGGTCTGGTGGTATGAGCCTGTAATACCAGCTATGTTGGAAGCCAAGGTAAGAAGAGCCCTCGTTCCCATTTGGGCTACATAGTGGATTCAAGACCAGTCAGGGCAATTTAAAAGGCCAGGGATGTAGCTCAGTGATAAAATTCTTGCCTAATATGTGTGAGGCCCTGGATTTAATCCCTAGTATTGAAAAAACAAAACAACCAGCACCTGTCTCACTTAGCCAGAGAAGGTGCTGTAGGCTGCACCCTAAATACAATACGCTGCACACAGTGCTGGTGCCTAATGGAGTGTTCATTAACTGTTACAGCGTTTGTGTCACTGTACGTGTGTATGCTGTCTCCTCATGGCCATTACTTCTCGTACTTTGTCATCTGCACCAGCCTCTCTAGTGCTGATCCTGCAGAGGAGGGTACGTGCAGCCCTCCTCTCTTGGATTCTCATTCTCAGGATTTTAGCATCTTTGTGTGGCACTGCCTCCTACCCCCACCCAGTATTGGTATTTCCTTTTTTTTCTGATGAAAAAAAAAAAAAGATCACAGTGAAAATAGAGAAGACAAATGAGTATATATCATATGTTTTCTTTATTTAAGTCAACAGAATATCGTGTAGGACACTTCCAGATTTAGGAAATATTGACCCTAGGAAAATATAGAAGAAATATTAATTCTGTAACTCTTTGTTATATCTCAGAATGCTAACACACCATTCATGTCTATGGAGAAATGAGAAAGATGGGGATAAGAAAGGCATGATTATTTATGGTGCCAAAACAGGAAGTGTAGGTGTTAAGATAAATTAAGCAAATAGTTTCTTCTAGGTTAGTATACTTTCAGAACAGATGGGATTTGAGCTCAGTTCTTGAAGAATGTTCAGATTTAGTCTGGTGAATTGTAGGGAGGCTTTTGTGAAACTGTGTGTGTGTGTGTGTGTGTGTGTGTGTGTGTGTGTGTGTGTGTGTGTGTGTGTGTGTTGGGTGAGATGAGGTAAAGTACACCAGGCTGACCTTAAATTCCTACCTCTTTCCTCAGCCTCCTGAGTGCTGGGGTTACCTGCCTGTGCCACCAGATCTGGCTAAATGGGACAATTTTTAAAAGCTGTATTTTATCTTTAATTCCGTGCATGTGGGGTTGGGCGTGTGGTAGGAGGGAGAGCTTGTATGCATGTGAGTGCAGGTGCCCAAGGAAGCCAACAGAGGGGATCAGATCTCCCAGGCCCTGGAGTTTCAAGCCATTGTGAGCTGCAACTTTTGAGTTGGGAGCTGAGCCCAGATCTACTATTATCTGTCTCTCCAGGCCTAGGTAGGGACTTTTGATGGTGGAAATATATGCTGTGGAATCCAGTGACAAAGAGCTTCTGGGTGGTGGGTCTCTCCTTCTCCAGTCTGCCCCAGCCAGGCTTTACTAATACACTTTAAAGCCTAAGGAAGGATCTCCACTGGCCATTTGTGACCTACAGGCAGCCTCAGCTAAGGCTCCAGGGCCCAGAGCATGTCTGGAGGAGCTGAAAAACACAGGTGAAGAACAGCATAGCCTAAGCGGGGAGGAACCATTAGAAGGGATGATGATGGCGAGCCTGAGGAGGAAGAGTCATGGAGTATGTAATAGGGTGGTGCCTGTCTCTTGATGTGTTGCAGAAGGGGCCAGAGACCAGGACTTAATATTTTGCAGCTCATTTTTTTTTTAATCCTTAGTTCTCTTTTGTAATAACAATATAGTGGATTTGTGTGTGTGTCAGAAGCCACAGGCTGGGAAAGCCATAGGAATTTGTCTCATTCTGTGAAGAACAGAGTTGAGGAAGGAAGAGCATGAAAAGGGCAAATACTCGTGTGTTGCTCTCAAACCCCTGGAATGCTCTGGAAAGGGAGGGACAGACAAAGAGACAAAGTTGATTGTTGAAGGGGTTTTGAAGAAAAGTGCAGTACTTTTACAATTAGCCTTTGGGTGATTATGTTGCTTGAACTTTTTCCAGATGTGGCATTTGAAGTGGAAGACAATAATCATGGCTTCTTTTTCTCTTTCAGCTGAAGTGAGTAGTGAGTACAGTATGGACAAGGCCATGGTTGAATTTGCTAAAATGGATCGAGAACTAAACCATTATGTTAAGGCTGTCCAGTCTACAATAAATCATGTAAGTTGATTCCACTTCCCTGACTAGTATGCTTACAACTCGGTCTAGAAATGCAAACAAAATCTAAATTCTTTTCTACCCTTAATATCTCCTTGTCCTTTCTGAAGCAGATGTTGATTAGCACTCTCAGGGAGCAAAGAATCTGAGCTGTTTTCCCAGCTAGGCACCTGGGCTACTTAGCATGTGAAAAGACTTTTAGATTGCCTTGCATTTTTGTCTGAAGAGTTTTAGTGTAAGCCCCCTCAAATGAGTAGATTTTTATTAAACTCTTAAAAGTGTGTTCAGCTTGTTTCTGTTGTCATATTTGCTTAAACATATAACTTAGACCAGGTTTAGTTACTCATTCTTTAACTAATACGCATCTCTTGCAAAATTTTTAGAATCAGATAATGTGGAAGCATTTATAGTAACTTTAAAAACAAAGTCGGCATTTCAGTTGTCCCAGAAGCCAAACTCATCTCTGTTGACCCCAGCTGTCCCAGGAACGACACGTAAGGCAGTTACGGTGGGACGGTAGCAACATCCTCCTTAGTGGTGCCATGTTGAGTTAGGAGGGAGCAATAAGATTGCAGGAATGGTTCTGAGAAATCCTTTGTCTCTGAGCCACGGAAACTCCCTGTCGAGGTGACTTCGGATACCTGTGTAATAGGGTACCTTGCACTTCTGGTTTCTTTATTTGTTTTTTATTCTTATGGCTGTGGAAAAATTCCAAAAAGCAAGTATTTAACAAGACCAGCCACTATTCAGGTGAAGATAAAATTTTATGTTGTCTAATACTTAAGCTACTACTATGAACATTAAATATAGATATTTTTCTTCTTTTTTTTTTTTTTTTTTTTTTTTTGGTTTTTCGAGACAGGGTTTCTCTGTGTAGCCCTGGCTGTCCTGGAACTCACTCTGTAGACCAGGCTGTCCTCGAACTCAGAAATCCACCTGCCTCTGCCTCCCAAGTGCTGGGATTAAAGGCATGCGCCACCACTACCCGGCTTTTTTTTCCTGCTTTTCAATGCCTAGTCTTTTGTGTAATATAACTGTGATTAAGAATAGTTGCTTATAGCTAAATAATAAACTCACTCAAATTGTAAAATTCCAGGGGTTTTGGCTATTGTGACTTTTAGTTCTAGTTCTCTGAATAATTTTTTGATATGAAAATACATTTTGGTGGCATCAAATTTGAAAATGGGTAATAGAGCAGTACACCAGAAAGTACTAGATCAGGCATTTCCTTCCTTCCCTTCCCTCCCCCCCCCCCCAGACAGTGTCTCAGTAGCTCAGTCTCACCTCCTCCTTCCTCCACTAGGATTATAGCATTTGCCATCACGCCCAGCTAGACAAGGTTCTTAGTTCTAGTTGGGTTCTAGAACCAGCCAGTTAGTTCCTCCTTTTTTCCCCCCACATGTCTGGAGCAGGACTGGGATGCCAGGTTGTTTTGTTTTTTATGATTCTTTTACTAATATGTATCCACAGTTGAAAAACCATGACATGAACTCAAGCTGATTTTAAAGACTTTGGTGTGTTTGCTACCGAAGATCTGAGTCAGGAGTGAAGGGTCAATCTTGCTTTGACTGTATTTTCTATGGGTGTTATTTGATAATGACCTTTAGCTTTCCTGTGGACAAGTATATCCATGTGGCTTAAGATTTTGAAGGCAAAGAATTTCATTTTTCCCCCTAAACTTTAAGATTCACAGATACTTGATGAACTGCTAAGAATAAACTAGAGCTCTCATCTCTCTCAGTACTTGTCATTGTTTTGAGACAGTCTCTCTATATAGCACTGGCTGGCCTAGAACTTACTGCCTCTGCCTCTTGAGTGCTGGGAATAAAGGCATGGACCACCATGCCTGGCCTCAAGTACTCTTAAAGAAAAAGTTGAACTCAAAGCAAACCCCATAACTCACATATATCAGTAATGACCAGCAGGTCTGTCATCTGGAGGTGCCCCCCACACACCCCTGTTAAACTCACACTTGAGTTTCTTCTGAGTTTTTGCCGGTGGATGGATTTAGAGGTTCTGATGCTTCTTACAATGTTCCTGAGCTTTTATGGGGGAGAAAACTGTCTTTCCCTTTTCTGGTACCAAATTACATTGTGAATGCAAGTGTCACACAAGACCAAAGTAGTCACAACCTGTAAAGGCTTTTGAGACATGCAGTCAGGGATTCAGAGGACAGGACTGTGATTTGGAGGAAAATGTTTTGATAGGACTTTCTGTACTTGAAGATATGGCATTACTGCCTTGTTGCTTATGCTGAGGTATAAAGAATGAATAGCAGTTAGGGAGGGGCCAAGGCAGCCAGCACTGTAGACATAGCAGCAGTCTGGGGATGGAAATGGCAGAGTTCTCCCACTTCCTCAGGTACCATCCTTGCTCACCAAAGTTACTCTTGGATCCTTATGTTCTTCATTTCATCATAAAAACATTGATCTGCCAATTTCACAACTGTAATGTGAACCAGATTAGATAATCTGTATCAAAACAGTTGTGCATCCATAGCTCTTGATGGAGCTCTCAGATACTGTATTGTTGCAAACCTAGATTCCTAAACAGAACTTGGAAAGATGGAACACACACTTTCTAAAACACTAGTACTTTGTTTTGTTCACTGTCTTTTGGATACTTTTCATGGCCTTGGCTTACTTTAAAATTTATGTCATGAAGAATTAGCTTTAAGCTCATTAAGGTAATGTGTGAAGTGTTCATGATCTAAAATGAAGTTGTAAGTCAGGTTGGATGATGGGAAACCCTGTGTCCCATCTAACCTTCTGTCATAGACTTCTGAAGACAATACTCTCATTTAGGAGCTTGTGCCAAATGCTACCCATGGGCTTTCTGATTATGAACTTGTATATCGTAAACCACAGAGAGTTTTTTAAAAGATGTTACTTCAGTCATTGAAGTACATACCATATGAACAGACAGCTCTCTCTTCTACTCCTCCCTTAGAACTTGAAGCTCATGTTTGAGAAGTTTACTTTAGATTTAAATATCTGGATTAATTTACCAGTAATTCCCTGGGAAGTCGCTTTAACAGTCCACAGAAGCTCTTAGATTGCCACCCTTAGTCTTGTGAGAAATTGGTACTACTGTATCCCATAGGTCTGAAAGTTTAATTAGGAATCAGTATTCATTTGAGGAATCTAAAACCTAAAGGGAAAAAGGAACCTGGTTTTAGCAAGTTTATTTGTAGATAGGGTATTAATATAGTGTGTACTACAAAATGAGCAATTTTCAAAACATTTCTAAAGACTTTCAGAATGAGTGAGTCTAATGCCTGTGAGGTATTTGGATGGAGTCTTTGCAGTCATGAGAGCACACGTGTTATAAAGTGTTGTGGAAAGTATGAGGGTACACTGATAATGATACCTGAGTGGTATAGTTACTTCCTTTATCACAGGTAACTGCCTTGGAAAAACCTGGTTTCATCTTATGTGGAGTCAAAGAGATGTTCTGCCTTAGATTTCAATGGCCCTGCCATACCTTCCCTTGCTTTCTGAGAACTCTATTAGATGGCTTTCCCCTCCAGATGTCTGTTGAATAAATATGTACTACATACCTATGTGCCAAGCACTTGTCTTTGTAGGGCTTAGGAAGTCAGTGAGCAAGACCCACATGACTTTACCTCTGATTTCTGAAGTCTAGAACAGAACACAGACATTTAATGAGCAATCGTTGTTATTTTATTACTGTCACTGTGGGCCATTTAATCACTCCAAGTATAGTGTCTTCGGTGGCTGGTTAGAAGACTCCTTTCTGGAGAAGAGATATTACTGATAAGAATAAAGTAAGTCTTAATATGGAGAATGGAAGGTAGTTAACTTCTTAATGTGACTTTTGTCAGGAATGAGGGCACCTTATTTGTGATGGTCTTTAATTTTTTTTAATTTAATTGAGATAGTGTAACATAGCCCAGGAAGGACATTTGAACTTGCAGTGTGTGAGATTACAAATGTGTATTACTGTGCCCAGCTTTATGGGATGGTGGAAATTGAACCCAGGACTTTCTCATGCATGCTAGGCAAGTACTCTAGTAATCAAGCTTCTTTCCCAGCCCCCATTTCTGATTGTCTGTCTGTCTGTATTTATTTATTTAACCTATCATTTGGGTTTTTTTTCATGTTTTTTATTCGCTTTACATCATGATCACTGCCCCCTCCCATTGGTTTTCCCCCTCACACAGTCCCTATGCCTCTCCCCCTGTCCCCTTCTCCTCTGAGAGGGTGGAGGCCTCCCTGGGTATCCCCCAGCCCTGGCACATCAAGTTTCTTCTGGGTTAGGCACATCTTCTCACACTGAGGTGAGACAAGGCAGCCCAGTTAAGGGAATAGATTCCACAGAAGGTAATAGCTTTAGGGATAGCCCCCTCTCCAGTTGTTGGAGGGTACACGTGAAGACCGAGCTGCACATCTGATACATATGTGGAGTGGAAGCCTGGGTCCAGCCCATGTGTGCTCTCTGGTTGGTGGTTCAGTCTTTGAGAGCCCACAAAGGTCCAGGTTAGTTGACTCTTGGTTATCCTGTGGAGTTCCTATCCCTTTTGGAACCCTCAGTCCTTCCCTCAACTCTTCCATAAGAGTCCCTAAGCTCTGTCCAGCATTTTGCTGTGGGTCTCTGTATCTGTTTCAGTCAGCTGCTTGGTGGAGCCTCTCAGGACAGTTATGCTAGGCTCCTGTCTGCAAGCATAATAGAATATCATTAATAGGGTCAGGGATTGGTGCTTGCCCGTGGGGTGGGTCTCAAGTTAGGCTAGTTATTGGTTGGTCATTTCCTCTGTCTCTGCTCCATCACTGTCTTTGCATTTCTTGTAGACAGGATAAATTTTGGTCAAAAGTTTTATGGGTAAGTTGGTATCCCTATCACTCTGCTGGGATTCATTCCTGCCTACAGGAGGTGACCTCTTCAGGTTCCATATTCCCATTGCTATGAGTCTAAGCTAAGGTCAATCCCATTGATTTCCTGGAAGCCTCCCTCATCCCAGGTCTCTGGCATGTTCTCGAGATGCCCCCCCCCCCACTCCCGCACCCCTGCCAGCCACAGACTTCCATTCCTTCTCCTGGCCCTCTCTCCTGTCTCTCCCCACACTTGATCCTGAATGCACCTTCCCACTCCTCCCCATGTATTTATTTATTTTTTTAAAATGTATGTTTTTGTTTTGTTTTTCAAGACAGGGTTTTTCTTTGTAGCCCTGGCTGTCTTGGAACTCACTTTGTAGACTAGGCTGGCCTCCAACTCACAGAGGCCATCTTCCTCTACTTCTTGAATGCTGAGATTAAAGTTTTATGCTACCACCTCCTGGCTGTTGGGGTTTTTGGTTTTTTTTTTTTTAATTTGTGTGTATGTGTGTGTGGCAGTGTGAGTTTATGTGCATCACATGCATGCAAGTGCCCATGGAAGCCTAAAGAGGGCATCAGATCCCCTGGGACTGGCATTTGGGAGTTGCTCTCTGCAAGAGCATTAAGTACTCTTAACTTTCACTAGGCCATCTCTTCCTTCCCTTTTTATGGTCATCATGTCAAAGTTTAGAGTCCCTTGATTATTCCAAATCCTTAATATCAGAAAAGTAGAGAAAAATGCCTACCTTCATAGGTTAAAAACCTGAAGTACAGAGGTGGCATAAACCTCAGAAGTTGGTCAGTGATTGAGTTGGCCAGCAGAGTTTTTTGAGTGCTTTTGCCATGTCCACTACTGTGCCTGGTGATGTACATCATGGCAGTAGCAGATTTAGGGCTAGCTTCCTTAATGATCATTCTGTTTTTCAAGTAGATGCTACTCCTGGAGTTAGACTGATACAATAAATCAGTGGTGGTCTTCTGTGCTTCTCACTGTGATTATTAGTGTTTGCACCTACACCTATAATTTGGCCTGTGGCCTTAGATTAGTGAGAACAGGTGAGTTCCAGACCAGTTCAAGGGATTCCCCAATCTGTCTTCAAGTATGTGTTCTTTCAAAGACACAGTAAAAATGCCTTGGGCTGCTGTGTCTGGGTGAGGTCAAAGGACAGTTTGAAGTTGGTTCTCTCCTACTATGTGGGTCCCAGGGATTAAATTCAGGTTATGAGTTAGGCTTGGCTTTTAGTTAACCTTTACCCCCTGCCATCCTGATGGCCCTTACAGACTTTTTAATGATCTCAATTCTGATGTCCAAAATGAATCGGAACCTTAAAGCTAAATGACAAAATATTCAGCTGGTTTGTATTAGTCCCTTAGATTATCAGTCATCAGTGATAAAATATATTACTTCATATAGTCATAGAACTTTTGAAACGTAACTTTTGAAAAGGAAAGTTTTTGAAGAAGTGGTCTGAGATTCACTTGGACAAACCCTTCCGGGCAGACTGCAGCTCCAAGAAGATCATCCACTTCACCTGTGTTGTTTGCTTCACTGCGAAGAGGTTGGGAAATCTGGAGCCCCAGTATTTTCTTCACTTTACACAAAACTCTGTGTTGTCCTACTTATATCTTGCAGACTGTGTAAGACTTTAAGCATTTAAATCGGATTGCAGTCACATAGCTGTTTTTGTTTTTAAGACAATGTTTAAAACATTTTTACTGAAAGCCTGAGGAGAGTATTGGCTCTTTTGTCTTTCTCACAGATGAAGTCTCCCTACCCTATTATGCTCACTGTGTTTTTTATTTGATATGCTAACCTGAAATGTTATCTCCCGTTTATAGTTACAATGTGTTGAGAGTTAGACGAGTAGAAATGTACTTCATATGTAGTGTTGAAAACCAGGTATGATAAAACTACAAACTGGGTCAAAGTATACTTTACCTCAGTCCTGTCATTATGCAGTGAATTTTGGCCATTTCTGATATGTCACTTCCCTGTGCCTGTGCCCTCTCACCCTTCATCAGCTGGTGCCTAGGGCTTTTGCTTGTTTGTTTTTAAGTTCATTTAATTATCTACTACTTTAACATGTGGCCCTATAGGTAATCCCCCCACCTCTACGGCTCCCCACCCACCCATCCCAGGGACTTACTATGTAGAAGTGCTGTCCTGGAAATCACTATGTGTACCAGACTGGCCTGGAACTCACAGAGATCCACCTGATTCTGTCTCCCAAGTGCTAGAATTAAAGGCATTTACCACCATATAGGTAATCTTACCATTTTAATGAAACCAAATTGGAACAGAAGTGTTCATTTAGAAAGGTAATGCCTTATTTTCCAGCATCTAAAGGAAGTTCTAGGCCAGAGGATGTGACTGCCGGCGTGATTATCTGCTGAGGGAATGTACAATGTACCTCACTCTTCCAGACATTTTGAGCCCCTCCCTAAAGGAAGGGGAAGTATCTTGGGGTTATAAAGCCTAAAGATAAAAATTCCTATGCACGGAAAAAACTAGGCTGTGGACTAGCAAGGTAAGATGACAGAAGAGAGAAGCAGGTAAGAAGCTATTGGAGCTAAATGGCCAAGCCCTGGGAGCCCACCCTCTTTTCTCCTAACTATGTCCCACACTGAACTCCCCAGAATGAGATGCTGCCTCTTAACAGTTCAATTCAGAAGCTTATGGCTGAATCATATCGTATGTGATTTTTTTCTTCTGTAGGAACATTGCCCTGAAGTAGCAGTTTCAAGGGGAAAGAAGCACCAACTTTGGGAATCTACTCATCAGTTACTTGGCCTTGGGTGTATCTCTCTCTGTGCTTACTGTTTCCTATGTTGGTCCTTTAGAACTTCCTCGGTAGTCATCTTCAAGTTGCATTTGTGTTTGGGACTTTTTGTTTTATGCATGGCACTAGGCCTGTACATATAGGCCATTATAGTGAGATGGCCTATAGGAAAGACTTTAGATAAATCTTTTAGTTCTCAAGGGAATATGGCTGCTAGAGGTGAACATTCTTACACTGAGATCCGTTTTCATAGTTTACAGAAATCTATCTTAGTGTTTTGTTAGGTATTGTTGAATTTTAATCAGAATTATAAAATGCTTAATACTCTAGTAGACCTTATGCTCTATTGCAGTATTTTCAAAAGTTGCTCTATAATACGAATTAATTGGGATGTGAATAAGTATAAAAGGAGAATAGGATTTGTGGTTAAGTAAGCTCGGGGAATGCTTGATAAAAGAATTTCTTTAAATACCTGAAAGCCTTTAATGAGCTTTGATGCAATGTGATTCTCCAGAGGAAAAGGGTATTTAGAGATGTCCTAAACTGAGCTGACTAGAAAACAGGTTGGGGAGGTCTGGCGTGCCCAAGAATACACTTTGTCAAATGCTTCTGCAGTCACAGCCTCTTCATCCTTTTTTAAACTAAGATTTAAAATATGTGTACGAGTGTTTTGCCGGATTTTATGTGTATGCATCACATGTGTACAGTGCCCATGGAGGCCAGAAGAGGGCATTGGATCCTCTGGAGCTGGAATCCCAGGTACCCCTAGCTACCAAGTGGGTACTGGGAGCTGAACCTAGATCCTCAGGAAGAACACTACGTTCTTTTCACTGCTGAGCCATCTTTTCATTCCCTGCAGTTCCCTAATTTTACAAAGGAAATTAAAGACTGGAACCAGCAGCTTATCTAGAAGTTTGTATTGTCTAGGGAACTGGGAAGTAGGCAGAGCACACCAAATTCACTGCAGGAGGTGGCCCTTAGTGATGCTTCTGTGAAGTGAGGAGAAAGGGCCAGGCTTTGGGGGAAAATGGTACACTATTCTATCCGTGAAGGAGGAATGAAGAAGCTTTAAAAAACCATCCAGATTGTTTGGCTATCAGAGTCTGCTGGAAACAATCAAGACCCTTCTGATTTATGGCAGGGAGAATGGAAAGAAGGGAAAATGACAGTGGACAGGAAAGTGGGGTAATTACAGAGTAGGCCAGAGGCGGCTTTCACAAAGAGTGCAGGGTGGAGTGTGGAAGGTAACCTCAAAGACCCATGGGTTTGGATCCTTGACCCTCCTTGTACAAATTAAGTAGTGAGGCCTGCCTGTCGAGTGTAGATCACCAGAGGAGGTTGGGCTGTAACCAGCAGCCTCATGCTCCCTCTGCCACAGCTGGGCGTCACTCGCCTGCCTCACCTTCCCCGCCATGATGAACTGTATCCCCTGAACTAAGGGCCAGAATACAGAATTTCCCCTTCACTTCTTGTCACGTATTTGGTCATTGTGACAACTATGAATCTAATATAGGGACTATCAAATTGGCAGAGAGGGCATGGGAAACAGACCTTTGAACAACCAGGGTTACAACACACTCCAGTTAAGCACTGGGGCACAGGGATGATGATTGAAAACCTTAGTCTTGGTAGCAGTAGGTAACTCCACCTATAACAACATGAGCTACGTACATGGCGGAGCTGCTCTTTAATATGGCAGTCTCTGTTGTCTCACCTTGGATGCAGTCTGTCTGACATAGCTAACTTTGTGACGTTGTGGCACGATTTTGTCATTTATAAAGTTCACGTTTGAGACCTCTATGATCAAATGACAGAAAAAAATCCACATCAAAGAATCTCCTGTTTTAAGTAAGTTTACAAATTTGTTTTAGGTTAAATTCATACCTATCATGGGGTGCATGCAGCCTGTGGACCACAGACAGGACACACCTGGACCTACATATAGCATGGGAAACCACTTTAATCTGCTTCCAGAGTCGTCTTTTCTCTGTAATTGACAAGAACTAAGCTTGAGATTCTGGCTTTTTCTTACCATCTGGCAGTGGTGTAACAGAGAAGGGCGGGCAAGCTGATTGACTGGGGATGAGTCACCAGGCATTTAGGTTCACTATAAGACGAATACATACTGACCTCAGAGTTGAAAGCAGTTCTTTACTGATCTCATAATTAAGTTATTCAGTTAACGATTATAATGTACTTCAACTAGTTCAGATACAAAAGCCTATTATTGATTTGTCCCCAAGACAGCTACAGAATAATTTTAACAGTGATCTAGTTTGGCAGAGATGATAAAAACATACCTACAACGTCTGGAGTAAGGACAGGCTTAGGAAATTCTGCTCATGTACATTTAGACCTTGAGCCTGTTTCTACTGGGAATGGGGATAGCAATGCAGGTCGTCTGGGAAGGCTGAGAAGTGACATCCTGAAAGCACCTAAACACTCTGTCACACTGTCATCAGGTTGTGCAGGAACTTCCTCAAAGAAGAGCCATCATCTCCCTGGCCAGAATCAGAAAGTATCCTGAAGGGAATTTTAGCTCACATGTGAAAACTGGAGTGGACAGTGGGAATCTGTTTTCTCCCATTTCTGTGGAATGGATGTCTCCAGAAATTAGAATGGAGAGCTGGCTGGGGTAGAGCTTGGTGCTCTTGTCAGTGTTGTGACCTGGAAGAACTGAGTAGGAACCAGGGCCTGGGCTAGTGCAGAGGCCAGTGAGCAGTGTGGCATCTGTGTCAGTCGAAGCTGAAGTTGCCTGGTAGTAACTGCACTTATTTTTATCCATAGAAGCCAGGTGAGCTCGTGTCTGGTAGTGGGGGCTGTTCTAAGGTAAGCACCAGATAATGAGGTAAACATGGTTCCTAGTCTAAGAATAATGTGTGGTATTTTCTTAGATATTTTCTATAAGTACCAGAAATGAAACCCTAAATATGTTTCCCTGTGTGTACAGAATTATTGAATCATTCTGTTTCTTGAGTTATATGTTACATCTTTAAATCTTATTTTGTTTGTGATACCCCTTTGAAAAACCGTATCAACAGCTTTTTGGTAGTTGTATTAGCCAGAAAAATGTGTAGGATTTATGTACTTACTTATTATTTATATGGATATTTACTTATGTATCATATGTTAATTGCATGAAAGATAGAATTTATAAGCAAGAGAATAATAGAAAGAATATAGGGTGTTACATTCACAGGCTCTAGTGAGTTACTGTGGTACTGCAAAACTTACCTTGTGAAGTGGAGCCAGTGCTCAGCAAACTCACTCAAGTCTAGAGGGGGCGTCTCTCTGTTTTGCTCTCAGAATGCTGAGCTTCTGGCAAAGATGGTACCTTTTTCTTTTGTTTTATGACCAACCTGATAATTTAAGTTCTAGATATTTTTGCATTTAATATCTTTGTGCCACTTATGAATGGTTTTAAAAATTATTTCTTTCCTCCTTTTCATCTTAAAATAATCATTTAATCATATTTGACAAGAAAGTGCTCGTTAGGAAAGCTGATCCTTGTTCTTGTAATTGGAAACAATAACCAGAAATAGTTGAATGTGGCTGCTCACACAGATGATTTGCAGACATCTGGACACATTTGCTTTTTACCTTCCCTTCAGCTGACACCTGTAAGATCTCACATGTTCTCAAGCCTGCCTTTCAGTCACCTCAACCACTGGTGGTTCTTGGAATGCTGTTGACACTGAGAAGCAAGCCCTGTTGACCCAGTAGGCCACGCCTGGTCACCCTAAGGTTGTTTAGTTAGCCCTTAATGGAAACAGAAGCCTAAAGTGTCCTATAAGATCCTAAATGGGACCTCAGACTGGACTGAATCTTAAGTGTGCTCAAAGAATCCCCTCTTACAAAGTCAGAAATGAATTTGACATATAAAGTATAACTAAACCATGTTTTTTAAAATGCCAAAAACATCATCCGCTCATTTCTTTCTTGGCAAAATCTCTTGAGGTACTACTTGGAACACCTATAAATAATATGGTAGCATACAATATGACATAATGAAATTGGAACATGTTTATACATTATATTGTGTTTTCTTTAACAACAGTGAAATGACTCAGTCAGAACATGAAATTACAGTGCTTTCCTTTCCATCCTTTTTTTTTTTTTTTTTTTTTTTTTTGGTTTTTCGAGACAGGGTTTCTCTGTGTAGCCCTGGCCGTCCTGGAACTCAACTCTGTAGACCAGGCTGGCCTCGAACTCAGAAATCCACCTGCCTCTGCCTCCCAAGTGCTGGGATTAAAGGCGTGCGCCACCACTGCCCGGCCTTTCCTTTCCATCCTGTCATGTCATTTACAGTGCTGTTGGGGTGGTGAAAGGTTCCAGTCTTAATGATCAGTGTAATGTGTGACCTTTAGCAAGTTTCTTAGACTTTATGCTCATTTGCAAACAGCTTTGTAATTAATAGCTGCCCTCACCTATCTGATAATGATATCTTGATTTTTAGAATGAGATAACGTGTGAAAGTCCTTAGAGGTGAAAGTGCGTCTGACTGTGTGTCCGACTAGCTTCTGCCCCACCTCTGTCTTCCTTTACCTCTGAGTTTAAGCACAGAGCATTATGCATGGTAGCTAGGCAAGCTGTAGCTCCAGTCTTTTTTTTCTCTTCCTGAAAACATAACTACCATGTGATTTAAGTTAGTGAGCTTTCTCCTCTAAGCACCTAAGCCGGAAGCAATGGCAGCAGATCACTTTCCTGTATTTGTTTTCCTACCTCACAGCTTAAGTGGAAAGGAAGGAATGTGTAAGACCCATATTTACTTTTTGCGTTCAGTGCTGTTGTCTTTTGGTAAAGGTTTATTTCTGTCCACCTGCCTACCACCAGAAGTTTTGGGAGAATCTCATCCAACCATTAAAAGGTGTCTAATGCAGATCAGCTTGCTCAGTCACTGATTCCCAGAATTGTGAAACTTTTGAAGTGAACATCTCTGTGCGAAAGGAGAAACAGTGATTAACTTAAAACGGTTTATATTCTCTGATCAGATGGTTCTAGTGGCTGGCTCATTGTGCAACAGTAATGAATAGAGACTGAAAATTCATAAAGTCATATATAATTAGTCTAAAAATAAATTGAATAAACCACAATCAGTCACCTTTCTGTCCCTTGCTTTTCTTGCTGACTAGTTGCTATCTGACTGATAAGGGAGATTAGGCTGAGAAATAGAAATCTGGCTTTGTATCCTAGCCCTGCCAGGCTGTAACTTTGGGCCAGTCTTGCAACTTTTGCACTTTGGTCTCCTCATTTCTAACATGGGACATTAGTAGTATTTGTCCTATATAGCTCAGTGAGCCGTACATAAAGCAACAAGTATAGACAGAGATATATTTTGACACAGTTCCATCCCCATCCTCCCACCCCTGCTAAAAACAAGTGAAGGGTGATTGTGTAGCTGCTGGAGACTAGCGGCCCACCCATGTAACAGTGGGTATGGAACCGGCACAGAGCTGGAGAGTCAAAGAGCCTTTCTGATTCTTCCCCAGAGGAGACGGAGGAAGTTTCTGAGCTCTTGGAGTTGGGAAGAGAAAGCTGCGTCCTACTGTTTGGATTTTTAAAATGGAATCATGGAGCACAATTTCTCCCAGAAATAAATTCAATAGCTGAGTTTCCAGACTAGTCTCTTAAAGAACATTTAAGTATAAGTAGTTTATTTCTGTCTACTTTCTATTAAGCATTGAAAAAGCCCATTGGTTGTATGGGTATCAGTTTGTGTAGTGATTTGGAGGACTCAGCTGAGATCCAGGTAACAGATGCAGAAGTCATTTCTCGTTGGTTTTCCATGCTTACTTACTGTGTGCCCAAGGCTTGCTTAGGCCAGACTTGTAAATACCAGCTCAAACTTCAGTCCCTGCCCTATTACGAGTAAGAGTCTGAAACCAGATTTCTTTACCCGGAGTAAGACACCCTTTGGCTCTCCACCCTTCTTATTAGTGAGCCTGGTAACCTTATGCCATTAGACACAGTAGGCACTATTGGCTCTGCACCTCGGCAAGGTTAATGGACTTACCCAGGTCACCTTGCTGCTCTCAAGGGGTGGCACTAAGCTTCACTTTTCTTCCTGCAGACCACTCAAGGCTTTTTTATGATGTTTCTGTATTTAAGATAGTTGTGGTTTGTTTAGTTGGGTTTTTTGTCTTGTTTTTTTTAAATATTATTTATTTTTATTTATATGAGTACACTGTAGCTGTCTTCAGACACACCAGAAGAGGGCATCAGATCCCATTACAGATGGTTGTGAGCCACCATGTGGTTGCTGGGAATTGAACTCAGAACCTCTGGAAGAGCATTCGGTGCTCTTAATCACTGAGCCATCTCTCCAGCCCCTAGTTGTAGTTTGTTAAGTTCATATAGGATATAGCTATCAGCTGAGAGAAAATATTTTATCTTAGTTATAAAGTGTATTTAGAATCTTGCCTAAAGCTCTCAAAAGTAAAGGTTGAAGAAACTCAGTCTATACAAAAGTGGCCCTCCACACTGATTTGCCATCTGTAAAAGAGGGATCCCATTAGTGTTATCTGTTTGAGAAAGAAAATATTGTTATAAATGTGCAACTTTTATACTAAAATATAACATTTATAATTATCTCTTCTAAAACCACCTATGTTCTATTTTGAAATAGCAGTCTTGTGAATATAAGGGAATTTTAGGGATTTAAAGTCAAAGCTGAGGCCGACTTTCTCTACTTTGTGAGATGCTTTATGCTTGAGTTTATTAAAACATTCAGTCCTTTTCATAACAAGGGGGAGCCTGACTGCCATTCCTCCTGTGTGTGCTTCACGGTATCGGCTTTTGTTAATGGAGGCTGAATTTGCTCTTCCCTTTGGTATTGGGGACTGAGCCCAGGGCCTCAAAATCACACTGCTAAGCTTGCCATCTGTAGTGGAGCTCTCCCCCACTTCCTGAGAAATCACTTCCTCTTTGTCATGCCAGCCTGGAGGCTTGTCCCTGATTGTGTAGAAGCAACAGGGGCGGAGTCTGTTCATAGAAGCGGATGGCAGTCTGTGTATGAGGCCGTGTGGAGAGTGCTTGATTGAGAGAAAGAACACCTTGTTGAAGTCTGGAGGACAAGTCTTCCAGCTGCTTCTACTCTGCCTGATCGTGCCTCTCTTTGTCAGGAGGATAATGGCACCTCAAAAGGTGGCTTCAAGAATTAAAGGAGGGTCGTGGACTTTAATGGTAGACACTGAGAAGATAGTAATTGTCTCTTTTAATCTCTGAACCTAAGGATTTTGTGAAATGAAATTGTAAAAAAAAAAACCAAAAAGGTCGTTTGGGAACTGTTTTGTTGTTGTTGTTGTTTGTTTTGTTTTGCTTCTGACTGACTTGAACCACTTCTGGAGTAAAAGAATCAGGGGCAAACAGATTATAGCTAGAGGACCTGGAAAATGAGGATGAGGGTCATCATGATAATGGCAGCTGTGTTTCCTTGGCTGGCCAAGAAGGTGCTCTGGAGGGCAGTCAGGCGGGCCGTGAACTAACTCATCGAGATCTGTCTGCTTCTGCCTCCTGAGTGCTGGGGTGTCTGTGTGTGTGTGTGTGTGTGTGTGTGCGCGCGCGCGCGCGTGCGCGCACGCATGAGCACACAAATGTGTGTAAGTATCACCACAAGTCTGGACATTTAGGGAGTTAACAAGGTGGTCTTACAGTGCATTAGGATATACAGGTTAAGTGCTCTTGTCTGTGACACGTGGGAGGAGAACTGTTTCAGACTCCAGAATGTTTTAGAGTTGAAGGATTTGCTTACGTAGTGAAGCATTTCAGGAATAGGACCTAGGTCTGGACACAAAGGCTGAAGATATCATACATTATTTTAATAAAATTTCTCTTGTGCCTGCATTTTTTGACTTTGATCTACTGTATAAAGTAGGTTGTGGAGTTTCCTGCCTTGGCATCATGTTGTTGCCCAAAAGATTCAGATTTTAAAGCATTTGGAAACTGAATTTCCAGAATAGGAATGTGCAACCTGTAATGTCGAGTTCTCTGGTTTTGTGGCTACTCTGTAGTCTCAGCTTATCAGCTTTTGGGTGTTTACTTCAGTGGTGTCATTTAAGTCCTGTCAGTGATGAGAAACAAGAGTGCATGCATTATTCTGAAAGGCACCCCACAGGTAGTGAAGCACCTAAGCCTAGGGTTTGCTTTATTGTTTTAACTTTCCCAAGCATAGCTGTTACTGTACTCCCGACAGGGGAGACTTGGAAAGCCAAGGGCAGCTTGATAGGTCTGCTAGAGGGAAGCAGTTTTAGTGGCAAGAAGGCTATGTTCATTATGCAGACAGCGTCTTCAGAGCGGCCAGAGAGGATGGGGTGCGAAGGCCAAGAACAGCAGGGGACTCGGCATGAAAGCCTAGGAAAGGTGCAGTCTTTTATGCTTGCATTGCTCTCGCCCTGCACTGTATGAGGCATGAGATAAACACCAGATTGAAATCAGACTTAACGATTAGAAATTGTGGGTCACTGTAGATGATAATTTATAGATTCGAGGAAAAATGTTAAATTACCTGATAGATAAGCTTCCTTGGTTTTTTAGTTATTCTAGTCTACTAGGCAACAGTCAGAAGAGGCAAAACAGCATCTCCATTTCCTTTAGGTCATAAGGGAAATGGTGTTAGTTCTTCTGGTTAAGATATGACCTCCTGACTTATGGGGCTGTGGTTGAGGTCCAAGGGAGACAAGGAAGATTATCCCATAAGTACTCCCCAGGCCCTGCCTCCTGTGATAATGCTCAGAAAGAATAGGCCTTTCTGAGGGTCAGCACTGGTCCTTTCTTCCAAGTTTCTGTTTCCTCAGAAGACAGAGCACAAAAGTATGTGTCCCTAGGCCCACTCACTCCTGCCCTTTCGTGCACAGTCTTACAGAGTTCACCCCGTGCCTGGTGCATACTCTGACATCTCTTACTCCATGCCCCTCCATGCATGCACTCTGACGTCTTTTCCCCGTGGCCCCCATATTCCCTATGTACACGCAGATGTCTTTCACACTCTGACCTCTCCCACGCCACACCCCTCCGTGCACACCGTCACATCATTTACCTCATGCACTCTCAGGCAGGCTGGAGCAAGACACACTTATGTTTTTGTTTTGTTTTTGAGTTGGGGTTTTCTTATGTAGCCCAGACTGGCCTGGGGCTCACTCTATAGCCTTCTGCCTCAGTGCACCGAGTGCTGGGATTGCAGGTATGTTCCTGACAAACACGAGACTTCTTTCTCCACGACCTCAGTGCTTTATTTGTAAATTCCAATACAAGATGGTTCTTCACCACCACATCAGTGTCAGTATCACCAGCCACTGCTGAGTTACGGAGACAAGAGATGCTTATCTAAGTATGTGTAAGTGTGAGGTCTTTCATAGTTAGAACTTGGAATGCTCAGAACATTCAGTTTGTTGCAGTATCGATGAAGGGAAGGAAGTGTATGGTCCGTGTGTATTGGGAGTATAATGGAAACCGTTAGGGACTTGTGCTGGCTAATCTCATGTCAACTTGACACGCACACCAGAGCGATCTGGAAGGAGGGAACCGCAGATGAGAAAATGCCTCCATAAGATAGATCTGGCTGTAAGGCATTTTCCTAATTAACGACTGGTTGGGGAGGGCCCCAGCCCATTGTGGATGGTGCCATCCCTGGAATGGTGTTCCTGGCTTTTATAAGAAAGCAGGCTGTAAGTGGTACCGCTCTATGGCCTCTGCATCAGCTTCTGCTTCCAGGTTCCTGCCCTGTCCTGACTTCCTTCAATAATAAACAGCAATGTGGAAATGTAAGCCAAATAAACCCTTTCCTTCCCAACTTACTTTTTGGTCTGGTGTTTCGTTGCAGCAGTAGAAACTCTGACTATGATAGAGTCCATTTTAAACAATAATGCTCTAAAGGAAATTATGCTGAAGAGATAGGAAAAGACTAGGTATGAAAAGAGTGGATATTTGTTTGCTTTTCAGGAATTATACCAGTTGTTTTCCTCCTCACTGTGACCATGCCTCATAAGAAGCAACTTAAGGGAGGAAGGAAGGGTTCCTTTTGGCTCCCAGTTTAGGAAGGGATGTGGTCTACCATGGCAAGGAAGGCATGGCAGCAAAAATGTGAGGCAGGAGGCTGGCAGTGTCTGCAGTCAGGAGGCAGAGAACAGGCCAGGCTCCTAAGGCCAAGGCCTGCCCTCGGTCACCCACTTCCCCAAGGCTCCATCTCCAAATAGCATAACTGGGGACCGAGTGTTCATACAACATGAGCCTATGGGCAACATTTCACATTCCAAGTGCAGCAGAGATGAAATATGATGTTTTCTACAATAGAAGTGGAAGTCCTGGAGGACGTTTTCTAGCACATTTTGGTATCCTTGAGGAACTGAGAACAAGGAAGGACAGAGGGACTTTAGTCCTTGATAGAATGTGTGTGCTGAGTGCCGCCTAGGAAGTATCTGCTGAAACTAAGCTGGAAGTCAGTATGGTTGTTCAAAGGTCTCCTTAGTCATGTAGTTAGAATATTTCATTTGATAAGCAGTACCTGGCTTATCATTTTAAAAGACTTTGAAGAATTTTTGAAATCACTGATTGATGAGTCTAACTTGTGTGCAGCATGTTTTATCTGAATAGCTTGTGGGTTTAAAGCTGCTCTTAAAATACCTACATCACAAGTTCATGGTAAGTGGAAAACAGTGGCAACAGCACAGTCCTCTATGTAAACGCTGAGGTACGCTTAAGTAAGTCCCCTTGACAGGCGCTGGATAACTTCTGCTGTTCAGGCGGCACGTACAGGATGTGAGGAAGGAGAAGAGGGAAGGGACTGGTCCTTTGCTCCCAGCTGCTCCTCTTCCAAGTTCCCACATAGTCAGTGGGTGTTTGTCTCAGTTCTTCCGAGATGCTCTAACAAAAGCCATGAGTGGGCTGGAGAGATGGCTCAGCGGTTAAGAGCGCCGACTGCTCTTCCGAAGGTCATGAGTTCAAATCCCAGCAACCACATGGTGGCTCACAACCATCCGTAATGAGATCTGATGCCCTCTTCTGGGGTGTCTGAAGACAGCTACAGTGTACTTACATATAATAAATAAATAAATAAATAAATAAATAAATAAATAATAAAAAAAAAAAAAGCCATGAGTAGTACTCATGCACACCAGATGTGTGCTCCATGGCCTTGGAGGCTGGGAAGTTAGGCTTAGGACGCCAGCATGTCTGTGTCCAGTGAGAGTCCACTTTGCTCAGTCTCTGTGCATAAGGTAGAAGGGCCAATCCGGCTCCTAGGAGCTCTGATTCCTTTTCTAAGGACACAAATCTGATCATGTGTCAGTGTTCTGCCTTCGTTACCACAACTTCCAGAGGTGGAGGATAGAAATATCAGCAGACACCTGCAAAGGTCACACGTCCAGAATTTGGCAACAGCAATTCCTGGTCATGCTGTGACGTCTACCCTAGTTATCCTTGTTAGTTGGGCTTCCTTGTCTGATATAATTAAGGGATGTAATACTAACATGACAGTGTTTCGTGGTGCCTTCTATGTCTAAATGGCCTAATGGAGTGCTACATACATTTCAGCATGTAACCTCACCTCAGAGTACAGCAGACAGAAGAGCAAGCTTTCTGGTGTAGATGAGAAGCCCAAGGCTGACAGTTACCTTTGGTTTCCCAGGGTAACACACCTAGTGACACATGCAGAGGTTGTAGTCTGACATCCCTTTATGTGACATGTCTGTGTTGACTGCATTCCATTCCTTTGACTTTCATATCGTAAACCTGATTTTGTTGGCTGACTTCTGGCCACTCCTTCAAAACCATTTCTTTTCTTTTCTTTCTTTTTTATTTTTTAATTTTTATGTGCACTGGTGTGAGGGTGTCAGATATCCTGAATTGGAGTTACAGACAATTGTGAGCTGCCATGTGGGTGCTGGGAATTGAAACCAGGTCCTCTGGAAGGTCCGCTGGAAGCCAGTGTTCTTAACCACTGAACCATGTCTCCAGCCCCTCAAACCCACTTCTATTGCATCTCTCCAGACCCATCAATTCTTTTTTTACTTTATTTTTTTGATACTTTATTTACATTTCCAATGTTTCCCCCTTTCCAGGTCTCCTCTTTGGAAACCCCCTCCCCCGCCTCTATGAGGGTAATCATCCGCCCACCCACTCCCTTATTCCCACCTTGACATTCCCCTTTACTGGGGCCTCTAACATCCTCAGGCCCAAGGGCCTCTCCTCCCTCTGATGGCCAACAAGGTCCTCCTCTGCCACATATGTGGTCCAAGCCATGGGTCCCTCCAGGTGGATTCTTTGGTTGGTGGTCCAGCCTCCAGAAGCACGGGGAGGGGGGGCAGTTGACACTGTTGCTCCCTCCATGGGGCTGCAAACTCCGTCAGCTCCTTCAGACCTTTCTCCAACTCCTCCATCTGGGACCTCACTCTCATTCCAGCGGTTACTGTTAAATGAAAATTGGGTATTCCGAACTTTTGGGCTACTATCCACTTAATCACTGAGTACATACCATGTTCGTTCTTTTGTGACTGAGTTACCTCGCTCAGGATGATATTTTCAAGTTCCATCCATTTGCCTGTGAATTTCATGAAGTCATTGTTTTTAATAGCTGAGTATTACTCCACTGTGTAAATGTACCACATTTTCTGTATCCATTCCTCTGATGAGGGACATCTGGGTTGTTTCCAGCTTCTGGCTATTATAAATATGGCTGCTATGAACATAGTGGAGCATGTGTCTTTATTACATGTTGGAGCATCTTCTGGGTGTATGCCCAGGAGAGGTATAGCTGGGTCCTCAGGTAGTATTATGTCCATTTTTCTGAGGGTCCCCCAAACTGATTTCCAGAGTGGTTGTACCAGCTTGCAATCCCACCAACAATGGAGGAGAGTTCCTCTTTCAGCATCTTCGTCAGCATCTGCTGTCACCTGAGCTTTTGACCTTAG
>CM052718.1:39650599-39710081 GCA_028551405.1 Uromys caudimaculatus | reverse complement strand
CTTTATTTCTTCCTTGACCAAGTTATTATTGAGTAGAGCATTGTTCAGCTTCCATGTGTATGTGGGCTTTCTGTTGTTATTGTTGCCATGGAAGACCAGCCTTAATCCGTAGTGATCTGATAGGAGGCATGGGATTATTTCAATCTTCTTGTATCTGTGGAGGTTTGTTTTGTGACTAATTATATAGTCAATTTTGGAGAAGGTACCATGAGGTGCTGAGAAGAAGGTATATCCTTTTGATTTAGGATGAAATGTTCTATAGATATCTGTTAAATCCATTTAGTTCATAACATCTGTTAGTTTCACTGTGTCTCTGTTTAGTTTGTGTTTCCAAGATCTGTCCATTGATGATAATGGGGTGTTGAAGTTTCCTACTATTATTGTGTTAGGTGCAATGTGTGCTTGGAGCTTTAGTAAGGTTTCTTTTATGAATGTGGGTGCCCTTGTATTTGGAGCATAGATGTTCAGAATTGAGAGTTCTTCTTGGTAGATTTTTCCTTTGATGAGTATGAAGTATCCTTCCTTATCTTTTTTGATGACTTTTGGGTGAAAGTCAATTTTATCCGATATTAGAATGGCTACTCCAGCCTGTTTCTTGTGACCATTTGCCTGGAAAATTGTTTTCCAGCCCTTTACTCTGAGGTAGTGTTTGCTTTTATCCCGGAGGTGTGTTTCCTGAATGCAGCAAAATGCTGGGTCCTCTTTATGGATCCAGTCTGTCAGTCTATGTCTTTTTATTGGAGAATTGAGTCCATTGATGTTAAGAGATAATTAAGGAATAATGACATTTTGTTCCTGTTATTTTCGATGTTACTTTTACGTTTGTGTGACTATCTTCCTTTTGAGTTTTTTGAAAGATTACTTTCTTGCTTTTTCTAGGGTAGTTTCCCTCCTTGAGTTGACGTTTGCCATCTATTATCCTTTGTAGTGCTGGGTTTGTGGAAACATATTGTGTAAATTTGGTTTTGTCATAGAATATTTTGGTTTCACCATCTACGGTAATTGAGAGTTTTACTGGGTATAGCATCCTGGCAGTTGTGTTCTCTTAAGGTCTGTATGAGTTCTTCCCAGGATCTTCTAGCTTTTATAGTCTCTGGTGAAAAATCTGGTGTAATTCTCATAGGTCTACCTTTGTATGTTACTTGACCTTTTTCTCTTACTGCTTTTAATATTCTTTCCTTGTTTTGAGTATTTGGTGTTTTCACTATAATGTGACAGGATGAATTTCTTTTCTGGTCCAATCTATTTGGAGTTCTGTAAGCTTCTTGTATATTTATGTTCTTCTCTTTCTTTAGGTTAGGGAAGTTTTCTTCTATACTTTTGTTGAAGATATTACTGGTCCTTTAAATTGGACATCTTTACTCTCTTCTATACCTATTCTCCTTAGGTTCTGTCTTCTTATTGTGTCCTGGATTTCCTGGATCTTTTGGGTTAGGAGCTTTTTGCATTTTGCATTTTCTTTTACTGTTGTGTCAATGTTATCTATGGTATCTTCTGCTCCTGAGATTCTCTCTTCTATCTCTTGTATTCTGTTGGTGATGCTTGCATCAGTGACTCCTGATCTCTTTCCTAGGTTTTCTAACTCCAGGGTTGTCTTCCTTTGTGATTTCTTTATTGTTTCTATTTCTATTTTTAGCTCCTGGATAGTTTTGTTCATTTCCTTTGTCTGTTTGATTGTGTTTTCCTGTAATTCTGCTTGTTTGATTGTGTTTTCTTGTAATTCTTTATTGGATTTTTGTGTTTCCTCTTTAAGGGCTTCTACTTGTTTACCTCTGTTCTCTTGCATTTCTTTAAGGGTGTTATTTCTTCTTTCTTAAAGTCTTCTATCATCATCATGATAAATGATTTTAAGTCTGAGTCTTGCTTTTCTGGTGTGTTGGGGTATCAAGGGCTTGCTGTGGTGAGAGAGCTGGGTTCTGATGGGGCCAAGTAGCCTTGGTTTCTGTTCCTTATGTTCTTCCTCTTGCCTTTTGCCATCTTATTAACTCTGATGGTTGCTGGGCTTACTCTGTCTGGCTGTGGCCTATCCTTCCTGCAGGCCTCTGTATCAATACTCCTTAAAGACCAGCTCTCTCTGAGAGGTATTTGGGTTTGGAGAGCTGTGGCACAGGATCAGCTCTGGGGTGCAGACAGAAACCAGAACGATCTTATCCCTAGCTGTCCCTTTGTTCCTGTGTCCTGATGGCTCTGCCCTCTTGATCTAGTGAGTTTGAACAGAAGTGGTGGTTTTGCCTGTGCTCCAAGGTGTGTCAACACTCCTGGGATACCAGCTCTCTCCTGGAGCCCTGTGGCCCAGGCTCAGGTCCCCAGGTCCTGGTGAGCAGTGCTGCTCGTCTTAACCCCACTCACAGCTTTTCCACGCTCCTGGGAGGGTAGCTTTCTCCTGGTGCTGCTTGGCTATGGAACCCTGGTGGTCCAGGCAGAGGTCTCCTGCCACAGATGGAATTCGGAAGGTTCCTGTGCCCAACTTTACCTCCGTCCCTGTGTCCAGCGGGTTCTGGGCGGGTCCCGATGAGCAGTGGTGCTCGTCTTAACCTCACTCACAGCTTTTCCACACTCCTGGGAGGGTAGCTTTCTCCTGGCGCTACTTGGCTATGGAACCCTGGTGGCCCAGGCAGAGGTCTCCTGCCACAGATGGACGACCCATCACTTCTTAATATTCTTCATTAGTCTCCTATACTTCACATGTGCACATTTCCTGAAGATGATGTCTTGCTCATAACTAACATTTATATCTTTATGCTGCTGAGTCCCTCATCCTAACCTCTAGTCCAGATTTCTTGTATGAGAACCATATACAGGAAGTTACTAATACATAGTTGACATTTTCTATTTTATGGAGCTATAGGCTTCTTACTGTCAACACTTTAAATTTTAAAATTCCTCTTTTGTTGGGAGGGGGGTGTTGAGTAACTTTCAGTAGGTAGTACCTTCTAACCAGTAGGTATTTCTCATATCGGAAATCTGGCCGCCTTACTCCTTCTTGGTTGTTACATCTTACTTCCCACCTCCTTAAACCATTTGCCCCCTTCTGCCCTTGCTACACAGTGGTGCAGCTCCCAGCCTAAGCTTGTTTTCTCTAGCAGCCCAAAGCTCTTTGGACATTTGAAAGTTTGCCTGCCTTGCCCACAATTTCCTGTTTTCACTTATTCCTTATTTCCTAGGCTTAATTTCAAACTCCTCTGTGTGACTTGTGTTGCTTACCTGTGTGATCCTATTTACTGTCCCTTTAGGCCAGTTCTTGAGATGAACTCACTCCACTTGCCCCAGCACGTGCCCATCGGACTGTTCTTCTTTCAGATTGTTCTTTGTCATCCTTCCTGTTGAATTCCGTCTCTTTTGGCAGACCTCCCTGAGGTCATCTGATTTCTTTGGATGATGGGATTTCCCTGTATGCTCTCCTGACCCTGTTTCATCATTTGTAGCCGAAGCCTACTACTTTCTTCAAAACCACCTCTTAGATGTGTAGCTCCGTTCTCTTTATTTCCACATCATATGGTATATAATTTTCCAGAACTAAATTTAAATATTTTTCTTCAGATTATCATTTTCAGACTCTCACATCAGTTTTATCAAGCAAAGCACCAGAGTTGTTCAGTTTCTCAGCCCATATCTAAACCTTCACAAAGTAATCTGGTCTTTCCTCAGCAAATAGTTCTTTCTCCCTTCTCAAATGCAGAACTGGAATCTGACCACCTTTCACTGTCCTCACCTAAGCCATGCCTTCATCACCTTCTGCTTAGACAGCTGTTGCAGCCCTACTAAGTACACCTTCTGCAAGCTTTCTTAAATCATCCTAATCACTAGAGTGAGAAGCAGATCTGCTCACTCCTTGGCTCTCTAGTAAAGGCTGATACATTCCACCGTCTGCTGTATCCCACACTCTGACTTATTTGCTGTCTGTCTCTATAACCACCAAGACTCCACGCTCACCACTCTAATTTCTTTAGATCCTTGTTGAATATTATTTTGAAGCCATCTCTCACCAACCATCACAGAAGAGCTTACCTGTTCTCACCTTGTTTGGCGTATTAAGCTGCTTCTGCTTGCTGTGCCTGGAACATGGCTCCCTCGTTCAAGTACATCTTCAGCCACTTTTTGTTTTCAGCGATTTCCTTCATTGCCTAAGCTCGGCTGTCCTGAAACTTGCTCTGAAGACCATGCTGGCCTCAAACTTAGAGATTCCCTGCCTCTGTGCACCCCACCCCCGGAGTTTTGGGATTAAAAGTATGTACCACCACAACTGGGCCTAAGCTTTTCTTTAAAGTTGGAGCTTAGCTGAGTGGGATCTTGCCCACTCTCTTTATTTTATTTAACATCATAATTTTCTTTATTAGTTTATCTCCTTGAACACACAGCTTAGTTCCCTTCCTTTTCCTGGTGCCCCCTTTCTCCTCAAGCTGTGCATTTTTTAGTTTTCCTTGTTTATCTTGTTCCTTTTCATTATAGATTTCTTTAAGAGTGAATACTAATAACTACATGACAGAGTATACTAGGCTGCTTTGAGATTTTTCTCTGTCAAAACAATTAATCCAAAGCTTTTCAATTTAGCCTCAGGCAGACTTTTTGGACAAAGGCAGAAAGCAGCTTTATTCTTCTCCAGAATATCACAGGAATAGTCTCTAGGCCACAAGCTAATATTCTTCTCCTGAAACGTCTTGAGCCAGGCCTCCACAGTTCAAATTGCCCTCAGGACCACTGTCTTCCGTGTTCTTACTAAGATGGCCCATTAAGCCCCATTTAAAGCGTTCAACTAATTTTCCAAGCCAAAGTGCCAACGTCTACATTTCTCCAAACAAAAGCAAGAATACTCCAGTTCTTAGTACCAACTTCTTCCTTAGTTAGGGTTTTATTGTTGTGAAGAGACACCATGACCATGGCAGCTCTTATAAAGGGAAACATTTAATTGAAGCTGGCTTACAGTTTCAGAGGTTCAGTCCATTATCATGGCAGGAAGTGTGGCAGCGTGCAGGCAGGCATGGTGCTGGAGAAGGAGCTGAGACGTCTACATGTGGGTCTCCAGACAGCAGGAAAGGTGGCATACTTCCTCCACAACACCACACCACTCCAACAACTCCTAACAGTGTACTCCCTGTGGGTCTGCGGGGGACATTTTTATTCAAACCACCACAACTATTTTTCTTTCTCAGTAATTGAAGTGCCACAAGCAAGGGCCAGGGTGACATCGGTATTTTTGCTACAAAAATTTATGGTGTTCCCAAGTGAAGTATCACTACCAAGATAAGAAACTTCTCAAACCTTAATGTGTTTAGGAATTCCAGACAGATGAGTTCAGCTGCTCACTCTCTGGACATCTATACTGTTCTTTGAGGCTTAGATTTGTAGAAACAGTAGCAGCAGCAGCAGCAGCAGCGAAATGCTTCGTCTTAACACATGCCAGCTTTCTTTCTCGAAAAGGTCTGTTCTGTTCTCTCTTCAACAGGGGGAGAGAGGGAAATAAAATGACAACTACTGTTTCCAGTTCCAAATTGAATTTCTGGACTGAGCTTCCTTTGTTCACATTCCCTGGGTACTCAGTAACTGCTAAACTATCAACTTATTTTATAGACTATTAGGAAAAAAAGGAGAGTGAGAAAATGTAAGAGGTTACACACACACACACACACACACACACACACACACACACACACACACACACACACTGCCTGTCTACTCTGGCTCTATGAGAAGCAGTATCTGTTACTCTCTGGTTTCCAGTATCAACAGAATTCCACCTTACCTAATCTCATGAGGTGCTTGAACTGAGTCTATCGGAGAAGACTTCAGCTGATGATACTTTGTTTCTAACTAATGGGACTAAGTCCTATTAGTATTAATCTGCATCTTTGTACTACTTCACTGTCTAGTGAAATACTATTCTGGCAACTGACAGGCATTGGTTTGATGGAGGCATGGTGGATGACAAAGACAGTTCCAGGTCAGAGCGTCTTCTCGTGTGAGAACTCACATGAGAACAGTGGTTTGATGTGTGCCTGGAGTCCTCCATGCTTTCACAGTGGTGTTGGTGTGGAAGGGAGACTTGAATGAGTTGTTCTTTCTGTCACTGCCCCACTTGGATCTTCTGCAAGATGGTTAACTACTGTGAGCTATCTACTCCTTGTGTCTGTGAAGTTGAGATAAAGATGCTTTTATAAACTTGAGGCTTTGGGCCACTTGGAGTTAAAACTGCGGATGTTCCTTAGCAGTAGGCACAGTCCTCGTCCCACCCTACCTTAGGGATGGACTTTGTTAGACTGAGCACTTAAATGTGCTGTCTAAAATGGTAACCTCAATATTTACTTCATTAGCTGCTCCCCTACCATCTCATAAGCTTTCTTCCAAGTGCTTACCATAGTGTGTTATAAGCTCTATAGTTAAAGAATACCTGTTCCCCCACTGGATCCCAATCCCCATGGTAGTAGTAGGGAATGTTAATTGTTAATCATAAATCTTCCAATGCCCAGTACGGGGTCATGTGTAACAGGCGTTCAGTAAATCAGTAAATTACTGAGTGGATGGATACATGAATAAATAAACCATATGTTTCTTTAAATATTGTCAAAAAGAATTTTTCCAAAACAAACAAGCAAACAAATTCTAAGAGGTGAGGTCAGCATTTTCATTTGTTCTCTCAGGGAAATGCAAATCCTGTTGGTCCCAGTATTAGAGTGGGCATGGTGCCATGAGCAACGTACTGGGGTGATTTTCAGCATCATGAGTGCTTATATGTACCAAGTGGCAGATGCTGGAAGGTGGCAAGCTTCCTTATTTGGCTGCCATCTTTTGGGTGTATTCTAACAGGACTGATCATTAAAACCAGATCAATATCATACTTACATATTTGACCTTACTCTTTCTCAGTTTTTATCTAAGTGCCGTGAAGGAGGAATGGTGTTCCATGCCTGGGTGGGTCTGCTCAGTGGTGGTACTGCACCTTGGCAGGCTGTAAAGTCCACCTGGTGTGTCATAATGAACCACAAGGAAGTATTTTCTCTCCAGTGTTTAGTTAGAAGTCAGACTCTTGCTAACTAATGATGCTAGAAAACATATCAAACTACAAATTTGGTCCAGTAGAAGTTAGCATAAATTGTACAATACAACAGAAGTTGGCCTGAGATGAAGGGAATGAAAGGTCTGTGCTGGCCATCATTAAACATGTATGGATATTTCTTAAGCATGGAAGGAGTATAGGAAAATATAAACGTATAGCATATCTCCCATATGTACATGGAATAAGGGCATCTACAGTGAACAAATAGTGATTCTCTGTGGCCACCTTTTAATAAAGTTTTCACCAACTTCTTTTGCTGCATATAGGTGGAGACAGTGTTGGCTTATATTAGTGTACCCTATGTATGACCAGTTTGGTTGGTGATGTGTCATAAATGTGGGCCAGCATCCATAAATGCTTCAGTGCTTAGTATAATGCCTAACACTCAGTTGGGACTCAGTAAATATTTGTTGAAATAGTATTCTGAGGACAATTCAGATTTCTAGTATGAGCCAGGTCCCATAGCTTTTTTATCCAGCTGACCACAAATTAGGAATTAGAATTCTGAATCTTCTTACTAAGCAGAATAAAAGCAAACTGTTCCACTAATGTATGCTAAGTGTGCCGAACTTTTACAGGAAGACTGGAAAGCATTGAGTGTTTTTCTATTTGGAAGCCAGACACCTGCCTGGTTGTTTGAAAGTCAGTCCACTTATCTGAGACTCTCGGTTCAGTTACAGGAATGACTAATTTTATACCAGACTCTCACATGATTCAGGAAGTGTGGGGTGACTCAGACCCTTCATATCGTTCACTCCTGTGATCTCCCCTCCCAGTGAAATGATGCCTGTAAGGCAGTCATGGTCATTGCAGGAGCAGGAGATCTTGACTTTGCCCCATGGCAATAAAATGACACACTTTTGAGTAATTACATGTGCATACAGTATTTTACAGAAGAAATGAGCTATATTATCATCTTATAACTATATTGATATTTGTATTTGCATATTGTGAAAGTAGTATGCAGCTTCAGTATAGGTTATGATTGAGTTCCACCTTTTTTTTTTTTTACCAGTACTCCCCACCCCCCAAAAAAGCAAACAAACTGGCTTTTGTTCAGGACTTGCCAGCAGAATAAGTAAGTCAGTTCATTGTATGTCTCTTCCTTGCTGACACAGAGGAAACACTACAGTCCCAAGCAGCCAGGATTGGGTGTTAGTTAAAATGTAGCTAAGTAGCTAGATGGCTCAGCAGGTAAGGGCACTTGCTACCAAGCCTGACAACTCTGAGTTCAGTCTCCCAGACCCACATGGTGGAAGAAAGGAAACAGTGCCCAAACGTTGTTGTAGCATGTACATGCCCACATACATGCAAATAAATAATTTTTAAAAATGCAGCTAAATATTCACAATTGAGTTTTGGCCCTAAACTGAGCAGCTCATTGAAGAGTGTTTGATGATTTGTGTGTTTTCTGCGACTGCCTCGTCTTTTTGAAATGATTCATTGAATAAGGTCTGGGTATTTGGCGTGCGCTTTTGTGCTTTGCACTACTCTTGCCAGAGTCCTAGATGAGTCAAACTGAGTCGGATGGGCACTTCTCAGTCTGTGTTTAGCTCAACCTCTCTTGAAACATTTGACACATCTTAAAATTTCTTCCCAAAATGTTGGGGCACTTGCTTTGGTTGTCTTGTTAAGTCTTACAGGTTTTCTTTTTTAACTCTTCTAGCTGCCTGTTAAATGTAAAATTCTCTAAAGTTCTGTCTTGTCCTTTCTGTGTTTCCATTTACTCAGTCTCCTTGGTGATCTCATTCATTTCCATGGTTTCCATTAAAATCTATTCATGGAAGCCTCCATGTGGGTGTCTCCAGTCTTAACAGAGTGTAGACCTGTGAATCCAACCTCCCTGCAAATCTGCCTCTGTAATGATAATCACAATAGTAATCATGACAACAATAACAGCTTATTATTATAGAATACTCTGTCAGGTGGCTGAGGGCTTTATTTGCTTTGTTCCATTTCTTTTCAGCAACTATGAAAAATTAATACTGTTATTTTCTACCACTATGAGTGGAAATCAGAGTTGGATATATACAATGCTTTTTCTAAGATCATAGCAGAGTTTTATATTCCAAGTCCAAATTTTTAATCTTAATACCTTAGATTAGCCTGTCTAGGTGGACTCTATATTGTCTTCTCCTACACACACACACACACACACACCTTCTGCTACCCTCAGCCGTACATGAAAGGACACTTCAGAGCTGGAACTGGGGCTCAGTGGTCCGTCTCTTACCTGGCCTGAGACAGATCCTCAATGTATTCTCAAGCACTAGACATTCAAATTCTGCAGTTACAGAAGCACTTTATTTACTTATTGTTGCTTGTTTTTTTCAGACAGGATCTTAGTCAGCCTACGTTGGCTTTAAACTGCGTGGTCAAGGAGTGCCCTTGGAATCCTTGATCTTCCTGCTTTCATTTTCTCATACCTGGATTTCAGGAGCAACATGAGCATGCAACCATGCCCAATTTCAAAATTTACACACACACACACACACACACACACACACACACACACACATACAGAGAGACAGGTATGATGTTTTAAAAAACAGAAAATGTTCCTTAATTTTTTTTTTTTTTTTTTTTTCAAGACAGGGTTTCTCTGTAGCCCTGGCTGTCCTGGAACTCACTCTGTAGACTAGGCTGGCCTCAAACTCAGAAATCCACCTGCCTCTGCCTCCCAAGTGCTGGGATTAAAGGCGTGCGCCACCACTGCCTGGCGTTCCTTATACATTTAATTTCTAATTTAAAGTCCACAGCCTGGATTCTTCGGTGCAGCAGCCATTTGGAGCAAAATAGCAGCGCTGTCTTACACCAATTTCTATTTTCTCAGCTATTCCCTAATATTCTTTGCAGATCTTTGCTAATCCGGTTCTGAGCGCTTGGGTGCCTGGTGAAGACCACTGTTCACAGCTGGGCAGTAGTGGCACACGCCTTTAATCCCAGCACTCAGAAGGCAAAGGTGGATCCGAAACCAGCCTACTTACAGAACAAGTTTCTGTGTTCCCAGCTCACATCGTCATGGCTCTTGATTTTTTTTTTTTTTAAGTGAGATCTATTGCTTGCTCTTGTTGTTTTCATTTATGTTTTCCTGTTGCTTTCTCCATCTCCAAACATGCTGAAGCATCTATGCTTTTGTTGACAGGAAAGAAATGCAACTTTTGATTATCCAAAGTGTAAACATCAGTAGAGTTTTGTTGTCTCAACATCACTGAAGTATATACTTCTGGTCTCTAATAAAGAAATGACAAAACTCTAAAGCCTTCCAGAGGATTGTCTGAGAGCACAGGCTGAAGTAGAACCAGGCTGTTCCAAGGTCCATGCCGTGTTACCCGTCTCACTTAAAGCTGCTGTCATCCTCTGTTTAAATGACACGACTGCCTCTGCTTCCCATGGCTTGGTTCCTGCTGCTTTGCTCCTCCTTACCACTACAGTCTCAGAACTCTCTTAGTTATGGCTAGCTTGGAAAAGGAAGAAGGGAAGGAAAGGGTCAGGAGTGAGGAATGCCACAGAAGAAAGGAACAGTTCTTCTCACGACAGTGTTTGTTTTAGCAAAAGGGAAACAAAGCTCAAGTTAGAAATCATTAAAGCCAACACTGAGTGTCCATGCCAGACACTTACATACCACAGAGCAGCTACTGACTGCCTAACTTGCTGGCCAAGAACCTTCTTCCACGCAAGGGTCATGATGCTAGCTAACTCAGCTGCTCAGCCAATGTCTGGGATAGGTGGATTACAAACATGCCGAACGGGAGATGCATAAGGGAAGTAATCTTTGCCAAGCCAGCCATAACTATTTATCAAGACCATGTTTCAGAGAAGGGGGAAGAAGATCTGATGCAAGCATGTAACCTCTGCTACTTGGGAAGCTGAAGCAGGAAGACTCCAGGTTTAAGGTCTGCCTGGGCTTCAGAGGGAGTTCAGGGCCAGCCCGGGCCATTTAGTGAGGCCCTGCTTTATAATAAAAAGTATAAAGAAGGCTTAGAATGTAGCTCAGTGGTGATATTGGTCTAGCATATGTGAGACTCTGAGTGGTTCATCTAGTACCCCAAATGAAAAAAGAAAAAGGAAGCATAATTAGGCTCTACTGCCTTTGTTATATAGTTCTGTTTTATATATATGTATATGTATGCGTGTGTGTATGTATATGTATATATATATATATATATATATATAATGTTTTAGAATGGATGGATGGATGGAGATGAGTGAAAGGATGAAGAGAGATGATGGAGAGAGAGATGGATGATGAAAATGCATGTGCTTTGAATATTTGACAAGTTTGATAAATACCAATAAAATGAATATCATCAGTTTTGAAAATTTTGCTTAGCCCTGAAAGGGTAGAAAGTTTATTCTACAAAGTATTTATTTGTTTCATTCATTCACCCACTTATTCATTCATTCATTCAGTTTTTGAATCAGTCTCCCTTTAGCCCAAGCTGGCCTTCAACTTACTGTGTGTCCTAAAACTATCCTCAAACTTGAGGCTGTCCTTCTGCCTTCATCTTCCAAGTGCTAGGATTACACATGTGTTCCATTGAGTTGAAGAAGCAGGAATGAGATTGCTTCTGTGCAGTGCTGTGGATTGGACCTTGTACAGTCTAGGCAAATGCTTTACTGTGTACAGTTCCAGCCCAAGCTTGAGGGTTTGAAAAAGTTCCCTTCCATAAAGAAGTTATTTCTACCACCAACTATTCAAATTTTTCTGATTTTTAATTAAAGCTCAACTTTAACCTGAATATTTATCACTTGAGGAGCATGTTGATATGCCATGTTGGAGAATTCATTTGGAGAGGCTGGAGACATGGCTTAGCAGTTAAGAGTGTTTGCTGCCCTTTCAGAGGACCTGAGTTCAGTTTCCAGCATCCATACCTGGCAGCTTACAACTACATGTAATCCCACCTCCATTGAGGGATCCCACACCCTCTTCTGAGGGTGTTACACTCAGATGTACAAACCCACACTCAAACGTGCACAATAACATTAAAAATAGAGGAGTAAACATTTTTCAGTATTAATCAAGAATTGTAAACATGATTTTTTCCCACAAAAATGAATAGATAACTTAAGCTCACTGCGGTCATTTAGTAGACCTTAGTCCAGCATGACTAATAACAGAAGAAGAGATTAATACATAGGCACATCTGCTGAGAGGGCCGGGTGCTGCTGTGGGAGAAGACATCAGGAGACCGTGTAGTGCACGGCAAAGAGGAAGATGTGCAGCAGGAAGGAAGACTACCTCGTATAATGGGAGGGCCAAATGATCGCTCCAGAGAAGATGGCCAGACACAGTGAGAAGTCCACATCCTGGCATGGGAGAAGAGGGACTACAAGCCCAGTAAGGAAACCAACCCTTCTGTCTCCGTGATCTTGAATTTCTAGACTTCAGAACTGTAAAAGTGAATTCCTATTGCTTGCTTAAACCACCTAATAAAACCTTGGTACTTTATAATAGCAGTTTTGTCAAATTGACACATATGAGGTGGGCTTACACATTATATCTGGGCATTGCCTCAGATTTCTTTTAAGTAATTTGAACTTTGTTCTAAAGAAAAAGGACCACCTTTATTTTCCATGTACTAGAATAACACACACACACACACACACACACACACACACACAAGGAGGGGATGGAGTTCTCCCTTATTTTCCTTAAAAATACAGACAAAACAAGAAACCATCAAAATAGTCCCCAGTAGTTGCATTGGCTGACACATGAGTTACTTTCTAGGCTCTCATTCAGAGTGCTTGGGCATACTAGGTTCTCTTTGCACTGGAAATGTCTGCAAAGTGCAAAGTGGTCTTTCATAGACAGTATTTGATGTGCTAAAGTTTTATGATAAAGCTTTCCAACTTCCTGGAAGTTTTGGCTAATAGAAAAACACATTTAAACACCAAATTTGGTTTATTGTGGTGTTTCTCGTCATGTTTCACATTGCAGTCTTGTTGACTTCAAATGACGATGCCTGTTTCCATCATTAGTCTCCACGCACACCCTGTTCCTGGCTGGCCTTCTGTTCAGTGCCTCCGTAGCTATTGTAGTTGAATTGTGGGAATCACAGGAATTACATTTGCTGAGTGCATTGAGGACTGTGATGATAAAGAACGTTTGAGTTGTCCTTATCATCTACTCTTATCAGAGCTTTTGCTCATCTTCTCAGCTTATGTCCTCATCTCAGATTTGATCACATACTTCAAGGCCTTTCTGCAGTGCTGCCATTAACATCCTAAGTCTACAGTGAATGTGGGCCCACTTTGTTCTGTAAACCTAGAAAGAGCCTGTAATCCTCTTCTGAGAAGAGCAGTTTCGCTCTAGGTTATCCTGAACTCTTGCTGCCATAGCCTGGAGCATGCCTCATCTCTTTTTGTCAGTACAGTAGAGGAGGCTAGCTAGTCACTGTGTCTCACAGCTCTTATTCTCATTCGTGCACATTATGGCCTAAATACCTTCTCTTGTCTAATTGAACTTTCTTGGTTCTTCAGCTTTGGGGGAGTCATTTAGAGACTTTTATCAAGTATAGAACTTGTCCTGGAAGCCCTTCTTTGCTTGTCATGGTAGCAGTTGATGGTGAAGTGATATGTGCTTGGAGGGGTGCACTTCTAGGAAACCCTAGGAAAACAGTGAGTCAGGAAAGAACAACCTTGACATTAGCTGGAAGTAAATTGAGGTTGCTTATGACTTCCCTGGCTCCCAGAAGCACTGGCCTCCCTCAGTTTCCACACTGCCTTATTTCCAGGTTTCCTTCAGGCTCCTTTTGTGTGACTGCCCCCCTCACATTCCTGAAGAGGCAGTCCATAGCTCCTCCTTGGCTCTCTTTTACTCTGCTTGATGCTCAGACCTCCGTCTTCAGCTCTTCCCTGGTTACCAACTCAAAGTCACTTCCTCCATTTCCAGATAGTCTCTTCCATAAGTTCCTCAAATTCAGCTTACCTGAACCCAGCTTCCTTGGGCCGGACTCAAGGGCCATCAGATCCCACCACCGCTATTTAACATGGCTTTCCTTTCTCTGCACTTCGTTATGTTCTGCCTTTTTTGCTGGTTACTTTCTGGTTACTTTCCAGCAGTGGTCGAGTGACATCAGTATAAGACACTTCGTTCACTCTGTCACATAAGCATGAATATGGGGCGTTTTTAGAGTCCTGCTTACATTGTCATTCTGCCCAGCTAACTGAAATCATAGCAATTGAGCAAAGAAAGTTTTCTCCCCCCACCCCCGACAGAAGATGGTCACAGCACACAGCCTTCTGCTTGGATGTGATTGGAAGGTTCTAAGAAATTAGAAAGACATCTCATTAATTTGAAATAAAATCAAGAAGTTTCTGTGATTAGAGGGTAGAAGATGAGCCCTTTAACCTCTTTTTATATTTCTTAAACTGATTAGAAAGAGCAAGTTTGGCTGTTCTATAAGCTGTCTTCTAGTGTAGAAGTTATATATTCCACTAATATTAATAACAGGTTGATGATTTTGGCTGTTAGTAGATTAAGTGTTTGGTCCTATTAAGATTAGTTTGAAATATTTAGAGTAATGCCTCCTATCTATCTGGTAGGTAATGGTAATATAGTGATAAGTCAGACATTGTTCAAAGAGTTTCTGTCTTAGATGGAGAAAGACAATGTTTCGAGCATGTTTAGTGACTATCAGTGCAGTGGTGAGCAAAGCAGGAGAAGCAGGGATGTGGTAAGGAAGCAGCTAACAGCCTGCGGGGGAAGACTAGAGAGGAAGGTCTGGAGAGGTGGCTGCTCTTCCAGAGGACCGGAGTTTGATTCCCAGCACCCATGGTAGGCGACTCACAGCCACCTGTGGTTCCAGTCCTGGGGCAAGGTGGGAGATGGAGAGACTGTCCAACATCTGTAGCCTCCATGGGCACCTGTACTCATAGGCATATACCCACATAGAGACACGTACATGCACATAATTTAAAATGATAAAGATCCAGGAAAGGAGATGAGAGTGTCATGAAACTGGGTATCAAGACCTTTCTCTTTTTCTAAAATCAGACTATACGAACATCACTGATAGACCAAGAGCCAAATCTCGCTGGTGTTTAAGATTTTCCAGCAGAGGCTGGGGTATAACTAGTGGTGGAGCATGAAACAGGTCCAACCCCCACTACTAAAATGAAACCAGAACTAATGGTGGTAGCCTCAGTGCTGTGTACAAGACCTGTTAGGTCTGATTTTCATTTTCATATCTGTAATATGGAAGGTTATCTGGTGGGTTCTGAGAAGATGAAATGTTGGCTATTCACAGGAACTTTCCCACTGTAAGCCCTGCCTCTGCAGCCCTCTGATCATCAGGCTCCACCCCTAGACTACTCTGGTGGCCAGGCCTGACCTCTCCAGGTGTGTGAGTGGCCAGGCTCTGCCCCGGAGGAGCTCCACTGGACAACTCCCAGACTTTCCAAATGTCTATAACAGCTCCCTCTCTCCGGGGTGGGAAAATGGCCAGGCCCCAGCCTACGGAAAAAACAAAAAAACTATCAACCCCTGAGTTTGCCCTAAGATTAGGCCACTAAATCTTTCAAAACCCCGGGCCACTCTAGACAGCTCTGCCAGTCCCAGCTTCCCAGGAAAGCCTATCTAAACCCTGCCATCTGCTCAGTTCTGTTGCCATCCTCCTGGGTTTTCCCCTCCAGTAATGGCCTGCTTATTTGTGAGGTATGTTGTGGGCTGTGACTTTGTGGTATTCCTTGGCTCCCCACTGCAGGATACCTTTTTCATCCAAGCTGTAACACTTGTGAAGAGCTAGCTTGTTCTGGCAGCAGCTCCACGAGTTTGCCATCAGGGAGTTTGCAGGTTTACTCTTCACAAGCCAGGCAGTTGCTTTGCCAGCCATCCTCCCTGTCGTTTGTCCTGCGTAATTCCCAGCGGTCTGGGTAGTAAAGGCTACATCGCTTATTCTTACCTCCTCACTAGAAATCTTGCTTTTTGGATGGAACCGTTTGGCTTTTAAAAGCTTTTGCAGTCAGAAGTTGGTGAGGAATGAGTGGGAGTGCAGGTAGTGAAAACACTTAAGACATCAAGCAAAATTTATATTACTTTGTAGACAGGAAATGGCTTTCCTCAGCTTTCCCTAGCCAAATCTTGGAAGAGTAGACCCAACCTCAGAGATCTCCAACTGCCCTGTTGATGGGGGACAAACTGTTTAAAGCAAGGTGCTGTCAGCTAGTCCATAAAAACAGAGTGGAAACCACCAAGGTATGGGCTACACTCAAAAAGCAAAAGCCTGGAAAGAAGCTTCAGACTTGTAATAGAGTGTATTGTTAGTGCTGCTGACCGTGGGTTCTAAAGAGGATGAAGCTCTAAGGAAGTTAATTACGACAGGCTCAAGACCCAGACAGATGGGAGGAGATGTGACGGCGCGAACACAGCCGATGGCCACTGCAGCAGTGAGGACGCACAGAGTGTCCACAGTCCAGTACCTGTAATGTTTCTGCACGGCTCAACTTCATAACGTGTAGGGAAAAGAACATACACTGAGTGTTTGGCTTTGAGTAGAACAAGCAGGACACTCAACTCCTTGTTAGACCCGGGAACTGTGGAAAGTTAAAACCTTCCTTTCACTTGTTAATGTGGGAATCTCTGTCAGCAACTGGTCAAGGGCTAGAAGAGGACACTGAGACTGAAGATGGAGTAGATGCTGTTGTGTGGAGATGGCTGAGCAGATCCAGGTGAAGGAAGAGCAGTGATGCCCAGGTCTGAACCAGTTGCCTCTTCTGCAGGTTCAGCAAGTTCATGGACACAGTGACAGGCTGTGTGGAGAAGGAAGGCAGGGTGGGCGAATCCATCACTTTCTCTGAGTAGTCGTATTGTCTCCTGGGAGGATCTGTTTTCTCTCATACTGTCTTTTGAATTAAATGAGATTAAGACAGTTGCGTAGCCTTTGTTGATACTCGTTATCTCCAACGAACATGAATTTGTGATTTTTCTTAGGTAAAAGAGGAACGTCCAGAAAAAGTACCAGATTTGAAATTACTGGTGGAGAAGAAATTTTTGGCTTTACAGGATAAGAACTCTGACGCTGACTTTAAGGAGAATGAGAAGTTCGTACAGTTCAAGCAGCAGCTGAGGGAGCTGAAGAAGCAATGTAAGTCAGCCGCTTCACTTTGGCTTTGCAAGACGAGGGGCCTGAGCTGTGGGCAGTGTCCGCTTCTTTGCTTGCTCCATCCTCTGCCTGAATGGCCTTGTCGTGCTTCCGTTTCATGTTTGTCTGATAACTGGTTCCAATTACCTGTCCATTTCTGAAAGCCAACAGTTTCCACAAAGTGTCTCACTGCTGGGGAGGGGAATTGGGAAAACAAAATAAAACTAAAAATCATTTTATTAAGATAACAATGGTAATTCTTCCAAAATATAAACTGCTGTGCCAAGCTCTAAAGTACGTTTCTTCTCATTTGATGCGGTGGGGCAGTGTTGGTGAGGCTTCCTCGGGGATTCCTCCCAAATTCAATCAAAGTCCCTCTGATACTGTGCCTTGGGGTACTGTACATTCCGTGGGATTTTTAAATTGGCTTAAATGACTGTTACATTTAGGGTTTTGACTTGAAAATGAGAGTGAGAAAAACAATTCGTTTTACACTCACACACACACACACACACACACACACACACACACACACACACACACCTACCTTACAGAGTGTACCAGAAATAATATACCTTTTCCGCAGTGAGGAAAATAATCCATTATACACCACACACACACACACCCCTTACAGAATGTAACAGAAATAATAAATCTTGTTCGCAGTGTCCTATCCATTCCTGTCTTTCCATGTGGTCCTCAAAACGATGTTAGTGAGTTGGGTCTTTTTATTTTTTGTCTCGGCAGCTGTTTAGTTGTGTAGGGACTTTTTGTTTTGTATGTTTTAGGATTGAAACTTGATTGTTCCTTAAAGAATTGTAGAAAAAGGTGAATAACTTTTCCCCCCCTTTAAACATTAGTCTTCTTTCACACTTACTTGTATACTGACAGAGCAGGAATGTTGTGTGTGACATAAATTCATTTTGTGTCTTTCTATGTACTCGGTGTAGCGATTCATGTTTTGAAGTAAGTAAAGTATTTTCTTTAAATTGGTGCTGAGATCTCAAAAATATCTGAGGAAGCTGCTTCACTTTTGTCTGTTTTACAAATAACTTGTTTCACAATTTAGAATGTTTTGCAATCATGATGAGACTGTTGCTGTTCTGTAGATTTAAACAGTAAGCATTTTTCCTCTATTTGGTTCTTCATTGAACACTATGAAAATCTTTCTCGAGTAATTTTGTGCTGTACCCCGAATAGATCATAATCCCCAGAAGAAAGACAGCGGGGCTTTCAGTTTTTATGTGTGTCGTAGCAGACATGTTTCTAACTTTAGTGTCCTTGGATTCAGCTCTTACAGATTATGACAGACCTAATGCCTCATCTCTTACTTTAAAGGTATTTTATAATAAAACTGAGGAATAAATATAAAAAGTGTATTTTTTCTCCTTTGTTTACTTATTCACAAAGTTATTGTTCCATAAAAGAAATTATAGTGAATTTTAGAATAATATGGTCTTGGGGAAATTTCTAATCAGGAGCATACAGAGCAACCAAATTAATGTTTGAATTGTGATTATTATTTTTTCAATATGGGGAGAGAGAAAGAGAGAGGGCAGAGAAGAGAGATGTGTTTGCCCAGGTCCAGCCATGCACATCATTTGGATAGTTAAATCTAATGACAAAGTAAATTTATATTGAAAAGAACACTTCCTTCCGTAAGAGTTCCCCATGCATTGCAACACTAGGATTAACAAAAGTTTCCCTTTAATTTCCCCTGAAATGTTATTTTAAAAGGTCCTGATCTTAAATAGCAGAGCAAACAAAATATCAATACTCTTTTAAAGTGCTATATAAGATGCTTTTGTGGTGCTTGCAAAGTGGAATTCTTAGCTTAGTGTTTTGAGCACTGCCAGTTACATTGTAGCATGTCTGATAGATTTTGTTCTTTAGATTTCACTCTGCTGTGAAGGGCCTGATGGACCAGGATTGCACAGTGATTGTGTGTCTGGATCCGAGGTACACTGTGACTTATTAAAGAGGCTAATGGATCCACTTTGAAATGTGTTCTGGAGTTAAGCAGTTGTTGTAATTTGTAGTAATAATGTTTTGTTCTTCAAAATTGGAAAATAGAAGTGAGACAGAGGAAGGGAGGGAAAGAGACAGACAGACACACACAGTCAAAGACCCTAACCTCTAGTTGCCTGTTTTGATGAAGTAAAAACTATGAAGCTGTGAACCCTGGGGGCTTGGTGACATGCACCTATAATCCTAGCACTCAGGAGGTAGAGGCAAAGGGATCACTGCTGTGGGGGTTAGTTCCAGGCCAGCTAGGACTGTACGAGAAGACTCTGTCTTAAAGATAAAAACGACTGAAGTATGTATGTAAAGGGTTGCTCTTTTATGTAAACAACCATGATATTTTCTCCATATTCCTCGTGTGAGGTATAATTGCAGGGGATTTAAGTTATCAAATCATAATTCAGTCAAAGAAATGTCAGGTAGTTCTTGAATGGGGTTAGGTCAAGGTGGGGGTGAAGGTGGTTGAGTCTGGTGGGCAGGACTAGGTATTCTCTCCTGCACTCCCAGTTCATCCTGCTGCAGCTAAGCAGCTGGTTCTCAAGCTTTGTGGTCCGTGTCCATTTAACACACTGAAAATGCACTTCTTGGGGTCCTAGGTCACATGGTGTATGTGCCTTGTAGTACTTATCCTATTGGAAACCAGAACTGAGGACTAAAAGAATAATAATCTATTTTAAGAACTATGTCCGTGATTTGTTAAGTATAGACAACATTTGACATGAAATGTAACTGTTCCCCAAACAGAAGGAAAATGGACTGAGATTAGGTGGCATCGTTTCTTATTTTTGCAAATCTTAACTTCTGGCCCATAAAGCAGATGGATCCTCTTTCTTGCTTTTGCATTGCTCTGTAGCTATACCTTGTTTTGGTTGAAGGAAAGTCTCGTCTGCTGGTATAGTAGTCACATTTTCAGACCACCAGAAATTCCCATTTTGAAAACACCAGATCTGGGCTGTCTGTGGTAGAAATTCAGCTTACAGATTGGGAAGAGTTTTTATAATATTAGGGGAGGTTTGATCATTGGGGGATCAAAACAGGGATAGTACCTAGTGCTGTAAAGATAACATGGAAATCTCTTTGTAACTAGGTTGCTTAGAGCCCAGACATGCTCGCTAGTTTACATATGGTCTGTGGCAGCTTTCCCAATGTTATTGCAGAGCCCATGTTGCATCACAAACCACTGGCCCACAGAACTTATAATATTTACTATCTGCTTCTTTACAGGAAAGGTTACTGATTTCTCATCTAAACTACATCCAGAGTTTCTGGGGTTTTTTGTTTCTGTGTTTGGTTGGTGGTTTTGTTTTGTTTTGTTTTTTTTAAACTATAGATTCCCTGCGCCCTTAAATACCATATATTTATCTTATATATACTCAGAAAACTTTTAAATACCTGATCTATTTCATTTATGTAGTTGTTAGTCTTAAATGAATACAAATAAGAAACTTAGTACTTGGAAAAAACAATATTATTGTTTATTATGGATTATGTAATGTGAGGAAAGGCAGAACATTTTTTCTGTCTTGCTCATATGTCCTGTCATTAGTAGAGGCTCTGTGGACCAGAGTATTCAGAAACTTTCTGAGGCTGGGTTTCGGCTCAGTAGGAAAGAAGATCTCATGTGATAGAGTGGGAGAGAGGAGGCAGTGCAGGTGCTAGCATTTACCATCCCTAGACTAGACTAGAACCCTACTGGATGAGCTACGCTTGTTTAAGGGGAGCATTTCTCCAGTGATAACATGCTTTATTTACATCTAATCTGTAGTAACGACATCAGATTCTTTGAAGACATTATTTTTATCCCTTGGACACCCACTCATCATTGTGGTAAAAGCACCCGGCAGAAACAACCTCAGGTGGGAAAGAGTTTTAGGTTCACACTTTCAGAGGTTGAAGTTCACACTCACACACATAGAAATCATGCCAGCAGCATATGGAAAAGGCTGTTCACTTATTGGCTGATAGGGAGGTGCATGGCAGGAAAGGCCGCAGACAAAATACACCTCCAGATCTGACCCTGGTGACCTACTTCTTCAAGCTAGGCCCCACCTCCTGAGGTTTCCAGAACCTCACAAAAAGATGAGGGCATTAGTGTTCAACTCATGAGCCTTTGGGGGAAATTTCATACTTAATCCATAATGCTTGTATACTAGCGAAAATTATGTCAACCCCAGTTTATTTCTTAGCATTGTACCCAGATTAAATGAGGTACTGGTTCCTTGCAAACTCTCAAACTTGCTTACATTTATTATTGAAAGAGCCCAGTACAGGGCACAGCAGAAAGAATCCAGTCTTAACAGAACTAAAGCTCCATCCCAGCCCTGACAGATTAGCTTTTCTATGGCTCCTTTTTGATGGCCGATGTATTCTGCACCTGTCTGAGGTTCGTCCTCTTTTTTTTACTATGACAAAAGTCATGGCCAGTCTCTATATTATACCCACTATATGAAGTTCTTAGCACTTGTGGATTAATAAATGCCAACTGCCATTATTTGAATGCCTGCATTTGCATGAGCACTATATATACATTGCTATTTCTTACCTCTCTTCAGGAGGATTGGAGAGAGGCAGTACAAGTTGCTTTTGACCCACAGTGGTGAAGTTTAGGTGCTGGATGACACCAAAGCCTGTAAGGATATTTTGGCTTATGTTGTTTGTTGCTCTTGTTTATGTCCAATTATACTGACCCTTGAAAATATCTGTTTTCCTTTCTCTTAACTACTTCATTTCTTGAGAGATGGACTATAAAACTGTCAAGTGGGTCACCAGATTGTGGAACTGAACCGATGTATTCTCTGAGAGGAATTTGTCTAGCTGATAGGAAACTGTTCCTAGCAGTGGCATTTAGAAAGCAGGGAGGCAGGACTCGACAAACATTGTGTATTATTCTTTTTTTCTCAAGCTTCTGATCTTGACAGTACATTCAATGCACAATACCTGGGACTGGCATTTCCTTTGTGAATAGCTGGTGTGTTTGGGCAGGGCAGTGGGATATTCATTCCATCACAACTTTACAGCAAGTTCTCTGAAATTCATTTCAAGCATGACAAACAGTAACCTGGCGCATATCTCATCCTCTCAATCTTGACAGCATCCACATGGGGGAAAGGAACGAATGGAACTGCCGCAAGGTCTGTTTTTAGCAGACCTGACACCATATAATGAGAAGCATGGAGGTGACACATTTACCCAGGGTCTCAGTCAGGAGGCCACAAAGCTGGCAGATCCACTGGCAAGGGAGAGAGAAAGAGGTTTTAGAATGTGAGATGACTATGGTTAAAGTCAGTAAAGGAAGGCTCCCTTGTCAAGGTACAAGTGAGGCGGCCACAAGGATGAGCACCTGAACTGTGACTGCTTCTCTTGTTGTGACTGTGCTAGGGTGTTAGCCATGCTAGGAGACGGCTGGACCTAGGCAGACCAAAGCCTCAGGGCTCCAGAGCCGAAGGGAAGAATCATATTGTCACATTGTATCTCCAGAAATTATGTAGATTTAAGCTTTGTAATCTATATGTAATTAAAATGTCAAGCAAATTATTAAGCATTTCTAGTATGTCAGGACTTTTTAAAGACATGCATATATTTGTGTTTCAGAAAGATTTTTAAATAGAACCTGGCAGCTCAGTTTATGGCATGTTACTATGTTTGCATACAGCAAGTGGATAAGGACATTCAGTTAGTCAATCTGAAACTTTAAAAATCCAACAAAATCTATCAAGTTAATAATTGCTATTTGACTTTGAAAAGCACCTGTAATTGAGTATTGTCATATGCATGTGGTAGCAGTCATGCAGGTCAGGGCAGAGGGGGTGGGGACATGACTGCAGCTGACCCATGTGCTGTGCAGAGCCCTTAACAGAGTGCAATGCTAGTGACAACGTTTGAAATCAAGTCAACTGGTATAATCTTGCACATTCAGAACAATAGTGACTTGCTACATTAATTTCAATGTAAGGTTTTAGAAGCATTTATTCGTGTGATACAATAACGAAGACATGCTACTGGGAGTAAAAAGCTGCAGTGTCCCTCTGACCACTCAGTTTCGATCTCCAGATCTCATGTCTGCACTTCTCGAAGGCTTTCTTCCTCAGAATGATGGAGTGTGACCTGCTCAGTTGTCAACACACACATTACCATTTGAATATATTTTCTTAGAAACTCTATCTGAGAATCTTCCCTAAGCAGATGTTCAGAAAAAGAGAAGCAAAACTGACTCAGTGATACCCTTTACAATATTATTTATAATTAATATATAAATAATAATATGAATGACTAATAGTAAGTTAGCTAAATAAAATACTCTGCACTGATAATGCAGAATATTTATGTTTAAAAATAACCTTAAGAATTTTTAGAAGTAGGATACAAAGTTCAATATTAGCTCCAGGCCTGTTAGCTCATGCCGGTATGCCAGCACTTGGGAGATGGAGGCAGGAGGATTTACCAGGTTTAAACCAGCTTGAGCCACATAATGAGTTCCAGGCTAGCATGCACTATAGTGTGAGACCTTTCTCAAAGAAAGGAAGGGAGGGAGGGAGGACATAAGTTAGTTTAGAATGTTTACTATGATTACATGTGAAGTAGGCTTTATCTTGGTGTACTGGCACCTTCTTATAATTCCAACACTCTGGATAGAAGCTGAAGAAAGAGAATTGATATAGGGTTGAAATTAGCTTGAGCTAAGTAATGACAGCCTGTCTCAAAAAACAAAATGTAAAGTGGATTTCAATAGATTTTAAAACATTCAAATCATTGAAAGACAAAGAAATCACTTTTAAAAAAATGAGTAAGCAGCCAGATGTGGTAGTCCGACACTTGGGAGGCAGATCTCTGAATTCAGGGACAGCCTGGGCTACAGAACTGTTTCAAGGACCAGGACAGCCAGGGCTATGTTGGAGGGTGGAGGGGAGAGAAAATGAGTAAGCAAAGTGGTGTAGAATATTGACAGACCAATTATCTTGCAAGGGCTAGAGGATATCCAGGGTGGATAAGGAACAACAGTATAATAGGAAGAAAGACTTCAATGCAAAATCCAGGAGAAGCTTAAAGAAATATACAGGAATATTAGTGTGCACAAATGATTCCTGCAAAACTCACCTTCACAAAAGCACTGCTGGGTGGCATTGTGGTCTCCCCCATGTGAGTAGTGCCCTTATCCATCCACCCACTGAAGAGTGTTTCTGTGGCTATCACTTGTTGGCTTTCATGGGCAAAGCTGCTCTGAGCATCCACATACAGGCTTTGATGTGGAGGTAGGTTTGCATTTCCCTTGAGTAGGAGGTACCTAGGCATGGTGTTGCTGACTTGTATATGTCTGTTGATTATATGGTGTTTTGCTTACAAGAAAGTAGTCAAATGCTTTCCAGCTTAGAGCACGGGAGGGTTCGGTTGCTATATAGCGCCCCCCCCCCCCCCCCAGCATGTGAGCTAGTTTGGCTCTATTTTAAATTTAGGCATTCTAACTAGTACATGATGGTATCGTATAGTTTAAAGTTCCTCAGATTTTTTTTTCATGTAGTGTTCATATTTCTCTAGTCATCTATTGCATTTACTCTTCATTTAGTCCAAAAACACCAGCAAAAGTCATGTGTGATAGTCTAAAACCCTAGCAATGGGAAGAGGAGGCAGCAAGATCAGAAATTTAGGGTCATTCTCATCTCTATAGCAAGTCTAAGGCCAGCCTAGACTACATGAGAACCTGTCTCAAACAATTATTACACACAGTAACCCCAAATACCAGCAGTGTTCGTGCTACCTGTGAATGTCTTCAAGTATGAACTATCACACTCTACTGCAGACTGAGTCTACCTGGAAATGTCTTCAAGTATGAGCTATCACACTCTACTGCAGACTGAGTCTACCTGGAAATGTCTTCAAGTGTGAGCTATCACACTCTACTGCAGACTGAGTCTACCTGGGAATGTCTTCAAGTATGAACTATCACACTCTACTGCAGACTGAGTCTGAATTTGGGAGAGAGAATGGACTTAACAAGTCATTCAGTGATTCTTCTGTATTCCGAGTTTGAGAATCTACAGTAGAAGTGCTCACTAGACATCAGTAGCAACTATGAACATTAAAGAAAACCAACAAAAATCTAGGCCTCAGTTCCCAGTGTGGAGATTCAGACTCACATTTAGCTGGCGTTTGGTAGGCCTGTAGGCATTGGTTAAGTTCCCCAGGTGATGTTAATAGACACTCAGGCTAAAAATAACTAATCTTCTAAAGCTTGCTTAAATGTTCATCCCAATCTGACACCAGTTCCAGACCTCAGGGAAGATTCATTCCTGAGTATCCTAGTGTAGTTAGAAGCACTTGCTGGTTACTCGGCTTTCACCTCCTGAACAGCTACAGTGTACTTGGTGTCGTGGCTTTGATTATACACTCTCTTGTCTCGCTCTGTAGCCCTGGCTGACCTTGAACTTGACAGTCTTCCGGCGTAAGGCTCCTGAGCACACTACTGCCTGTATTCTTATATCGGAGAGTCTTATTTTTATGCTGCATGTTGTGCTTAGCATTCAGCCATTCAGCAGCTGTTTATTAAGAATGCTGAGAAGCATCATGACTAAATGAAAGTCTCCATGATCACAGAACCTACATTCTGTCTTTGGCATTTACTTAGCCCGACTCATCAGATAGTACTTTTGACAATATTCCAGGTTAGTTTTACATTCTAAAGCACATGTGTTTATTTGTATACATTATTTATATTGGGATGTCTATGCACACGTATATGTGGATGTACTCATGGAGGCCACGACAGGGCTTCGTGACCTCATTTGTCATACTTGCCTTGTTCTTTAGAAGTAGGGCTCTCGTTGAACTTGAAGCTCCTGACTTTCAGCTAGGCTGGTGTCTAGCAAGTTTCACTGATCTTCCGGTTACTACCTCCTCAGTCTTAGGGTTACAGATGTCCATGGGTCCACACATGGCTTCTAGGTAGGAACTGAGACCCAAGTGCCACTCTTGTGCTGGTGTAGTAAGCACTTATGCTGAGACATCCTTCCAGCTCCTTCTATGGTCCTAAGGGACGTACTTTTGTATTCATTATGCTCAAGTACTGCCCTGTACAATTATCTGTTTTCAGATTTGTTGACATTTATATTAGTCACTTCTGGATAATTATTTCAACTCATTTCATAATTTATGTATATTAGATACATGGCTAAGACCAGAAACCACCAGAAAATTTGAAATGAGTAAACATAAATTGAGATTGTGTCCAACCAAGTAGTAGTTTGTATTTTTTTATTAAATGGTGAAATTTTATTCCTGGAAAATATATGTTTATAATAATAACACTAATAAGAATGATACTAACTAGCCCATAGAGATGTAGAAGGATTAAACAAGATACTGTGTATGAAAGGGCTTCATAAACTATAACAGACTCCCTAAATATTAGTTTTCTGGTTCATTTACTTTGATTTTTATTCATATCTAAAATGTAGAAAGATAAACATTTTAAGAGGTTTTATCAATGGCGAGAATCCTTAAGTTCAAAGAAACAAACTGAGAATGGGTTAGTCATTTTCCTAAATTGCTGAGAGATTTTAATGAAGAGTGAAATGTTGCTAGACTGTAAAGTAGTGGGGAATACTCTAATTGGCAGTAAGTGAACAAAAAATATTGATAAGGGAATAGATCATATTTTCACTTACTATTGGTGTTGGCAGCCTTTTCTTGATAGGGAAGCTGAGACTAAGTGCTTAACAGTATTATTAAATGGGCATGGTGAACCACATCCATAATTCCACCATGTCGAAGGTGAGGCAGGAGGATCACTATGAGCTCAAGGCCAACTGGACCATATAACGTAATAAGTTTCAGGTCAGCCTAGGCTACACGGTGAGATTCTGCCTTTCAAGAGAAGAGAACAAAAAGGAGTAGTCTTATTCATGTAGGGAGCCAGCCTGTGCTCAGCACGAAAACATAGTTATAAACAAATGTTGTAGAGCTGTATCACCGTTGTGTGCTACGAGGCTTCACTGTATCAGGGATTCTTTGGAAGATACACATTAGATTGGACTGGAGAACATGGACTTTACTGTCAGAGCTTGATTATTTAATGAACTTCATTTTAAAGAAAAGATGGCTTAGTAAAATACTTTTATATACACACACGTGTGTGTGTGTGTGTGTGTGTGTGCGCGCGCGCGCGCGCATGCATACATTCTCATCTTATATCAGGCTTTGTTTTGGGGCTGGGGATTAGGCCAAGGACCCAGTTTTTGCCAGACAAGGGTTATATCCTACTAAGCTATGTCTCCAGCCCATATTGCCTGTTAATCTACTTTCCAGGCTATATCTCCCCCAGGGACCGTGCATAGTAAGATCTAGAATAGAGAGGGGAAGGAGGAAAAAATGTCTTTCTGAAAAAGTGGCTTTTGCTGAGAAACAGCTTACATGGCCTCCACAGTCAGCTTAGCACGCCTTGTGAAACATACAGCCCGTATGCTTCCTCCTTTAGGAAAGAATGACAGCTCGCTTAGGTTTATAGAAGAATTAATTTGAGGTACAGAGGTGCTCATATTTCCCTTGACTCTCACACCTCACATGCATAGCTCCCTTGTTAATTTTTTTTTTTTTTTCAGTGAATAAGCTCTGTATAGCATTTGGCCAGAAATAGAAACAAGTAATTGATGCCTCTCCTGTGAAAGGCAAAGGAGATTGTTCAGATGAAATTTTGGAGTCTTGGAACCCAACATGTAAAATCTGAAAAAAAGCTAGGTATGGTAGCACATTCTTCTAATCTTAGCATTCAGGAAGCTATAGCAGGAGAATCAGGACTTTGAGGCTAGCCTCAACTACACAACAAGTTTGAGGCCAGCCTGAGCTACATGAGAACTGATCTTGAACAAAATAAAAGAAAAATTCAGAGAAGATATTTAAAATCTAAAGGATTGGATAGATGAAAGATCTTTAGTAGAGCTTTCCAAAATTAACTATTACTAGATTATTTTAAGTAAGTAAATCAGTCATATTTTCAGGCTCAGATAAATTTACCAGTCTTCTCTTCTGTGAGATTCCTCTCTTCATCTTTAGTGAGCAGTTCATATTTGGTTGAAATATCAGGTAAGTGAGAGCACACTTGTCTCCCTTGTTATTTTACACCCCTAGGAATTGGCAGACAACTAGGACCCACTATTTATTTGAGGAATGAAGACCTGGAGGGGATTATGTGTCTGTAAGTTCAAGGATGCTCTTCCCACCCCCCTTCCATGGTAAATGTTTTGACTCATTCTAGTCCTGAGCATGAGAAGACAAGACAAGGCCTTGTGTCCCTTTTCATCAAAGGTCACCTTGGCAGGTCTGAGCAGCAGTCATCTTTTAGTCCAGTGTGTGACTGCCAATTGGCTGGAGATGCCAGACTTTCTGGCAAACTTCTTCATCCAATCTGACTAAGTTCTTCTTGAAAGAAGATTCTTCCTCCTTTTCTTAGGTATCACTAAACATTGATGTAATTTCAATTGTATAAAATAGAAAACTTAGAACTTAGGTTGAAGACCTTTTTGTTCCTTCCTTCAGCATCAGCCTTGATTGACAGTGTCCACTGTTTCTGTTCTGTTGTGGCATTGATCTGTCTCCCCTCCAGAACATCAAACTAGCTATGGATCTTGCATTTTGGTGGAATTACAGCCAAGAAACTGTTGTACCTTATTCATTTATATTTTCCTACTGCTTTAAACACAGTGGTTTTGTTTTACATGTACCAAAAGAAAAAAGAAAAGAAAAATCCTTCCTGCAAGAGATAGGTAAAGGGACTGGAGAGACGGCTCATCAGTTAAGAGTGTTAGTGAACTTGAGTTCAGTTCCCAGCACCCACATGGAGCAGTTCACAACTGTGTCTAATTCAGCTCCCTAGAATTTCAAACTCTCTTCTGACCTCCACGGACATTCATTCTCTCTCTCTCTCTCTCTCTCTCTCTCTCTCTCTCTCTCTCTCTCACACACACACACACACACACACACACACACACACACACACACACACCACAAAAATCAACAACTCCAAAACCTAAAATGCATCTTTAAAAAGGTTATAAGCTACTTAATAAACTGTGCAATCTAGTTTTGTTCCTGGGAATTTCTCTTTCCTGTTCGTCCTGTCCCTTTTGCTACTAACCATATATACTCTCGGCTCCAGCTTGCTGTCTTGCAGTCTACCAGGATGACTGATGGTTGCACAGTATAGATCTGGTAGTGCTTGTGTTGGGGATTGGTTCTAAATGCTTTGTCTTAATTGGGCTCCCAGAATCACACGGGAATCTGCGTGTTCAGATACTAAAGAAAGCCTGCCCTCAGTTGGCTCTGATTGGGAAGTAAAGTTGCCACCGGCCAATGGCTGGGCAAGATGAGAGAGGCGGGACTTTTAGACTGCACAAATAAGGACAGAAAGAGGAGAGGAGGAGAATCACGTGACTCAGAGGGAGAAGGGTCAGATTTAAGAACTACAGGAGAGAAGCCATCCAGAAATGTACGTGGCAAGGGAATGTGGTCCTGGGAAGGGGGGTTCTCCAGAAGATAATGGGGTAGCAGAGATGAAATAGAGAGTGTAGAAGATGTTAAGCCAGGAATACTGGAGGGAAATGTATGCCAGCCGGGGGAGGATTAGAAGTGCCCAGCCATTGAGCTAGTCAAGGCATATCAAAATTAAGCCGGCATATGTGTGTCTTTCATTCGCGAATCCAGAGGGCTCTGGTGGGTGACTGGAAGCGCGACCTGCCAGGAGCATAAAGCGGTTTAACAAATTCACTGCCACATGCTTATACTCGGGAAACTGTCAGAAATTGAATAATGGTTTTCTGGTTGCTCCCATCAACCCTCCAGTATATCTGACCCCTTTCCCATTTTCTCCTTTCTAGTCTTTCATTCCAGACACTCATAATCCCTAGAAAGCACTCTGTTCTCTTTCACCTTCAGACTTGTTCCTCTCAGTGTGGTACACCCCATCCCTCTCTTTCTTCCTTTGTTTGTAGTAAACCCATCCTTCTGTCTTTTCATGACATCACAGACTTTAACGAGTCTCTCCCAAGGTAGACGAAATCCCATCTGTAAAGTGAGACTTTAAGGCAGTCTCAATCTGGAAAGGACTGTCTAACAACACAGATTAGGGAAAATGTATACTAGGTTGTTTGGGAAGAAGAGGAATGAGAGGTAAACTTTTATGGTAGCTTTGAATGTGCTAATTGCTTTTTTTTTTTTTTTTTTTTTTTAAGACTGTGTTGAATGGAACCTAATATTAAAATATCCAACTTACAGTATTTGAATGAAGAGAATTCTGTCCTCTGCCCATCTCAGCAAGCTATTCTTTATCCTCTGCTTTTGGCTACAGTATATCCCAGTAGATACAGGAACTGAAATATACCATTTTCTCCTCTTGCTTGATTCATTTTACGTAGATAGCAAATTCCCCATGACCTAGTCTGGTAAAATAGAAAATACATTATTATATTTTGAGAACAAGCTTTAAAGGTAGTGAGGTATTCTGTGGCTACTGACCTGATTATAGCATAGTCTGGGGACTGGACACTATATCGGGAAGAGGAAAGAGGATCTCTCACAGGAATAGAGGATTGAGAGTTGAATTTTCAAGTCACTGATATCAACATCATCCCCATAGTTAGTAAAATACACTAGCTGCATCCGAAGGTTAAACTTAACATAATCCAGTGATAATTTAAGAGAGTTATAGTCAGCTGTTATAGATTCAAAAGTGTACCAATACTATAATATAGTTTCTGATAAATAATACTTTGTGGAATAAATGCTAATGTGATAATTCCAGACCAAATACCCTATATTCTGATACTTCTCTGTAGTACTCAATAGGAAGATTCAGGAGCAATCAGAGCTTGGAAAAAAATTATTCACTTACCAAAGTGTTTTATTATGTGATGATAATCTTTAAATGTGCCACCCTTGGGCATGTGTGCATGCATGCATTCGTGTGTGTGTGTGTGTGTGTGTGTGTGTGTATGTAAACATATATACACCTGGTGATCATTAATCTATGAACAGAAAGAAAAGACATGAGGAGCAAGTAATCTACTTAAATAAAATTCTGTGTATATGAGAGAGGATTACAAGGGTCAGATGAGCTGATTGATGTCACTTTTTGCCTTAAGTAAGCCAATTTAATTAGACAATGGAGAGTGTTCATTTTTCATTAGCTGTGTCATGTGGTTGAGCTTGAACTTGAAGAAGGTGAGACTGCTGTGGCACATCGGATGGACTAGACTGGAAAGAGTCTTGCTTACAACAGCCCACTGAAATGTTGGTGAAGTTCTGAGCTGCTGGAGACTAACTGGGGAGGAGAGAATAATACAAGAAGTGTTGTGCACATGGGATACTGCCTGGATATAATCTTAGACCTCCACAAATAAGGAGTTAAAGGTGGCTCTCAGGCCCAGCTTAGTCATTTGGGAAAATATCATTACAAATTACATGGGAGGATTTGGAAGAAGAAAAGGGAAGGGTAAATGATGTGATTATAATTCCCCCCCCCCAAAAAATACCCTAAAATAATAAACTTAGAGAAGAAGAAACTGTGAGTAGTAGGATGGCTGTCTGTAGTAACACAGGTCTATAACCCCAGCAGTTGGGAGGCGGTGGGCAGGAAGAGCTCAAGTTGAGGCTGGCTTTGGCTGCGTAACAAATTGGGGGTCTATCACAGCAGCTCATGTTTATTAGTTCGTTTAAAAAGTACTCTAATATCTATTGTTAACGGCTAAAACAACATGGCCGTGTGTTTGTTATTCCTCCTCTCCTTGCTGTCTTATCCTGAAGAGCCAGGGTCTTTAAAGTACTCGTCAAACTCACCTACTTACTCCAGGACACTGATCTTCACTCAGATATCAGACTCGAACTGAGAGTGTGACTCAAGGAGAATTTGGCTTCAGTTGCTTCTCTTACGGCATTTGTTGGCTATTTTCGAGTATCTCTCTCATACCTGAGCATAAACCAGGTATTTAGTAAAATAAGTGTTAGCATATTCCTTATTTGCAAGAGATTTATCCTTTCAAGATAGGCAAAGTTTATATCCAGCAAGGGCTTACTAATGCTTTAATAGAAGACAGAGCATATTGAATATGGTATAGCTCTTTAAACAGAATAACGAAGACACTTAATGAACAGGAATAATAAATTCTGGAAAAGAAATGAGAGTGTAGTGTTGCTAAGATAGAACAGGAGGAGGCAAATGCTGGGGTGCTAGCACATGTGACTCATGTAATCACCACCTGTGAAAGGAGCCATCTTTGAAACCAGACTGATGGCTTCACAGAATGAATTTTGAGTAAGACTTAGAAGAACTAAAGTTTGAATAAGTAAAGAGGTAAGAATCCTGCTCAATTTAGAATGGAGTCATGTTTTCTCAAGAAGGTAATTGTTTAATTAAAGGTAGTCTTCACTGGCACCTACTAAAGAGCCCTAGATAATACACCTGCAACAAGCCTGCAGCAACACAGTGCTAGGAGCGTGCTTAGCAAGTTGTTTCCGCCCATGGTGCCCGCACTTCATTTTCTCTCCTCTGATGTGTGTGTGTGCACCCTTTGGAGCATGAGAAAAGAGTTCACTTTTTAGATGAAGGACCCATCTCATTGTCAGTGAGCAGCACTCACCTTACCCAGGTTTTGTTTGGGGAAAATAGAAACAGATGTTTCCGTTCTGACATGGAAACCCAAAGTGAACAAAAGTTAGGAAACCCCCATTGAGTAATGGCAGGTGGTACTTTTTACAAGTATATCCAGATCTAGGCAACGCCTAAGCTGGTAGAAATAATTGGGGAAATTCCTTTTCTAAATTTGAAAGTAAGTCTGCTCTATAAACTTTCTTTTCTAACTGATCCCTACTGAATAATTTAAACTTTTTGGAGACGACTCCATAAAGATACATATTATGTAATGCAATTGGCATAGTACATAGTAAGGTGCTTAGCCAGACAGCAATGGCCAATGTGCTATAAAGTCAATAATAAAATACAAGATTATAATTTTATGCATATACATCCACGGGAATCTTTATGATTAAGATGGCTTTTGGAATACTGCTATAAATGTCATTCTTTTTGCTCTTACTTCTGAAGCAGTACTACATAGCTAATACTGTCTAACCTCAGTGTCACCATGTGAGGAATTTCCACACAATGTTCTTTTGCTTGTTTTTAAGACTATACCTTACTGTGTAGCCAGTCTAGCTTTGAACTTGCAATTCTCCTGCCTCAGCCTCCTAATGGAATCGTGGGTGTGCTCTATAACACGTAGCTATCCTTTGGATTTTTGACATGTACATCTTTGTAAGCCGCTCTGACTCAGCTTTGTGGTATTTGTTCACTTCAGCGTATTTTTGCTGTCTCCCTCATCTCCATCAACAACACTGCCACCCCTCTCATCAAGTCTCCCACAGATGCTTACATTTTTACTAGTTCCTGCTTTTGTTGCTAGATTGTAATTAACCTCATCACTATACCACATAAACACTCTCAGCCTCTTTGGTACTGACTTTTACATTGTTATACATGCTAACTCAAAGACAGTTAAAGATACTGGTTGGATGTTCTGACATGTTTCCTAGTGTTGCTTAGTAGAAGTGTTCTGGATCCACCCTGCAGAACTGGCTGGGGTAGATACAGGTGGGAAGAGCCTTATGTACTCCTTTACTTCACACAATAGACCTGCTGCAAAGAAAAGTCATTCTCCATTCGGGTCACAAATCTTAGGGCCCATGTGTCATCATATTTTCTGATCCAAAAATTACATTTATAGTAAATGATAGTTGGTCAGAGCTTAAATTCCCATTTAAGAATGGGGAAAGGGAGTTTAGCTATTGTCTTTGAGAGAGTATAATATGGAAAGTAGATCTTGAACATTTGTGCTCTTTTTCCTCCCTAAATTTTTATTCTCTACCTTGTGCTTTCCTCTTAAGGGCACCAAAAGCAGAAGGAGTCATGTCATGCCACTGAAGACATCCTCTTGATCCTTAGGTCATCCCTGTCCCTTAGTACAATCAGTCCCTCATGTTATGTAAGGGTTAGCCATTCTCAGGGTCGCTTCACTGCCCGTGCCTCGCTTTGCCTAAGCTTCCTTTGGGTGTCTTAGTAAATGCCCATTTCTATAGCATGATGCCACTCAGATGTATTGTCCTAGTAGAAGAGCTCACACAAGGCCCTCAGTCTTCTTTTCTTCTTCCCTGTCTTCCTTCCATCTCCAGACTGTGCAGTACGCATGTAACATGGAGCCTGAATGGTTGATTATTTCTGAATACATGTGGATAAGTGCCACCTCTCCATTAGAGTCCACTTGAAACATTTCCTTTTGTACTGATTCTTTTTGTCTTTCCCTGTAGACATCCATGTTTACCATTCTTTATATCTAGACTACTCTGAGTATCAGCTTACAGCAGAAAATTAGAAGGTAAAATAAAGGGCTGCTTTGAGAGCTTTACAAAGAAGCAGTTTACATTGAACAAAAAAATATTGTTTGTAGTATTAGGAAATGTCTAGAATATTATAATTTTGAGCCAATATTTTCTATCTTAACTGTTCTTCCTATTTAATTATTACCAGGATGAATTGTGCCTTACAGCAAGATAAATATGAGGTTAGAAGCTGGAATTAGGGAACCGTGTCTGGGTTTAGAGTACCAAAGGCCAATAGTAGGCCATTCCCATCAAGCCAAAATAAACACAAGGCGGAAGTCAAGAGAAGTTGCAGGTCAGAGCAAGGTAAGCAACCTAGGGAGCAATAGGAACATCAAGGGCTCAGGGAAGCAGGGAAATCTGGAACCCCAGCCTCCAGGACTAAGAGATACGTGGGTACACTGTAAGAAAGGAGGCTGAAAGGCAGCAAGAAGGCTGCATTGTGGCGGCTTAGTGTCCTTGGAAGGAAATGGATTAGCAGGAGTCAATACAAGACACTGCATGACAAACAGGGCTGAGACACAGATTAACCCTCTTTGCTTTTCTTAGGATTTTTATTTAATTAATAGGCTCTTTTTTTTTTTAGAGTTATAGATTGAAGAAGACAGTCCAGAGTTCACATTTCCTACCCTCAAGCACTAGTTCCCCTGTTTTTAAGGAGAGCATTGACAGAGCATATAGTTACAGTAGATGACCCGTTGCTACTGACGTTCATTTCCACTAGGGCTCATTCTGCTGTGCATTTTGATACGTGTGGTGAATTTTTCTTAAATACGCAGTTTGCTGGCATTAAGTATGTGCACACTATGCAGTTGTCACTACCACCCAAGGCTGGGACTTCATCCCAAACAGATATCTGATGCTGATTAAATAGTAATTCTTTACTTCCTCCTCCCTGGTTTTCCATTGAACTACTTCCTGTCTGAATGTATTTGACTAGTCTATGTATGTATACAAGGGCATGCTCCACACTGGCTTGGATGTTTGTCCACCACCTATATCACATGTTCATGCGTTACCAAGGCTAGGTAGTTTTCCAGTTTGTACCACATTTTTTCAAGCATTCATCTGGTGGATCTTTGAGTTTCTACTTTTTAGTTATGTGAATCGGTCAGTCATGATTATTGGGCCATATCTGTCTGTTTGAGTTCAACAGTTCTTCTGTGTATGTATCCAGAACTAGAATTGTTGAGTAAAATAGCTTTGACAACTACATGATGTATAGTATCGTAAAGAATGTTTTCACTCTCTTTAAAACTCACTCTTCACCTGTTTTTCTGTCTCTCACATACTCCTCTGCTTAGCTTCGAGTATATTCTTTTTATAGACATCTGACTATTCCTCTAACCCAGAACTTTCTGGTAGAGTTGAGTTAGTCCAGTGATCAAGTGAGTCAGAAGGTCATTATTTTATAAATTACTGCTAGTCCCACACCCAGTTATATCCACAATTACTATATAGGTAACTACACATTTAGAAAGCATGGGTTTTGCAGGCCTAAAGTGTGGTGCCTTCCTTTTCATCCACATAGTTCTTTTAAGCACCTGTGCTATATATGCCAAGGCCTAGCTTAGATACTTACATAGGAATTAAAGAATCCATTCAAGTGAGTTTTAGAACTTTCTACCTTTTCTATCACCAAAGTACTTTTGATGGTTGTTCCTTCGAGTCATGGATTTCAAAAGATCCTGCTTACTACCCCTTGCAAAGCTTCTTCCAAATATTGAACTGCCATGAATAGTTTACTGGACGTCCTGCTTGTCTAAAGATGAATATTTTCCTTGGAACATTACTCTTCAGTGAGGCTGCTTGTGTGACTGTTACTGTGTCCAGTCCTGTCATCACAACTGTGCCAGACCCTTTGTCTGTTCTACATGCTTGCTCTACATGGTTGCAGTTTCTCTGTCCTCTTGGGTGTGCTGACCTAGTCTTTTCAACTTCATTGTCTTTGCAGTAATGGCCATCTGCTTGTACAGAACACCCCACTGGGGAGGAAGATAAGGAACACTTGTCTTGCTTCTTGAGAATTGTGGTCTTTAGAGCAGGGGTCTTCATGCTTTTTTCTGTTGTTTACTGCATATTAATTGTATTTTGTTGATTTCGTCTGTATAAATGCTGAACATAATGTCAGTGTTTACATTGGTAATGAAACCTAACCTTTTCTGTTTCCTAGATAAAAGTTAATTATGAGAAGTAGTTACATGATTTTGTGTATATTCGTAGATGTGTGTAGCTTACGTTAGATACCTGTGCTGGGAAAGTTAACGTTACTTTTGCTAAGTGAAATCCTAGCCACTACGTATGACTGTAGCATGATTTCGAGAGATGGTGCTCGAAATTCCAGTGATGAGTAGATGTGGATATAGAATGCTCTAGCATCTGTTCCTCCATCTTCCCAATTCATCTGCTACCCAAGCACAAAAGTCCTATGTGTGTTTGGAATTGAAATAGTATATTCTGAAAATAGGGGTTTTTAAAGATTCACTCAGTAGATTTTTAATTTTACAAGATGAAAAGTCCTAAAGAGCTGTTTTATAATAATATGAATATATTTAATACTAATTGTGTCAGCTTTCTGATGCTATAACACAATACCTGAGATAGTCAACCTTTGATAAGTTTATTTCAGTTCTTGGTTTTGGAGGCCTCAGTCCATGGTCACTTGACACTGTTGCTTCGGGTCAATGGTAACACAGTATACTGTGACTGAAACACATAGAAGGGGAGGCCTATTTACCTCATGGTATCCAGGGGGCGAAGAGAAAGATGGGAATGGGCTCAGATCCCTTTAAGGGTAATCTCCCAGCCCCTGGATGCCTTAGCTTTCTTCCACTAGATTCCACATTATAAACGCTAGCCCTCACTGCAGCACCACATGCTAGGCAAGCTTTTGTGTAATTGGCCTCTGAGGGACACTCAGACTTGGAACTGTAACACTGATGAATTGTGTGCTTAATAAAGGCTAAGATAGATTGCTGGTGTCTCTACTATCTTGCTGCCCAGCCTGCTGCCCTGTCTAGTGTAGGGAGTAAACTTTTCTTTCTGTTGCAAAAAACAATAAGGGGGTCAAGGTGATAAATTTTATGCTATGTGGATTTTTTTCTTCTAACATAAAGACAATCAGATCTTACCTACTCTTTGCCTGTAACTAATTTATTTTAAAACCTGAGTACCAGCCACATAAGCAGACTGTCACTGTCTGTGATCCTGTGTAAAGATTCCATGTGGTGTCTGTCTGCCCTTCAGATGTTCTACTGTTTTGCTAAGCCTTTAGGCACTTTAGTCTGTTATACCTCCACTACCAGAGAAATGGAATTTCGACTTGTAACACAAACCAAGTACAACCTATGGCCAGCACTCTACTAGAGCTCCTTCAGTGGCACAGACTTGGGAGAGCCTTTAATGATGCACTGCCTGCCATGTTGCTGTAGGGATCCAGGAAGGCAGGTAGACAGCAGACAGAAGAATAGCTTGAATTGCATTTGGTTTTGCCCGTGCTCCAATGCCTGATGTAAGTGAGAGATGAGCATTTCAATTTTGATGAACTGGCTGGGCTTCTAGGCCGAATGGCTGCACATATACCATAAACACTGTGAAGAAGCAACCATGGAAACACTTGTTTTCTTGTTGAGCTAAATTTACTCTGGGTTGAATATTAACACGGCTCCTGGCAGGACTTTAAAAGCAAAAATAGCTTCAGCATGATTCACTCTGAGTCACTGCTGGTGCTGCTGCCTGGAGCTTGACATTGAACAAGTTGGCAGCCTGCATTGCTACATTTTTTCTAGGAACTCTGAACACATTTCATTCTTGCGAATTTGCTTGTGCAATGATATTAAATAGAGTAATATGTTTACTTTGTTTCTAAGTCAAATGAATTAGAGAATGGCGAAACTAAAGTATTTTTCTTGGGCTTTCTGGAAAAGCAAGCTTCTCAGAATTCTGTGGTTACTTTAAGAGTTTATTTTATAGGAGATTAATAAAATATGGAAACTTTAGTTTAGATACTGCAGCTTCTGGAAGTTTTGTTTAAAAGCCTAGTAAGCAGGATTCATTAATCTTCTGTCATTACCAGACAAGGTGATTGTGCCATTCACGGAGCTCTTTCCTTTTCTTTCTTAGCGCGGAGGCGAGCAGTACTGCAGCCTGCTGTACACTCAGCTGGGCGTTTAACTTGCGAAATGGTCTCCTTATTGGAGGTTATATAATGGGAAGCTCATGGCTTTGGAAAGGCAGACCAGACCCACCCAGGGGGTCTCTGTGGGCTCTTTAAAGGCCTCACGTGCCCTTCCCTGAGTAAACCCAAGTGGCTGCTAAATCGTGAGTAGCCTGTTGGCTGACTGTGGGAAAACCTAGGACGGGTCAGCCCGTCTCATCCATAGTCAGCCACAGCTGAGTCTAGAACTCTATATGAAAATGTTTTTCCCTTGATGTTGCAATTTCTATTTTAACATGTTTTTGTTTAGCTTTTGGAGTTGCCTAACAGTATAATTTCAATTGAGGTTTAGTTTCAGCTCTTCCAATTTTTTTTTTTTTTTAAATTTAAGGACACTATCATTTTGTCTTAGAATTTCAATGACTTATATAAAAAATAGTTTTCCTGTGACAGTTTTAAAATCAAAAGGAGCCTAGCCTAACTTTTGATAGTATTTTGAAATTATTTTACCATAAAATCGTACATTAGAAGATGCAACTCTGGTAGGGAATTTCAACATAGTTGCATAATTGTGTTTCATATTACAACTTGTTCTCTGCTTGACTTCACTGAAATTAATAAAAGAACCCGTTCAGAAGGATCTGGTGAGTTAGCTTTGGCTTTTTTTTTTTTTTTTTTTTTTTTTTTAAAGAACTTACTCATAGTGTATCCTGTGTTGCTAAGTTTTCAAAGTCAGCTGTCTCAACCACACCCAAAACCCTTTCAGAGGCTTGAAATCTCTTTATTCAGATTTCTTCCCAGTAAAGACTGGGGATCTGTATGAATTCCAGGAGATGTGTGAGGACTGCACGTGATCTAATGCTGGGAGCTTGAGCTGCTACTGAGCGTTGGATAATGCGCAGTTCCTTATTCTGCAGTCAGAGAGCCCTTACACCAGCTTTCTGACTCCAGCCTTGTGGCTGCCGGCAATATCCCTGAGGTGTTTTGTCTCAAAAGGACACCAACTGTGCCTTGGTGCTAGAGAAGGGAATATGGTTTTACCTAGCATTCTTCAAGACCCGTGGTCATGCATATTCTGCTGATAGCTGTGTTTTGGAGGCATGTGAATTTTTGGCTTGTCTTTAAAGTGAGTGCAACAGAGTTTATGTAAATAAGCCTTTTCAGATTGTAAACTGAAAAAGGGTTAGCCTAGTCTCAGCATAACCCAGTAGTACTCTGTTACCACAGATCGGACACATCCCTCTCCCTCACCCTCTCCCTTTGCACCCAACTACCCACTGTGTGTGTGTGTGTGTGTGTGTGTGTGTGTGTGTGTGTGTGTGTGTGTGTGTGTGTGTAAAAGGTCTCAGGTGTAAGAGCTCAGGCAGGATCCCTATAAGAAAGAACTTGTTGTACACTCATTAAATCTGGGTTTCACAGACTAGATAACTGTTCACTTTATTTGCTTCTGTTCATTTGTGTAGTAGTCATTTATTGAATCCTTACTATGCCAAAAATTAGTACTTTTTTTTAAAGTCAGTGAATTAACTTAGAAGACAATCAGGCAAATTATTAAATTATATATTTTAAAGGACCGGTGACAACCATGTCATAATTTTGTTCTAGTAACTATTTTCAAATATTTCTAATTTTCAAAAAAATAACTATGTGGGCATATTGTAATTTTTTGGGTAGGATTTTAGATTCTACAATGTGGAATGACTAAGTTAATCTAATTGACATACTTAGAACTTCATCTACTTTCTAATGGTAAAAACATCCAAAATCTACTTGTAAACTTTGATTATGCTTCATCATCCCATTCCATCATCACTCAAACTTGTCCCACTCTGACCAGCTTCTCCTCCCCTGTGCACACACATCTGGTAAATTGTAGTCCTGACTACCTTGACGTCAGCCTTTTTAGATCTTACACAGAAGTGCATCTATGCTCTCTTTATCTTTCAATACTGATTTAAATGGCCTCCAGGCTCATTCGTGTTGCTGCAAATGGCAGGCCTTCCTCCTTTTGAGACTGGATAGTACTTCAGGTTCTTGCTCTCTCTCGTCTCTGTCTCTGTCTCTCTCTCTCTCTCTTTGTGTGTGTGTGTGTGAAGGGGGTAGGGAAAGAGAGAGGGAGAGTGAGCAAGCGGGCATCTATTGGAAGATACTTATGTAGCTTGATATGCTGGCTGTTGTAGATAATGTTGTATTGGACCTGGGAGAACAGTTGACCCTGATTTTTATTCCTTTGGCTATTTACATAGAGATGAGTTTGCTGGATAATATATAGTAATTCTACCTTTGGGCCTGTTTTATTCTTTTAGGAAGCTTCCTACTGTCTTCTGTAATGACTGTAGTAATTCTCACTCCTATGAACAGCGTGCAGGAGTATCCTTTGACCCACGTGCTCACAAGTCCTGGCTATCTTTGCCTTTGATAATGGCTGCTCTAAGTGGAGCACGGTGGTATCCTCTATGATTTGCACTTGCATTTCTGTCATGGTGTTTTCATATATTTCTTGCTCATTCCTGTGTCTTATGAGAAACACTGGTTAGAGTCTTTTGTCCATTTGTTATTGAAAGTAAAAACCTTCATTACAAACGCTTCAATGGTGAAGTGTATTGCACCATTTTTTTCTATGTGTTACGGGTGTTTCGCCTACATGTATGTTTGTGTACTACTTGAATGCCTGATAGACACAAAGTTCAGAAGAGGGCTTCCCCAGAAGAGTTGGATTCTCTGAAACTGAAGATGGTTGTGAGCTGCCATGTAGGTGTAGGAAATCAAACATGGGTCCTCTGGAAGAATGTCCAGTGCCCTTAACCACTAAGCCACCTCTGCCGGCCCATATTTACATAGTTAATGCTAAAATGGTATGACTTCACTCCTACCCCGGCCCTTACTGACTACCACCCCAATCCCATTTTTCAACAGATAAAAATTAATTCTTTTTAATATTTAAATTACTTTTTAAGTACTTGTTAACATACACTATTGTGCAGCTTAGTGAGTTTTCTTGTTCTACTTCCAGGCGAAGGACATAGCCATTTACCTTTCTTCTACTCCAGTCCCTTCTACTGTCTAGCCCACCTCTAGCACCTTTCCTTCTTACTTTTCCTTGTAAGTCTCTCTTTTCCTTCTGCAACTCTAGTGACCACTGTACCATCATGCAAGAGTGACTTCCTGGTTTTCATAAATGAGTCATAAGGTGGTATTTGCCTTTCTGTGTCCTTGTTTCATTCAGCCTAAAGATCTACCCACATTGTGCAAATGACAGGATTTGATTTGTTACATGGTTAAGAATTATTCCACTATTGTTTCCTGGTACCAGGAACTGAACCCAGGGCTTCACCTATGCACTGTAAATGCTCTCAGATGCTCTCCACTGAGCTATGCCCTCACCCTCTCTTCTACAATTTTATTTTATTTTTCATTTTACTTACTTACTCACTTATAGACAGGGTCTCTGTACATGATTGCTGGCTGGAATTCATTATGTATGTAGACCAGGCTGGCCTTGAACTCACAGAATTCTGCCCGCCTCTGCCTCCCAGGTGCTGGGATTAAAGACAGGTAAAATGGAGTGGCTCCATGCAGAGAGGTAAAATGTGTGGCTTACCTCACAAGCAGCATGTCTGTAGTAGGCTGCATCTGTTGATCCTGTGGCGAGTCTGAGAATTTGATGTTCTTACATTTTTCATCCAAGCCTGAGGTCAGGTTTGGGTTTGTCATTTGAAGAGGCCCAGGGGCCAGTTTCAGGAAGCAGATTAGCCAAAGGAAAGGTTTGCTTCCGTGAACAGCAGTGGTCCTCTGTCCACTGTTGCGTTATTTTAAGTTCTCTAAGAACGTCTTTCCATCCTGAGTCTCACACCTCCAACCCAGCCGTTCTTCTGGTGGTCAGCAGCACTGACCAGCTATTGAGAGTCTGCCCTTGAACCTGGCTCACTATCAGCTGTCAGGATTCCCAAGAGCTGCAGAAGACCTGGAGAAGAGGAAGCCAGTTCTGAGAAGAAGGACACGGCATCCCTTACGGGAGTCTGTCCCCACAACTTGTTACTGAGTCACCTTTCAGAGTATGTTTGTTTTATTTAGCAAGGGGTTCACTTTTCACTTCTCAGTTTGATTTCCAAGAAAAATTTTACATGGTAGCAAATTAAACTTATTTGCTGAGCAAAACTGTCTGCAAAGATATTTTATTTTCTATATTAAGGAGTGTAGTGTGGCTTTTGACAATTGTAGACAAATCATCACGGTGTTTGATGGGGTGTAAAATAACACACTTTATCTGAAGGCATTTCCAGATCATTGCTGGTTTTTTTTATTTTTCAAGTAATAATTTCCAAAAGATGAGTTTTGATAGACTCTTCATTAACTGCCATATCCTGTGGTTTATGTGTTGTCTCTATATAGCATGCCCAAGTGTATTTGGGCTCCATTTAATTTTTATGTCTACAAAAAGTGTAATTTTCTTCAAAAATATAAATAATTCAGAATCCAGAATTTTGTCCTGGGTTTTTTCTTGGCATGTTAAGTTGAGCTGCTGGAAACTGAGATAACGCACTCTGGAAACAACATGTTCCTGCCCAAAGGCCTCGTGTGAAGAGGGCTCAGATTTTGTGGTCCAGTTGTTCTGTGGATTCACTTGCAAATACACCCAGTCCTGGAGCTTTAAAAGAGCATTTTCGGAATCCCGCAGAAAAGGAAAGACAGTGGCTGTGGGTTTGCCTTCACGTGGATAGCGTGTAACCAAAGGTGGGGACACACAGGCCGGGCACAGAAGGCAGGTGTGCCCCAGCTGCTCTCCTTCCCTGTGCCCTCTGCCGGCAGGGACGAGGCTGTGAGGGAAATGGGGACGCAAAGACAGGAGAGTGAGTTTGGAAGAATGTTGGGCAGGAAGAGAGGAAGAAAGGAATCTTGACGGTCTGCCTGTTGTTTGTTCTTAGCTTCTTCCTCTCTTCACTGCTCTCAGGCCTGCTCCCTCCTTCCTCATCTGTTTCCTCCCTAACCCTATCCTTGCTGTCTATCAAAGCTTCCTTTAATGACCCCACTCTGTAGAGGCTGGAGTAACTAGGATACTTCCAACAGCCTAACCCAACTTTTAAGTTCCCTTCAAGTTAGAGTGAAGCCCTCTGATTTGGCATGTCCATCCTTAAAATGGGGTGAGGGTGGGGGATTAGTCTACAGATCTGAGTCACAAATTGGAAGCAGTCTCCAGATATGTGAGTAAAGGGCCTGCCATATCTCTGCCAGTGTGGTGGAGAGGTTTTGCTTTGCTTTGCTATGCTATGCTATGCTATGCTATGCTATGCTATGCTATGCTATGCTATGCTATGCTATGCTATGCTATGCTATGCTATGCTATGCTACGTTGGTGGTTTGAGATGGGGTTTTGATATCCATCCTAGGCTGCCCTTAAACCCACAATTCTCTGCTTCCACATACTGCCAACATGACTGGTATGTACCATTTGCCACCAAGCCTGCTGTGGTAGACATTTGATAAAAGAGTATTTATGTTGCTTCCTGGGACAATAGTGAGAGAGTGTGGGCATGCTCCCCAGCCTACGGGCATGGAGCCTGTCGCTCAGAGAGGTAGTCACACAGCAGAGAGAGAGAGAGAGGTGCCGAGCTAGGATTCCAGCAGCTCACCCCATCCAGAACTGCCAGGTTACCAAGAGATGTCTGTTCACACCACTTTCCACTTAGAGCTGGGACCACTTGTATTAGTGTCCTTGTCTACGCCACAGCTTTAGCTCTGCCTTTCAGACATTTCACTATGTCAGCACAAATGTACTAAGAATAATGTAAGACTATAGAAGCCTCTGCTTTGCTACCAAACCCTTTGATGTTTTCAAATCCAATTAAGCTTTAATCAGATCTTTCTTGAATTACTTTTATGGCTATAAGATGTCAATTATAAAAAATTCAGTTAAGAAAAGAAGGCAAAAAGATGGCCTATAATCCCTTACTTAAAAATAGCAATGTTAACTTCTTGTGTATTTCCTTAGTCTGTTTCTAGAAAGTATGTATTTGGAAAGTTAGTATCAGCATAGTGTCTTATTCATTGGTGGTCATTTATGGTAGCAATCATCAGCTTCTTTAAGTCATTTTGATAGTTTCAAAACAATATCTTGTTTTATGCATTGAGTCGTAAGTGTCAAACATTGCAAAATTTTAGATAATTTCTTTGTTGTCTTATGTATTGTTCAAATTATAAAATCAATAATATTTGTAGACTTTTTTCTAAAAATTATTTCAGAGCTTAACATAAGTAATTGGTATTTTTGGTAAAATTTTATTCCTTTTGGAATTTTTTTATTAAACATTTCTATACTCAAACAGTTGACATTTATGATATCCTTTCAATGCAATTACTGAGAATAAAGCTAAGAAGAAGCTGGGCAGTGGTGGCACACGCCTTTAATCCCAGCACTTGGGAGGCAGAGGCAGGTGGATTTCTGTGTTTGAGGCCAGCCTGGTCTACAGAGTGAGTTCCAGGACAGCCAGGGCTACACAGAGAAACCCTGTCTCGAAAAACCAAAAAAAAAAAAAGCTAAGAAGAGCATGGCTCGTGCCTTGGCGGTGCATACAGTTTAGTGCAGGTAGTGTGTGACAGGTACTAACGTAAAGCTGCAAGCAGTTCATTGGGAAGACACAAAGGGCACAGGATGGAGTTTTGAGCAAAGAATGAAGGGAAGACTTCCTGGAAGCATTGACATTTGAGCTGGGCCTCAAAGCCTGGGTAGGATTTCATGGGAGAAAGCTAGAAAGGGCATCTGAGGCTAAGGAAATGGTGCATATAGTCAGCCAAAGAGAGCTGAGAGCATATGTTATCTTTGTCAGTCATGGGGCAGATCTGAGGGAGCAGCAGGCCAGTTGTAGCAGGTGACCTACAACATGATTACCAATCAGTGTGTACCTGGCTCCATGCTAAGCTCCCTCTTTTATGTAATCTTTGAGGTCACCTAACAGTCTTTTGAGCTGTTCACATTTCCACTCACAGGTGGAGACAGAAGCTCAGGAGCCTAAGTCACAAAGCTCATACGAGGCAGAACCAAAACCCAGGCCTAGAGCTGAAGCCCATGCTTGCTTTGCTCCCACCTTCCTGTTCTTTGATGAATGCTGTTATTTAACTGGTTAGAGCCCCATTTCCTACCCTTCACGAAAGTCAGCTGCAAGTGGATCAAAGCTATTAATGTCAAATGCTAAGACTGTTAGAGAGGAAAGTGGGAAAACACTGAAGGTACAGGAATGAGCAAGGGCTTTCTGAAAGGGGCGTCCGTCACCAGGAAATAAAGCCAGCAATGGAAATTAAAAAGCTTTCTGCACAGCAAAAGAAACAGTTAATCAAGAGACATCCTACTGAACAGGAGAAAAGTTTTGTTGGCTATCCATCTTATAGAAGATTAAAAGCTAGGATATTTTAAAAGTTCAAAAAACAAACAACAAGAAACCAAACAGCCCAATCAACAAACAGGCTAATGATATTAACAAACAGCTCTCAAAAGAGGGAAATACAGATGTCCACTAAACATGAAAAGGGGAAAAAAGTCTACTTCGCTGGCTACCAGAGAAATGTACATCAAAACTGCATTGAGATTGCATCTTCCCCAGTCAGAATGGCAACCTTTAAGAAAACAAATGCTGGCAAAGGGACAGAGGGGACCCTTAATCACTGCTGGAAGGAATGCAAACTTGTTCAGCCACTATAGAAGTGACTATGGTGGTTTCTCAACACTGCACAATCTTCCCTGTGGTTCAGCTGTATCAATCACCCCCGCTGGTTTACTCAGAGGATTCCAACTTTCTTCAAAATCATACCTGGAATAGTACAATGCTTCTGATCATGTAAAAGGTGCACATTTTGATCATTTGGAGCTGGGCTGTAGCTCAGTGACAGGACACTTGTCTAGCATAGTTGGGCTCAGTCCCCAACACTGTGAGATGTGGCTGTGTGGAGAGGGGGAGGGAGAGAAGAAGGGACAGACAGAGAGAGAGTGAATAGTTGACTATTTTCATCTCTTTTCTAGTGGATTTCTTGTGTATGCATTCTACGAATAATGAGAATTAGAATGTGGAGTGTCTGACAGGAGGGAAGGGTTGAAAACAAGTCAACTTTGGTTTGAAGCAGTCTGTGTTTGAGGCACCCACAGAAGTGCTTCTGTTTGAAGATGCTTTATACAAAGCTAGGGGTGCTAGGAGGATTTCAGGAAGCCTGTGACCCCAAACCTCTGTTCTAGATAAAGTACAGCTTCTCCTCAGACTAGTGCAACGTTTCCTCTCTAGTTCTGCTTTCTCTGTTTAGGTACTTAGGGTTTAAAAAGCCTGGAGTCAAAGAAAATCAGGAGTCTTCTTTCTGTTATAGTTAGCTCTATATCTTTAGTTGCTGGAGTGTTCTATCATTTGATTATTCTTGGTTATCTAAATTAAAATAGATTGGGTGTGTAAGCTCAGTGGAAGACCACTTGCTTATAGCACATGTATGCCTCTAGGTCTGATTCCACATGAAAACCTGGTGATGCTGGAAACTACTTCAGTTACCTGTTCAGACTCTGTTCAGCACAGTGTTATCAACTCCAAATGTGGCTTTCAGGCAGAGTTGTCTAAGTGTCAGAATGTCTTTTGGTGTGTGTGTGTGTGTGTGTGTGTGTGTGTGTGTGTGTGTGTGTGTGTGTTGAAACAGCCTCATGTAGGTGAAACTGACCTCCTGCTTCCACCTTTCAAGTGCTGGGATTCCAAGCACAGCTCAGAATATCTTCGTACTTTTAAGTAACTTCTAAAAAATGAAATTCTCCGTTCCTCCTGGCCAGCCCTCCTCTAACAAGTCCTTCTAGTTTTATAAGGCTCCTTAATTCTATAAAGACATCTCTTTTTCCTCTCTCTGTTTCTTACTGTTGGTTTCCCTTTCCTTTATCCCCCCCCCCCCTTTCTTTCTTTCATTCATTTTTGAGGCAGAATCTCATTGTATATAGCCCAAACTGGCCTCAGCTTCAAAACATCCCACCCTAGCCTCCAGAGTACAGGGAAAGACTACTACTTTGGGCCAAAGAGTACCATTTTTTAAATTGCAGCCAGTTGAATCTTCTGTCATTGAAAGTCAAGTCCTGTTTCTCCTTGGAAAATTGAAGATAAGAACAACTATAGTTCTTCTATCTCATAAAAATCTAAACAACTGCCTCACTTTTACCTGTTTTTTATCCTTATACGAATATTGAACGTCTGATGAATGTGACTATTCTAAGATGCTCATTAACACTTTTTTCTTTATTTTTTTTATTAATAATGAAGAAAAGACAAAGAAATGGCCAATCTAGGTCAAATTCATAAATCTTAGTGCAGTAGGGCAAAATGAAGTGAAACAAGTACCTAAAACTAGAGACATTCCCCAGTGGAGGAAGAGGCAAAACAAAATCAAGGCCTATGTCTGCTGGATCTTATCTGTCATCTTTCTTAGAGAGCCAAGGGCAACAAGTACAGTTATTAATTCTACTGTAGGAATCCGCGTTTAGTAACTCATCACTGAACTTACACATAGTAGGTCAACATCTGGATCAGCAGCAAAATTTTGAGACTTTGAGATAGAGGATTAAGCATTGAACAGCCTTGGTTTTGATCTCCAGGACCCATCTGATGGAAGGAAAGAACTGACAAGTTGTCCCCTGATCTCCTCACATGCACTGTAATACAGTATTCAAAGTCCATTGATAGTTTAGACTGAAGGACTTTGGGTGAGTAAGTTATTCTCTTACAGTAACTAGCACGTACATGAGATTCTCGAGTGATGGCTGCATTGCAAAAAGATAGTGATTTTTCCAAAGTTGTAACTAATTCTGGAGTCAGTGACGCAGTTCCCAGACCTGTGATCTTCTAGAAGAATATGACCTTACAGGAAAGTAGAGCCTGCAGTGTGGTGGGTCACTTCCATGTCATAGTTCTCGAGCTTTTTGATGTCTGGAATTCTTTACCACTTTAATGATCTCTGTCTGTAGTTCCTGAGAAGTTACATTTTCTCATTTTCTATGCAAACTACTCCTGAGCATTCCTATTATATCCTGTCACTCCCTGTATCATCTCTAGTTTCCTTTAACTGGTTATAAAACTCTTAATCTAGTAGGATTCACATTTTATGTTGTGACTCTGTTAAATCCTCTTCATCATGATCTTGATACAAATTGGAGTTAGCATGAACCAGATTGGCTTGTTTAGTATTGATTGGTTAATTGATTGATTGTGGTTCTGGGGATGCTTTGGGAATGCTTTGGTTGCTAAGCAACCACTTCACGTAGCTTTTCAGGTACCATTTCCATTTCCTCCCTATGTGGGCTCCTTGCCCCCTGTCTTCTCGTTTCAATCTGCTACTCACACATTGCACAGTCCCAAGCTTTTCCTCAGAAGCTTTCCCCAATAATTTCTATTTTCTGCTCCATTTTTGTTATGGACATTTTCCCTTTGAGATGTGTTGCTAGTTTGCTTTTTCCTAGGTATAGAAGTAATATACTTTGAGAAGTGGTGTTTCAAGTCTCACTATGTAACTTAGTCCTGGAACTCACTGTGTAGACCAGGCTGGCCTCAACCTCCGAGAACCGCCTGCTTTAGCCTCCCAAGTGCTGGGATTAAAGGTGTGTGCTACTGCACCTGCCAATATACATTTTAAACAAGATATTATACAGAATATTTCAAAGTGGAATTTTCTTAATCCAGTTCATAAATGTAGCGACTGCTGTGTGCTCTCACAGTCATTTCTCTGTGTATGAATAGGAATATGCACAGGCATGTCTACATACAAACCTGTGTATGTACATGGTAGAAAGATGGATGGGTGCCTAGGCAGACTGGTATTTTATATCTGCACCATTTCACAGCCTGCTCTTGTCACTTGACAATGTGTTGGAAATTTATGTCAAAGAATTTAAGTTTCTCTTTTTACTACCTCAGACTCCTTCATGTTTTAAATGTATGTGCAGAGAAGACGATTGCAACTCTTCCAGGAAAGGACTAATTGGACACTCATTCTCCCTGCTTTCTCTGTCTTTATTACATATTCACTGTTTGTACTGTGGAGAATCAAACTGCTTATCTCTCATAACTTCTTAGGAGCTAAAATCACATGGATAAGAATCTCCATTATTCCATAATTCTGACAGGAAGTTCAAAGAAGTAACAGAGTTCTTTCCTGGAGATTCCACATATAGAGTATTTGAGCAGCCATCTGACTGAAAGCATTCAAATTATTGAATATATGTTTATGAAAACGCCCTCAACAAGTAGGCACTCTTATCTCCTCATCTTCCTGTTGTCCCAGCTCTCAGTTCTCCCTGCTCAGGCGTAGAGGAAACCTCATGCAAAGATGTCTTGCTATTTAAAATTAAATCACATTCCCACTCTTATTTTGGGAAAGTAAGAATCTTTTCTAAAAGAAAGAGAACACACAGAGAAGTAAAGCTGCTTTTACCGTAAGGACATGTAGACAGATGTTGACTTCTGTGCCTGGGGATGATAAGACTGAACAGAAAGCTGGCAAAGGATTTCCATAAAATTCAGGTCAGGCATGTAGAGTGTTAGAAGCAAAGAATCCATGAGTGCTAGAATTTTTATTTATTGACCTGATAGTAGGTATATTAATAATTCTCTTTTAAAGTAAATAAATATTTCTGTATGCTTTTCTGTATATATTATCTTTATTATTATAATTAATAAATTCAATATAAAAGAAGTTACCAAAAATATGGATATAATGTGAACTATTTCATGTGTTTTGTATAAATGATAAATTTATGTTTCTATAAGTAGGATGTGTAGTATATGGATAATGTGCATATATATAAGTATATAAATTTATGTTTATATTTACATAAAAATATGTTCGTGCTACATGTACATAGAAAAATACCTAGAACTAGTGAACTACTAATGAAAACTATTCTTGAAACTATAAAGGAGAAAGAAAGACTTCTTTTTTGTATTATGCTTTAAGTAATCATGAATGTTTACTACTTTTTAGAATCTAGCTTTTAAAATATTAGGCCTTCTATCTTTCCCTACATAGAAAGTATTCCCTCCCCACCACGTGGCACAGTGCTCTTCTCTCTTCTTGCTTTCCTTCTTTCTTTCTTCCTTTCTTTCTTTCTTTTTGTTTTAAATAACTATGTCTTCTTTGTTAGACTCTAGGCCCTTCAAAGGACTGAGACAGTGACATGTTTATCTCTGTATTTCTTGTACCTTTTAATTCCTAGTACATGGTAGAAGTGTAACTACTAGTGACAAATGAATGGATGAATGAATGAATGAATGAATGAACCCAAAGAGGACCAGAGACACCCACACATAAGCATTCTCTTAGAACACTTTGAGATGTTACATTGCTTTGGCACAGCAGTGGTAATAAAATTGACACTGTAAATACCATTTGTTTTAGATTTGACCAGCACTTTGTGGAACTGTAGGCAATGCAGAGTCCACCATGTGGTTAACCCTCTTTCTCCCAGAATACAGCTAACTGAAAGTACGCACTGGAAATGATTGAACTGAGAGGTGAATACCTACTAGATTGCAGAGAGATGACATGGTCTGGGCTCAGTTGATTGGTTTTTGCTGATGTTCATATATGTGGTGCAGGCACTCTGCCATGCAACCATATCATCAGCTGTGCAATGAAGTGATCTTATGAGACGTTGTATCACTGTGAGTGGCAAAATTTGACTATACTCTAACTGAAGATGTTAACATCTGAAACATACATGTACGCTCAGTCACATATATGTAGAGTATTCATCAGAAGAGTGCTTACTATCTCCAAGCTGAGAACAAAGAAAGGCTATTAATTGAGGAGTTCTTAACAGCATGGCCAGACCATCAGCACCTGCCAGGTTGAGGGAAGCATTCAGTCGGCCGGGCCAGCGCACAGCCCCATTTTCCAGAGCCTTGTGCCATGCGTGCACCGTAATCCCTCAGGATTCATTGCACTTGCTTTGCTTCTATGCATACCAGGCCTTGCTCTGGTTATTTGCCTTCCCAGGAAGATAGCTCCCCACGGCTGATACAGATGTGCCCGATTCTCCTATTGTTCACAATAAATTAATAAAGCCACCTTCTCTATTCTCCCGATGCATCGGTGTCTTTGTGAGTTTTGTTAAGAGTAATTCTGCATTCCTGGGTCCAGTCAGTAATATGGGAAACAGCATCTGCAAGGCTCTTGGAAGCAAACATTTTCTTGTGGGAGTCTCTTAGGTACAGCCTGCTAGATGTCCCATCACCACTGTCACAAGCAATGATTCTCACTTACACTTTATCAGAATAATTCTTCCCAAATACAACATGTTAAGGACTTCTACATTTTGGTGTGGTGACACCTCTGTAATCCCAGCACTTGGGATCAACACTTGATGGTCCCAGGCAAGAAGATCAGCCTGGGAAAGTTAACAAGACTCTTTCAAAATGATAGCAACATAAAATAGTGTGTACATTTGAGTTATTACTATTATTGTCTTGGTGACATTATCTGTTCTGGGTAAGTATTTGTTCAGTTTTGCAAATCCCACACCTGTGTGCATGGATCATCTATTGTAGGTGCCATCTTATGAAGACCTTGAGTAATTTATTCCAGTTCTGGTTTCACCATTTCCCTGGCTCTCATTTCATTGTCCACACTGACCCTGGTATCATGGTCAAGTCACTTCCTAACCTCGTCTCTCTTGCAGTAGTGAAACCCAAAGAAGATGGAAGACACAATGAATTCGACCCGAATAAGGATTCCAGTAGAGCAGGCAATGAACGAGGTTATAGATTTTTTTTCTTTCACTCTCATCTGTCTCCCTTTCCTCAGAACAGAACCAACAGCATTAAAAAGGGATTAAGTTCTATGTGCCCTTGTAGAAGAAAATAAAGCTCAAGGTCTCTGTACCCTGATCAACTTGTCTTTGAGTACAGTGGAACTTAAGCCAGATTTTGACAGATCTTTAACAGCAGTTTCTTGCCAAAATGGCACCAGCATAGACAGCCAGGGCAAAAGCCAGAGAAGCTCTTAGGTAAGTCTTGTGGCTCTTAGAAATGATTGTCATGTTCAGTAACTGTTATTACCTAAGTGTCATCATCCTCCGTATTCCCTCTCCCCCTAGTGCCCAACTAAAATGATTCATCATTAAATTTCACTATAAACTGGTCAGAAGCACACCTAGGGCAGGTCTCAGCTTACAGCTTTCAAATGTATCAGATGTGCATGAGAGTGAGGGTTACCAGTGAAGTGAGACTCAAAGCATTGCTGGTAGGGCAGGTAAATGCAATCTTAGAAGAATTACTTTGTAAGAAGTAAATTCTTCAAAATGTACTTGTTTGTGACAAGCACAGTGGTATTGATACAGTTGAAACCCTGTAACAAAATAGACCCTGCAGAGCTGTTACTGGGTGTAAGGAGCTGGTGAAGCTTCTCTCTATCCCCATGGTTAATTACAAAGCTGTTCTTGGGTACTGATTGAATTGCTTCCAGATAGTTATGGACCATTCTTGATTACTTAGATGATAATTAACCACTCTAGGCCCTTTGACCCAAATTCCTCATTCTGTGGCTTCCTGTTTCTCTTGGATGAAGAATGAAACTAAGGAGAAAGGTCTAGTTTGGATCCTTTGTAGCAGAGTTTGCTTCACAGCAAGACATCTGGACTGTTGAGGATATCAGGCCAGGTAGCATGCATGCACTCCAGGTCAGTCTGTCAGCACCACTCAGAGTGGTTAGTGCATTACTTCACAGTACAGACTTCAGCACCAGTAAAAGGCAATGGATTATGGTATGTGATAAGAGGAGAAATGTTACTGTTGTTTGAAAAGGAAAGTTATAGTCCTTTAAGTAAATGAGAAAATGAATACACTGTTCACTTGCATATGACTCTTGAAACTACCTGCATTCTTTAGAACTTGTGTTTCTTCTTTTTTTTTAAGGTGCATATATATGGTCCAGCATTAGGGCACACTGAAGAACAATTTCAGAATGGTACTGCTATCTTTAGACTGACATCCTATGTCCTGAATCCAACCTGGCATGCACTGACTGCACCAGGACCTCCATGGTGCCAGAGTAGGCAGAGGGTGTCTCAGCTCATCTGGGTTTCTGAATTCTTTTTTGGCATCTGTTTTTCTTCAGTCTCCCACAGCTTTCTGTCTCCTCTGATTTCTGTTCCCTTTTGGTAGAGGTTTTACTTGTAAAGTCATTAAGCAAACCCTTATGTGTTTGCTTGTGTTGCTTATATAATTTATAGTTTTAAGTTAATGTATACTTTGAAATCTTTTTTAACCAAATACCTCCCAGCAGTAATATGTTAAATTTTTAGGATTAGCAATTTTTGACAATCTGAAAATGCTGCTTTTAAAAAATGTGTGTACACAAAATGTTGAATACAGTGAGCCCTGCATACCACTTGTGGATCTGAACTGCATTCAGATTCCTAGGCTACGACAACCCCAAAGGTGTCTATGTTCCCATGGTCACTAACGCATGAAATCAATCACTCACCAGATGTTTACTGAATGGATACTCTGTCAGGAGCTCTGTGTAACACTGAGCTCAAACTTGTGGGGCAAAGCTACTAGCCTATCCATGAAATTTTTTAATGTAGCTGAGAAAACAGATAAGTGTGCAGTTATTATATAGACTAGATTCAGTAATAGGGGAGCTTAAGAACACTTTGAGGAAAATGTCACACAAGTTCTTAGTGTGTCTTTTAAACATCATGAATTTCTTATAGTGTCATCTGATTTGTCCTTCCAGCTTAAAAGAGTGCTGGATACAAAATCAGTTCTTATAGAAGCTAATATTGTAGTGTATGTTTGTAATTCCAGCATGTAGGAAGTGAAGGCAGGAGGAGCAGGAGTCAATCTTGGCCACATAGTTTAAAATCTGCCTAGGCTAAGTGAAACCTTGTCTGAAAACATACGCACATATACACGCACACATGAGGGAGCGACTTTTATGTCATGTACAAAATTATTACTGGAAGCAGGCTTGGTGTCTGCAGAAATGAGAGGACTTCTGAGAGTCTGTTGTGCTGTGGGTCGAGTTTGGGTCATCAGGCTAATTAAGGATGTCCACTGACCCATCTCACAGACCTTGAATTTTATTTTGAGGGCAGTAAGTTGAGGAGTGACAGAAATTGAGCTCAACCTGGAAATAAAAGGCTGCCTGCAGGCTGGGCAAGGGGCTAGAGGAGAGCCTGCCAGCAGAAGGTTGCTGCTTAGGCAGGGGTGCAGCTGGGACGTGCAGGAAGGGGGAGGAGTAAAAGGTACAGCTGGAAACCATAAAAGTTAGCAGCTAGATGAATTCATTGTTTCAACAAGTACTTGTGCTACAGTGTTAGACTCTCTACTAGATATGCTGGTGAACAGTTGACACCATCTCTGTCCTTGAGACTAGTAGCAGTCTATTTCTGGCTTCTGGAGTAAGCAGCTTACTGGTCAAATAGTGTTATTCATTAGAAGATGGGCCCTGACAGGTTTCCCAGCATAGGAAAGAGCTCCACTAGCTTCAAATGCTCCTCTGAGATTTCGGGGTGTTCCTGTGGTTGAGAAGCAGAGTACCAGGTCAGAGATGTTACTGACAAGAGTGTGTTCCTGTATAAACACTGTACTGGAGAAGACTTTGCAACCTACTGATGTAGATGACAGTTGCCAGGAGGTGGGTGAGGGTGCCCAGGAAGTACGAGTATAATGTGGATAAAGTGGGAAAGTAGGATGCGAGAGCGGGGTGTGAGAACCAAGCCTGGCAAACTCACAATGATAAAAGAGGAACCAGTTGGGGAGGCCAGGAAAGTGTGAAGAATGTAAATAGTGTTCTGAGCTGGAGACTAGAACCTAACATGAGAGAGATCGATGAGGCTGTGACCATGAGTAATGGCTAGACTTCTGACTCAGGAGAGGCCTCCATATTGAATTTCAGACATCTGCTATCATGTTGACCACCCAGCTCCATCTGTTATTTCCTCTAGAGTGTCCAGGTGAATTGATTAAGCCAGAGTTCCAACCACTGCTTACAGCTGGAAAGTGGAGGCCATGCAAATGCCCTTCTTTACAAAGCCTGGCTTTAACTAGAACCTTACAAGCTAAACTGAGGTACTCCAGTCTGTGTGCACTGCTACTCCCCCACCTTACAGCAGGAACAAGCTCAAGGCACTGAGGAATTGCTCTGCAATCCTGTAGGCAGGGTGGGGTGTGTGCTCTAAAGCCAGAAGCTTCTGGAAGTCACACAGGCGCTAAAGGAGAGATTCCCCCATGTTTTATACAACACATACTCATGAAGTAAGTAAGAGCTTATATGTCCAAATCTTGGCAATGTCAGGCCAGCCTCAGGAGGTCACTGCTGACTATATTTGGGACACAGTATACACAGAGAGAAAAGATCTTTAAGCCACATTCAGTTGTTTTTGTTTTTCCAAGATTTGATGAAAAACCCACATTTTTTTTAAATAGGACACACTGAATTCTTGACATTCTTGTATGTGGACATCAAGTGAGCAAGCATTTCTAGTTTAGGTGAAAAGGTTGATGTTAAGTAAAACAAAGTGGCTTATAAATTGTGTGAGGATTTAAGAACAGTAAGAATGGAGCCTGTAGCTTCACTGAATCTTCAGAAGGATTATGTGTGCTCACCCCTAAATGTACAGAGTGAACTCTATTTTAATAAAGTTTTTAGGAAATAAAAAGAAAACAGTGATGAAATGTCCACTGTTAAACGTATTTCTAATGAAAATGTTCCATTTTAAAGATGAAGAATGGTAAGCAGGCAGGCCTGTGGACGTGGAATAGGGCAAAGGAGGGAGGAGAGAGTATCTGGAGGGAGAATAACGGAAGGCTGCTACTCACTCACTCTTTACAGCCAGCTGAGCCGGCTCTGCTCTGTAGGGAAGCAAACGATCATCTCTGACTTGAGAGCTGCACGAAATACCTCGCTTACAGTGAACCAGCACTTAAAAAAATGTATTAGGGTGTAAGGGGAATACCAACCGTGAAACCATTTCATAGCCAACCAAATATTAGAATAATGGACTCAATGTGTCAGGGAACTTTGAATATCAGCTGTTAACTTAGTAGCAACAAGCAGTGATGCTCCTGGCAAATTGTCTCAAGAGTAGAACAGATAGCAGGGATCTAGCTGCTACTCCAGTGTTTTGGCCAACAGGATAAAGACAGAAAACTGCAAGGGACTCCTCAGTGCTGATGTAGCACCGGCAGGACTATAATAGGAACGTGACATAGGAAGATGTGACTTCACCCCAAGAGACTTGTCTCTTTTAGCAAAAGAGAGACAAGAAAATATTTTATTATGGGAATGGAGGAAGTTTCCTAGTTACTCTGAAAAAAAGAGCAGGGAAGAGAAGCCATTTACAAGCATGAAAAACAGAATGTAGCTTGAAATTAAACCCAACCATCCTCATTACCACCTGGTGGTCACCCTGCTCTGTTAAAGACCAGGTTGCAAAGCTCCTTTCTAGCCACCCGCATCTAATCCAAAGGCACTTTTTTAAAAAAAAAAAATTATGGACAGCACTAGAAATGCGTCACAGGCAACAACAGATGACAAAAATTGGGGTATATTGTTAGAGAACTTAAAGCAAATGTAAGGCTAATTCTTTTAAACTCTTGAGAATGCCGTGAGTGCTTGCGAAGTGGTGACTGTGAAGCTTGCTTTTCATGGAAGCATGTTTCAGAAGTAGCAGGCTTGGCGAAACCACAGTGGTGTTACAACTGGAACTCCTTCCTTTCAGAGCAAATGGACATCCACAACATAAACATTCACCGAGCTTGATTTAATTAGCTATATAGTGTGCTTTGTAGCCTACAGGAACATTTAACTCACCGAGTCAGCACACTAGAACCTTGCTATGTCATAAGGAAAAATTTAGGGGTGTTTAAAACATTGAAACTGTACTTAACAAATTATCTGACCATAATGCAGAAAAATCCACCCTTTGTGTCAAATATCAACCGAAGTTAGAGAGAGTCACTTGAAATATAAAATAAAATCATAACTCAAGTTGAAGATACATTGAAAGTGTAGTTAAAACTAATTCAAAAGAATGTACATGATTTATCAAAATGTATAGGTAGGACAAGGGTTTACTAAAAACATTTCCTGAGAGGAAATAATTCCTTTATTAAGATAGAAAGAAAATTGTGAGTTAAGTAATGCAGAGGCAAAACCGGAAGTACAAGGACAGGAAACTAGAAAAGCAGTGGTCCTAGCACGACTTAGTAGAAAAGGCAGGCAGGGAGTTGGTAAGTCTAGGGGCATTTTACAGAGAAGACTCAAGGGTAAACTCGGTAAAAAGAAAAAAAGATAAAAGAAACTATGGAGGGACTATGGGTGAAAGTCACAGGGTCGTGGGAGTGGCAGAAGTTTTAAAGCATACACTTGAAAGGCCAGCCTCAGCAGGGCTCAGTGCAAGTGTTGCCTAGAGTATGGAGGCCTGGATTCCCAACATCAGAAAGAAAGGCTACATGCACTTTTATACAGTGCTAATCAAGTCATAATTCAAAATAACCAAAAATAACCTTAAAACAACCAAAAATTCACTCAAAATGGCTCTGAATAGTGTATTGATAAGAGTAGAGCTTAAAGGGTCTGTAGAGGTGGCTCAGTGGTAAGAGCACTGGCTGTTCTTCCAGAGGGTCTGACACCTCACACACATACACACAAGCAAAATATCAATGCACATTTTAAAAAGAATAGAATTTAAAGTCTCCATCTCCCCACCAAAATGCAAAGTTGAGACATGTTTATCCATTAATTCTGTTGAACATTAAAGAAACAACTTTTTCCTGTGCTGTCTAGTTTGTTTCAAAACGCGGGAAATATCCTAGCTTATCTTACGTTAAATAGAATGTCTCTGTCTCGGCCGAATTATTCAGCCTCTTCCTTCTCTATTGAGGCACATTTAATAAAACTTACATATATTTAAGGTGTAAACTTGAGAGGGAGGGGGGGAGAAAGAGAGAGAGAAGCAATGACCCCACTCAAGATCATGAACATGTCCACCACTTTATTTGCCATGTTTAAGAGAGACAGAGACAGACAGGCAGACAGAGATGGCAACACTGAGTGGTACTGTCATTAACCAGAGTCACATTGCTCTATTACAATCAAATTGGTTTTTTCGTTTTCTCAAAAGTTAAAGCTGGCATTTAAAACTGCATATCTGAACCCTTCCTTTGAACGTAGTCACAAGCAGTGATGGAAGGTAGGGAACCCTAAGCATTAGCAGCCCCTTGAGAGGCCGGTCAGGCCTAATTGTTCATTCCTCATAAAGAGCCCCTGCTGTGATAATCCCCGAGTTTGGGAATGGGCTTCTCAGCATGTGTTGTGTGAATCTACATTAGGACTCTAGGTGTCTAGAGAACCAGCTAGGAACCAAGTGGCTCTGCTTGCTTTTGTGAACCCTCACTTCTTAAGGGATTAAGAGTACAGGCATTGTAATGCACATAGCATGCCTGGTACCTTGGTGTGTGATATCAAGCCAGTGGGGAAATGGTGGTCAATAAAAATACTTGGTCAGTGTTTTGATAAAAATTTGTTAAACCCCAAATTTATGTTTAGGTACATTCTGATGAAGTTTTTCATTTAAGATTTTAATGTTAAAAATTAAAACCAAACTATGAAAAGAAACACCTTGTGTAATCTTATTACCTTATATTCTGTTAGAACCTTCCAGTCCTATTCAAAGGCATGGTACTTGGAGCAGTTTATGAAGAGAAGGATACACTGTCCTTCCTCTGCGACAATAGGATGAAG
>CM052718.1:39637093-39650499 GCA_028551405.1 Uromys caudimaculatus | reverse complement strand
TATATATATATATATATATATATATATATATATATATATATATATATATATATATATATATATATATACTGGGAAGGGTAGAGGCACAGGAGACTCAAGCAGCTTGCCATACAGCACCCAGCTGATAACTGACAGCCGGGATTCAAAATTAGTCTGATGCTAGAATCCACTTTGTAACCAGCCTGTTCTACTAAGTATGTCCCGCAAAGTTCTCAAAAACAGTTTACAAGTCCAAAGGTAGAGTTTCAGCTGAACGGCGAAGTGCTAGCCTAGCATTTGCAAGGCCCTGAGTCCCATCCCAATACTGCAAACTAATACCATCTGAGGGCAAGTTGGGAGGAGACATTCAACCATGTCTGTGTTAAGCCTGGATGTTGGCCTCCAACTTGGACAGCTTTGCTGCTCTCCTCACCTGCCTGTGGCTGTGGAGTCTTTGCCGCAGGCCTCCACAGAGAGTATTTAGGGCTGATTTCACTGGGGTCACAAAGTGCCTTCCAGAAAGTAATAGAAGATATTTCCGTTTACTTCAAATCCAGTGAAGGGACTTTGCATGCCCCTGCTCATATCCTCATGTTGGTTTGCACAACTGGCTTTTCTCCATTTGTGACTAGAACATGCAATGTGATCCCACCCACCCACGGGGTTCTCCCTGTCCCGCATCACTATGAGGGTGAGAAGTGCGTGGTCCACCAAGACTAGTGTGGTGCTAACATTGATATCACACAATTAAAGGTTTTAGGCAGGGCTGGAGAGATGGCTCAGTGGTTAAGAGCACTGGCTGCTCTTCCAGAGGGCCTGAGTTCAATTCCCAGCAACCACATGGTGGCTCACAACCATCTATAATGAGGTCTGGTGCCCTCTGCTGACCTACAGGTGTATGTGCAGATACTCATACATTAAATTAAAAAAAAAAAAAAAAAGGTTTTAGGCAAAAACAAAATTTCCCACATTCTGACATCACTTAAATATTTTAAGTTTGGAATTTTAAAAATAAATTTCCAAGTGAACTCTGAGATGTTTAAGAAACATTGCAAAACCTTATTATTTATTGTCTTGTAATCTTTGGGATATGGAAGTAAAAGATAGCAGTTTGTTTTCAGTACTGTGTATTTCCCATCCTATCGCGTTTTCACTCTCTTCTGTCTTCTTACTGACTGTTATAATCTAGGGAGGTTAGTGAGTCTCTACAGACAAAAGTTGATAAAGTGTTTGTAGTACAAAAGGGTCATTCCTTATTACAGATAAACATTTGCCAATTACCAACAGTTTTTTTTTTTTGTTTTTTTTTTTTTTTACTTTATTCTCTTTCAGATTCATCTGAAATTATTGTGGCTAAAAATTTCTTGTATCTTGTTTTGGTTTTAAGACAGTCACCTGTAGCCAAAGCTGGCCTCAAACTAGCTATAGAGATAACAATGGTTTTCCTGCCTCCGTTTACCATGTTCTGGGATTACCTGCTACCTGCTACAGGCTTATGCCACCACAGCCACCTAGGTGAGCTCCATGTCTTCTGGTGGCAACAGAGTGCAGAAAGACTTAAGATGAAGTTTATGACTTAAGGGCTAAGTTGCAATCCTGAACCTCTGAAATTTAGCTCCCTTGGACAACTGACTTCACACTCTGCTTACAAAGAAGTTGTGGTGGCACACACTGGTGATCTCAGCATCTGGGAGGCTCATGGCTGGTAGCCAGCTTATGTTATATGGAGATACTATGTCAAAACAAAACACTAAACCCACCCCAACCCCCACCCACAACAAAAAACAAAGTCCCAACCAGGCTTAATATTTAAAAAGTGAACTTAATAAAGAGCTTGTGAGCTTGCAGACTGTTATAAAATTTGTATCAGTTAATCAAGAAAAATGTCGAGTGTGTTCCCTAAAACATACTAGGCACTAATTTATTAGGCATGACTTTTATGAGAGCCTTTTATGAGCAAGAACTTCAGCTGCATCTGGCAACACTAATACATTCACTTTTCAAATTCCTTATCTCTACAGGCACTAGACTCCACTGACTCTCATCGGAGGAAGACACTGTCTTACACTAAACATACAAGCTTTAACTTTCTTCCCCCTTTCATCAACATATACGTTAGCTGCCCACATACAAGTCTCTTCCACTTAAAAAAGAAAAATCACAGCATGAGCCATGAGATAATTACCCATTAAGTGTACACTCCTTCCTGTACTTAAAATTTTTGAAATTTACTTTTTGAAAAGATGTAACTTATTTCTTTGGTTCATTCTTAGGCATTTTATGTCACATATTCACATTGCTAGTGCAGTTTTGTTTGCTTCTTTACTCCGATTTCCCACAAACCCAACCTCACCTCTGTATTTTACTTAATAGGTATGGGTGCTAAGAACATGCCCACTGCTCTTGAGGGATCTTAGTGATTTACTGGAAATGTATTTTAACTATAGAAATGTTGCATATATACATGTAAATATAATTTCAAATCACTATAGTCCTATGATCAAATAAAACTATTAATAGCTGCATAGACTCTTTTAGATCTCCTATAGGGCACATAATAAAGTATTTTGTGAAACCTAGATTTGATTGTGTATGCTGCTTTATGGCCAGGCTAATATTAAGGCTATAATTAACATTGTTATTAACTACCAATATCACTAGCACTATGGGCTATATTTAAGAATTGACACGGTGTCGCTTGGAGGCTGGGATGGGTCTGAAGAAAGAAGCCAGCTTTTAAAGACATACTGAAGGAAGCCTATGGAGACAGGTACAGCCTCAGCAGGAAGAAGGCAGACCCAACGGTGTGGATGGACACTAGCTTGCAGGAGCCTGGAGAGGAAACTGAGTAATTCCCTGGAACGGGAAGGAGAAAGGAGAAAAGGGGAGCAAGCAGGTTAACCACAGTGCATGTTCTAGTCACAAATGGAGAAAAGCCAGTTATGCAGATCAACATGAGGATATGAGCAGGGGCGTGCAAAGTCCCTGTGATTTGCAGATAAGTTATTAGTGACACCTATTCTGTATGGATATTTCAGATAGGAAAGAACTCTCCCTCCCCCAACTGCCTTTTGTGTGTTGTTGTTGTGTTGTGTTGTGTTTTTAGAAAGTAGGTCTTGCTGTTTAGTACCTGGCCTGGTACTTGCTCAGTAGCCCAAATTGGCCTTGGTGCCTGGTCTACGTTGCTCTTTAAGTACATATAGCTTTCACAGACAAATGCAGTAGAAAAGTGTGATGGGAACTCTTGTCTGTATAGGCTACGTGTTACCTGATCTTGAAAGATATTAAACTGTCAGTATGTTATGGATAATTTAAATTAAGTAGAAGCAGATTCTGACATACTCAAACAAAGCCTTGCACACACTACATCCACAGTGAAGTACTGCTCTAAGGGAAGGGTGTGTTCATTTGTTCTCTCTCTCCCTTCCTTCCTTCCTTCCTTCCTTCCTTCCTTCCTTCCTTCCTTCCTTCCTTCCTTCCTTCCTTCCTTCCTTTCTTTCTTTCTCTTTTTTCTTTTTGCTCTGAGCAAAAATGATACAATCTTTATGGATAGGGTTTGGAAAATTCCTGCAGTATCTCTCAAATAGACTGAGAGGCTTTGTTTCTTCACTTTCTACTTTTAACTTTAATCTAGTCAGGGGATTTTGTAAGTTGCTCAGTTAGGCGATGGGCAACAGACAGTAGCTTGGGAAACACAGGGCAGGAACTGTAGATAAAAGTCCTCCTTGGTGTGCAAGCTCCTGTGACTTATCTCTACTGCGGAATCACTGAGTTAGTAGTTTACCTTTCCTCTAGAAAGTGTCAGGTCATATAGGCAGTCTGGTTTGTAAGATAACTGTTAATTCTATTTCCTAACTTTCCCACCATGCAAGAGACCAAAAAAGAGAAGAAACTTTTCTTTGGGGAAACTGATTTTGCTTTGTCTTGGTAAAATGTTCCCTGTACCCATTTAGTTGGCAGTTACCGTGGAGTTTTGTTCTTGTAGTCTGAGTTGTCCTTAGCCTCTATGGTTGTCTGGTATCTGAGAACCTCCTCAGAAAGCTTAGAAGAAATGGATGCTTTCTGCCTTGCTGTGTGTTTCTCACGGCGGTGGCTAGGCACCACCCAGAACTTTATCTAGGTGTGCAGGCACTGCCCTTTAGGGGCAGCAGCAGGAGGACCCAGAGCTTAAGACCAGCCTTGGCTACATGTTGAAGTTCTGTCTCCATAAAGCCAGGAAGCTCTTTCCTCTTACAGTTGCTCTGGTCATTTGCTCCCCTCTGGATATCTGGTTACTTTTACTTTGACATCGATATTCACATGCAGTAGTTCAAACACTGATGCCTCTGTTGCTGGCACCTCTGTTTTCCTCCTTTGAGGATGTCTGAAAACAGTGTCTATGCATCCCTTCGGAGTAAGTGCGATGGCTGCAGGATGTCTGTGCACAGTCTTTGAATCATCAGTATGCTGCAGAACATTTCCCCAAAACATGACACCTCATCGAGTAACTGAATCACAATGATGGCTATAAATGGGACCCAGTTTGTACACATGAATCATGCCCCCTTTACAGGAAAGAAACCAAAATCATGCATTTCAGATTCTGAAGTTTAGTTAGTTGTGACTGGCTGAAGGAAGGTCAGCAGTAAATAGTATATTTCCTGTATGTAGCAAATCTTGAGTCACTGCCATATGTGTATGATAACCTTCACCAGTTTCTGTGCTGCATTCTTTCATCTATGCACCTCAGCTGCTCTTGGTTTGAAAAAAAAAAAGTTATCATTTAATTAGCTTGTGGATTCTTCCCATTCGTAAGGTGTCTTATAAGATTTTAGAGCCTGATTTCCTTTGCCTATTACTAATTGCTGTGGCTAGAATAAACTCCACTGGTGCTGATTAATGCTGGAAAGCTCTTTAGGGGCAATTCAGTTTGGTAATGGATCCATTCATGCATCAGACCCATGCCATGTCAGCTGAGTCCTAGAAGAGCTCACAGCCTCAAGGAAGAGCATGTGGCGCTTTTAAAAACAAACCCTCTCCCTGTCCGAAATCCTTAGACACTTGTTTGGTTAAAAGGTAAGAATCTGCCACCTCATCTTGACTCTGGGCTCTGTGACTACACCAGTAGAACATGGCAGAAGTGATGACATGCCATCGCCAGGCCTGGACTTTCAGAAACAGCTTCTGCTCCCGTTTCATGGAGTGCTCATTCCTGACACCCAGCTGCCATGCTCTGACATGGCTGAGCTGCCCTGCCTTTCTTCATTACTGAGGAAGGTGATAACTGAATGGTTAATTGGGAGGGAGAAAAGGGTGGAGTCTACTCAGCAGAGAAGACAATGGTGTGCTCAACAGCAGTGAGGCACAAAACAGGATGCCATGCAGAGGAGTTAGGAGCATTCAGGTATCCCGGAAGTAACAAGCCATATTGAAGATGCAGCCAGACAAAGGTTGAATCAAGGAGACCTTATCTGCCAGGTGAAGGCAATGTTGTAGACAATTTGGGGTTTTGTTGTTTTGTTGTGTAAGCATCAGAGCAGTATGATACAGTGTGTGTATTAGACAGATGTTCTGTCAGCAGTAAGGAAAGTGTATTTGAGGGAGTTAAAACTAGATAGAATCTGGGCTTTGTGGCATTAATATATAATCCCAGCACTTGGGAGACTATGGCCAGCAGGACTGTTACAAGTTCCAGACCAGTGTGTGTTCCCAGGAAAGCACACATACAAACTGGAAGTATTAGAGCAGTTCTGACGATTGTCCCTTAAGTTGTCCAGGCAAAGACAACAAGGGCCTAGACTAAGACTGCAATGAAGAGAGAGAGGAAAAAGTAGATTTAAAAAAAAAACTATCTGATGGGATTTGTTGTTGTTTCATTAGAGAGGTTCTTATTTGCTTTGCTTTGGTAAGTTAGTTCCTGGTAACTGACTGCAAGCAGGAAGGATAAAGGAAGACTCTCCACCAGATTCTTCTGCTACTAAAACTGGAGAAAGGGGAATGTGGGGGGTGTAAATAAAGGATGGAGCTAACGTTTAGCTGTACCATGCTGGACTAAAGTCTGTGGCATCTCTCTGGCCATGTCAGCGAGGCAGTTAGAAATGTAAGTCAAAAGTTAAAGGAGGCTTATGCTGCAAATAGATTTGCTGGTCGAAGTCACAGAGGTGGTAGTTGATGTCTTTAGCAAATAGACTCATATTCAGTGAAAACAGGAGATATGAGGGTGGAACTGTGCAGCCACCCTGACCTTGAGAAGATGGTTCAAGGGAAACAAGCCTACCCAAGAGATGGGGCAGACTGAAGTTCCAGGAGAATGGGTTGGAGTGGGGGCTACTCTCCTGGACCAGTGAGGACAGGTGGAAGGCCATTCTGGTGCTGTTATTCAGGCTGGGCAAAGGAGGAGCCGAGACACCAATGACAGAACCAAGGGCTGACAGAGAAACTAGAGAACGCATGCCATGAGAGGGAGAGGAGAGAAATGGGAAGCAGGTAAATACTTAGATGACCCAAGGAGCTTAACGCCATTCAAGAAGAAGTGATTGAAAGAAAAATACTGAAATGAAAAGAGAAATGAAGGAACCTCCTGCTGAAAGCAGAAGGGCAGAGAATCAGTGGATCCTTGGAGGTTAGGAGACTACATTAAGGACAGGTATAGATATAAACAGTTTTAGAACGAGGCAGGAAATTGAAGATCATGGTTGTTTATGAAACAGGACACAAATTGTCTCTGAGAGAAAAGAATAAAGCAGGACTCTGTAGCTGTGCTTAAGAAAGCAGTACCTTTAAAAGTAATCCTTCAAGGAAATAGAAATGTGTGCTGGCTCATAATAGGCAAGAAGGATCAATAGGATACCCAGAAGACCTTGTTGATAGTGGAGGTCCAGTTTTGTACTAGCACCTGCCTGAGTAGTATGCTGAGCTAAAGCACTTATTCAAGCAACACAACCCAGTTCTTCCCCTCCTGGCCTCACTGTGGAGCAAACAGGTCATCCTCAGAAGTAACAAAGCAGAGCTTGTGTAAGAACAGAGTTTGTCTAAGACAATGTGTGCGTAATGGAACTGGAAGATAACTAATTGCATTTGTTTTTAAAGTAACACAAGAGCTAGAGAGAGCATTCACTGGCCAAGAGCACTGCTATTCTTCCAGGTTCAATTCCAAGTACTCACGTGGTGGATCACAACCATCCATAACTCCATCCTAGGAACCCAGTGCCCTGTTCTAGTCTCCACAGTCACCAGCCATATAAGTGGTGTACATGGTGCGCATGCATGCAGAATACCCATTCATGTAAAATATTTTTTTTTATTTTAAAGTAATGCCATTAAGATCCCAACAGACAAGAGAAAATTCAAGAAAGTTGTCAAGGGTGAGAGAAACCACAGAAAAACAAATGAAAAGAGTAAGGAGCAAGGGAGGGGCAGGAAGGGGCGAGGTTTTATGTCAACTGGAGGAGATAACCTGAAATTTCTTGGGCATAACACACTAGAGTGTACTGAACAAGCATTGGTCCCAGTTTATTTCTGGCCCATTCATGGAACTTCTCAAAGAATAACCCCGTACCAGTCAGGGATCTGCTGGTGGACCGTGCTTGCCCACATGTACAAGAATGCTTGGTTGGGTCTCCCACCCAACTCTGGAGCAGCTGACCTTGCTGGCCTCCTGTTCCTGCAGCTCCCACACAGGTGACAGTGATAACCCTGAAAGGGGTAGCTCATGCTTATGTGCGTTTTGTGCCTTATAAGTTGATGCTGAAAGAAAGTCAGGCCAGATGATGCTACCCTATTTATAGACCAGGAAGTGCACTGTGAGTCTGGGGGGTTTCAGAACACACACCTTGTAAATGGATAAAATACAAATAGAAATGAGATCTTCAGTTTCCAATTTTCTTCAGATATGACAGGCTGCACTTTGGAGCTCAGTGTCTACTATATGGACTTTGGGGTTAGCTAGCTCTGGGTTTTTAGCCCAGGCTATCACTGGCACATTTCAACAGCTCAGAAAATAGATATGCTAAGTAACCTCTGAGATCCTGCACTGTGAACTAGGAAAACCTCTATGACAACTGACTGAGGCTTTGCTTCTGAATTTGTGAAATAGGAAGAGTATCCATCCTGTCCTTAAGGTTAGAGGGCCCTATGTAATCATGACGTTACTATAGCACCTGTCAGTTCTTTAAGAATTGCTGTCCGTGTAAAGTGTCTTCATTCAGTGCTAGATACTATTATCCATAAACATTGCTCAATACATGTTTCTTTAAAATACTAAGTGTTCCAAATGGGAGGCCAGAGTCCGTGTCAAAGCCAGAGTTGGAGTACATCTACTACTCCCCTCAGGTTGGGTTTTAGGTCAGGGACTGGATGATGTCCCTGTGATGAATCAGTGTAGCAGGAGGGAGTGGCCCTTAGTGACTTAACATGGGAGAGGCTGGTACCTTAGGCTCAGTCACCAGTGTCAGCCCTTTGTGACAATGTGTTTTTCAGAATGGACCCAGATGATAAAGATGAAGTCATAGCACTCTACCCAGACAGCAGCTGGCCAAAGGGTGGCTGCACTCTAGGGCAGGCTTTGGTTCACAGGTTAAACGTAACCGCACTTCTCTTGTTCTGGGACTTCCTTTGCTTGCTGCATGTTGAACTTTAGGCCTGAGCACCTTCTCATATGAGAGCTTGAATCTAGCCAGTCCTTTTGCTATTCCGTCACAGTTTAGTTCCAAGAATTCCCTGCTGCCCGTGTATTTCCAGGACGAACATGACTGCATTAGACAGAGCCAGATATGTTGAATGAAGCATACAGAGAAGAGTGCTCAGTGACTTTGAAATTATGTTTACACTTCAGTGAGGGAGGGGAGAAAGGCCGAGCAGATACTCCACAGTCACTGACTTAGGACTAATGTTTGTGTCAGGTCCGGGGCTTATCACCCAACATTGACAGTCACTCTTGGTGTGGCTACGAGTACAGCAAGCTCGTGCCAGCAAACCCCATCTTTGTTCATCTGGGACAAATAAATGGGAGGGTGGACAATTCAGGTTAGAAATACTAAAGCTTTGGTGTTCTCTCAGGGAATTATAGTCACACACTCAAATCTGGCCTAGAGTCAGTATCAAAAAGACTGCTGTTTATCAAAGCATCTGGGTGGGTTTTTCTTACTGTTTTCTGTTTCTGTGTGCATGCTTGGGATTTTTGGGTGGTGCTGGGGATTGAACCCAGGGCCTTGCACATGCTAGGCAAGCACTTTATTACTTAGGTACATTCCAGCTTGACTAGCCTTTCAATATTGCTAACTAAATGCTCTCCCTGGAGATTAGCATACTTATCAAATCTTTCATTGGTATCTTGAATCCTAGAAATTTAAATAATGTATTTACACTTCGGGATTGTTTTTTGTTTTTCCTTGTCTGAGCCATTATATGTTTCCATAGAACAAATATTTAATCCTTAAGCTTTCATAACCAAGAGATTTAAAGGTTAACTTTGAAACTAGGTCAGGAGAAAACATCTACTGTAGTTTTAAATGTAGCCAGATAAGGAAGTACAGAAACTGTAGAAACATTGACAAGCTCACAAAGCCAATTTTGTCCAGTTTTCTGAAAACTCCTGTCTGTATAGCTAAAGCACGTGTGTCTGTCATGCCTTCCCTTTGTCTCGTCAGTCACTCATTCACCCATTCGTATTACCCCTCACTCATTGTTCACTCTGCCAAGTATTGCTCTAGATACTAGGTAGCAACAATAAATAAGACAGTCAGAGTGTACTGTGTGCCAGTTCTGTGCCACACACTTGGGAACTTTGAACTAGCTGCTTTCGGCTCCACAGCCTGATGTACCCAGGGAAATGTTACTTACACTAGAAGTCAGTTTTCCCCAGACCTCACCAACTTGCTATGTAGCTTGAGAGGAGACACGTTCGGTGTCAGTTTCCTCCTCTCTGAAATGCTGTTGCTCACTCTGTTTACTTCATAGCATTGATGTAAGTATCAGATGAAATAGTCATTTTGAAAGAGCTTTGGAAAGCATCGGGCCTTGCTTATATAGAGACAACCGGTAATCTTGTAACTGACCGGAGTTTGGGTCATTTCGTTACCTCTGTGAAAAGTGTAGAGGGTGTGTACCTATTGTACATTTAAATGTATAACTGCCACTTCCTGCCCATGGGTGGGGATTTCAGACAGAGGTAGTGAGGAATAATAACTGCAGTAAGTAAGACTCACATAGGAAAAATGATGCAGTCCATACACTGCGTTGAGTCAGCAGACGTGTTGGGTGTAAGTGCTCAGATGAGGGGGCAGAGAAAGGATAATGTAGGCTTGTGTACGAGAACTCAGGAGTGACCAAATACAACCCCTGAGCTTAATTATAGTTCCCAGGGATTACAGCAATTCATTTGCCCCTTAAATGTTTCTAAACGTCTTCTGATAGACATCAGGGTACCTGCTGGGGTATGGTAATAAAATGTTGCTTCCACGTTCATATTTTATTAGCTCTCATGGTCGCTGTGCTAATATTTTAGAGTGAGGTAAGAAATGTGCTCTGTATAGAGAGAGAGCTCATTCAGGAGTTTGATTCCCAGAACCCACATAAAAGAGCCAACAGGCATGGTGGCATGTACACATAATCCCAGCATGGGGAAATCAGAGACAAGAAGATCCCCGGGGCTCACTGGCCAGTCAGTCATGCCTAATTGGTGAACTCTAGGCCAGTGAGAGACATTGCTCCAAGGGACGAGGGTTGTGTTCCTGGGGATGATGACCTGAAGTTGTCCTCTGGCTTTCACACATATGTGCTCTGTACACACACATACACACACACTCAGTTTGTTTTTGGTTTTTTTTTAAAGTGTTCTTCCCTAACATTAAACTCCATCATGTAGAAACTCAAGAATCCCTGTCACAGCTGAGAGTGATGGGTCACAGCATATCCTAACACTCAGGAGTCCAAAGCAGGAAGATCATGGGGTTGAAGCCAGCCTGGGCTATGCAGTAAAACCTTCCCTCAAAGAAAACCTCAAACTGGCCAGCAGGGTGGTCCACACCTTTAACCCCAGCATCAGGGAGGCAGAGGCAAGCAGATCTCTATGAGTTGTGAGTTCCAGGGCAGCAAGGGCTACACAGAGACCCTGACTCAAAGGAGAAAAGCAAAAACAAAAAACAAACAAACAAAACATCATAAATCAACAATAATAATCACTTTCAAATACCAGTTCTCTTCAGTGCTTGGAACAGTACTCAACACACCTGGCTTGAATGAGTAATGAATAAAAGCATCAGTAGCTCACTGAGAGTTTTGTTTGTGCTCTGCTGCCAAAGGTATCTAGTGCTTGCCTGGCTCTCAGATTAACACCAAATATAATCATTCTGTGATGGAGGCCAAGGTCAGAACTTGGCAGACCCTCCCCAGAGCAAGCCCTAAAAGCAACAGAAGAGCTTGCTCCCAGAGAGTGTGAGATGTAGCCCACAGCAGCCTGTCACAATGGGGGAGGGGGGGGCTTCTTTTTTTTTTCACCTTAGCATTTCTTCTTGTTTGTTTTTTATTCTTTTCCTGTTCATGTCAAAAGATGATCCCCAAAAGAGTGAATTCAGTTGATTTTGCTAAGATACCTTGTGAGGCTTCCGTGGGGTCCACTATGTGAGAACACTGTCCAGCACATAGCAGGCTGCTCACAAAGCTGCTGCAAAACCATGTAAGATTCCCAGAGGATCGTGTGAAAATGAGCACAGGGTAGTAGAGAAAAGTAGGGCAGTGTGCTAGTTCTTTTCCTGAGCATTATCAGGGCATTGTTTGATCTTAACTCTTTCCTCTCAGCTATTAAGAGAATACTGCCAGTTAAAATTGTGGTTGCCTCCTCCAGTGTCTTGCTTGACACATGGAGATGCTCCCATTTAATCTTCACAGCTGCCCTGAGAACATGGCCTTTTTGTTTGGTTTGTTTTCATTGTTACTGTTTGTAGAAATGAAAAATCTCAGGCCCAGAGCAGAGTTGGAATTAGGGTGAGACACTCCCTTCAGGTGCAGAATTGAAGGGCCAAAAGCTGTGCTAAAAGCTCAGTAATCAAGGTAAACAATATTGTATGCATTAAAAATTTCGATTCGGACAGGATCTGACAGTCTGGATTAAGGTGAGGTAAATTGTTCAAGTACACAGTCAAAACTTTAAATTTATTTCAAATGATATTATTCATCATAGATACTTTACAATGATTTTTAGATTATTGCATTAAATCGTTACTCAGTTCGATTAGTTCAGGTTATTTTACTTTGTTTTGCATACTCTTTGATTTTTGCTTCTAAGGCCAATGCTTCCCTCAAGTCACCCTGGTTCCACACTGCCTTGGAGACTGAGTGGCCCAGTCATATGGCCTGAAGTAGCAGAGCCTGCATTTGACTCCAGATCACATGGCCTTCTCATCATTTCATTTAGAATGCCTGATTATCTTGGTTGTTTAAATTCTCTTAGGCTTTTCAGCCCCATTATTTAAAAATATTCTTAACTTCTTTGACTTTTATGTATTTTTATTCTGTGAATTGAAGTCATGTGCCCTCTGTGCTTTCACATCTTTTGATTTGTGATTTGTGAGTGTTTCTGCCAAGGGCGCATTACAAGACATCCGCTCTGAGCAGAACAAGATTTTGTGGCCTGAGTTCGGAAGTCTGATGTGGTGTATGCCTGTAAGACCAGCACTTGGGAGATTGTGAGTGAGCGAGCGGGGAGGATTCTGAGTGTGAGCCCAGCCTTGGCTACATCAAAGCCAACCCCCCAAACCAAACAGAAAAGAGCCCACTCTGAATGAGCTGTGGGAAGGGAGGGAGGTGTGATCTCTTAATCCCTAAGACATTGTAGGGCAGGAGGGCAACTGAATTCAGGGGCCTGTTTTATAAAGTCAGGTGGGAACACTGCATGCTTGGAATCTCAACTCCCTGGGAATAGAGGATCCCAAGTTCAAAAACAAAAACCAACATAAACTTTGAAACTATAAGGTAGAACTTTCTACAGGCCATTCTTTTAATGAGGAATTTGTTTGCTTGTTTGTTTTTAGGGGAGGGGCTCCTTGAGAGAAGATCTCACTCTGTAGGCCAGGCAGGCCCTGATCTTGATATAATTCTCTTAGCCTACTGAATATTGTGATTTGGGATTACCAGTGTGAGCTATTTCTTGAATAATAAAAGTAGTCAAGCCCATTATCGTCGTCGTTATTTGTATGGAGGAAAGGCACGTGCACGTGTGGAGATGCTGATCTCCTGTTACAGTCTTGTTATTTAAAGTGTGTATTGGTTAGTCCTGCAGTACATTCAGAAGCCAGGTGATCATTTTCCTTACATTTCCCTGGGAATTTCATGTCTAGTATATCTGTTGGGCAGATACTGGAAGTCCAAGATTAGAAATAGAAGGTATGATAGCCAAGGAGCGCCATAGAGAGGAAGCCTCACAGGAACTTGGAAGGCCCGTGAGTGGGGTT
>CM052718.1:39552677-39636593 GCA_028551405.1 Uromys caudimaculatus | reverse complement strand
TGGTTAGTGAGATTAGAAGGTAAAAGAATGTCATTTCCTCTGCTGTAAGATCAATGGCAGAGAAATTGACATTAGCCCCTATTAGTCTGCTAATAGGGAAGTGGGAGTGGACTTATGTGCTCCATCAAGAGTAGCCTAGGGAATGGTGAATCCATTAACAAAAATGTAGGAAGCCGTTTGGAAACTAGAGGGGAAGGTGGCCTTTCCAAGTGTGTTCTCTTTGAAGCAGTGGTGGATGCTCAGTGAAAGTGCTGCTGAGATGCTTGGGGATGCAGAGGGAACAGAAAGGCTAGATGTGCACACCGCCGTGGACTGGGAAGAAAAACAAGATCATAAGAGCAGTCTGTGGTGGAGAAGGTGCCAGAGCCTAGAGTAGTGCTGGAGGCATGAGAAGAAGCAGTTTCAGAAAGATTCACGTGGACAGCAGACTGGAACCTGCAGATCCAGTGCCTGAAGATCAAAATGTATGCGCAATCCCAGGAGTGGACTCGAACTCAGAAAATAACAACGCAGGTCCACCAGGAAGAAGCTTAAGTAAAAGGAGGTTCTTTACCTTTTGTGTTAAAGGTTGCTTTTTTTCTGGACACTTGGCGGACATTTGATGGTCGCATGTTTTGTCAACTTGATTAAAAGTCTTTCTTTTTGATTGGCAGAGATTGAAAGAGGGATCTTCACTTCTTTTTTAATGTTTTTTTTTTTCTTTTTCTTTTTCTTTTTTTTTTTTTTTGGTTTTTTGAGACAGGGTTTCTCTGTGTAGCCCTGGCTGTCCTGGAACTCACTGTGTAGACCAGGCTGGCCTCGAACTCAGAAATCCACCTGCCTCTGCCTCCCAAGTGCTGGGATTAAAGGCGTGCACCACCATGACCCGGCTTTTTTAATGTATTTTTATGCTTTATAGTTCTCTCTTTTTTCTTTTTATTTCTACAGAACACGAGCCTCTCTTGCAAAGCTATATCATTTTCATTGCTCACAATGGACAAGCATCCAGTAGACCTCAAGGAACTGAGTGATTTTATGTGTTTTGTAGCATCCTAGAACAAGGAAGTATAATACACTGTATCTTTCCTTTTTTGCTTCATGTGTGGCGCAAACAACATGGTAGTGTAAAATGGCACCCTTCTGCGTTCAGAGGTGGGAGGCGAGGAGACTGCTCCAGTGGGAAGAGTTTAGTTCTCTGTGCGTGAGTTCCATGCATCTCCCCGGGCCTGCCATGGCTTGGGTGCAAAGCTGTTTTTTACAGCAGTGACTCTGGCAGATGGGAACGTGCAGGGATCACCGCTCCCTGCACAATCATCATGTCTCTTCTGCTTTCAGCACTTGCTCCTTGACAGGAGTTCTTGAAATCCGATAGAATTCAAAAGCTTATAAAGTGAACTCCAGTGACTTGGGTCTGTAACAAAGAGCAGCTCGGGTCACTTGAGTCTCGATAACAAGACCCCTAAAGCAGTCATTGTCATCTATAGTTAAAGCATAAGAAAACCCAAGAGCCCCCTCCAGGCTGAGAGTATAATAAGAGTAAGTTAGGGTAACGTTGCCTTGTCCTCTGGAGGGGTTCACTCATTCATTCATTCATTCATTCATTCAGCATTTACTGTGTACAGACATACTTTATGCCAGGCTGTCACTGTTGCTGCCTCACGGTTCCCTAAGTTACACATATCTCACACAGCAGAGCTCAGCAGAGCATGGTGGGTGCACTGGATGCAAGTGAAGGAGCTGTGGAGAGAAAAGGAAAGGGATGACTAGAGGGAGAGAAGTGTTTACAAACAATAAAGGGTGTGTAGGAGCTGAGGGGGTAAGTCCAACTGTGAAGACCTGAGGTCAATCAGCATAAAACAGCTGACCCAGTGGCTGGCCAGCCTTTGCCTAGTCTGTGAGCTCCAGGCCAGTAAAAATCCTGTCTCAAAAAACAAGGTAGACAATACAGCACTGAAGAAGCAATACCTAGAACTGACCTATGGCTTCGTCACACATGCACACATATACACACATACACACACACGTGCACAAAGTTGCACGTACACTCAGAAAACATATGAAGTTGAGGCAGCATACAATGTAGGCAGGTGAATTAACAAAATCCTTATAGGACTCACTAAGGAATTTGAATTTTATCCTGAAGACAATAGCCTATGTCAAATTCTCAGTCTCTCCTTCCCTCTTTCTGCGTGTACGTGTGTGTGTGTGTGTGTGTGTGTGTATGTATGTGCAGATACGTGTGTGTGCATGTGTGTGTGTGTGTGTGTGTGTGTGTACACATGAGGGTCAGGAAAGGACGGCAGATATCTTTATATTTTCTGCCTTATCCCCTTGAGCTAGGCTGGTGGCCAGTGGGCCCCAGTTTTCTGGATCAGCCCTCCACAGTGCTAGAACACCTGGCTTTTATATAGGTTTGGGGATCCAAACACTCTTAACCACTGAGCCATGTCTCCAGCCCAGTTGAAATGTCCTGAACAGAAACAAGTCATGGTTGGCATTGTGTCATGATCCGGGAAGGAGGAAGAAGAGATTTGGGGGAGAGGTAAACTAGAAAAGCAGGAAAGGAAGGAAGCTCTAAGTGGACTTGTATATTATCCATCTGGACACAGAGAAGAGGAATGGAACTTGAAAGCTGCTTAGGAGGTAGGTAACAAGTTGAATGGAAGGGTCAAGGATAAGTTTCTAGCCTTGAGGGTACCTGTGGCTGGTGCCAGCCTTGGGCTCTCGAAGGTGAAGGATTGCAACAGAGAAGTAATCACAGGTTGATTCAGTCATTAACAGAAACCCTCACTGTTCATCCTTGAGACCTTTGGAACAGTACCGCATAGGTATGAATCAGGTTTCACTAGGAAGCACCTAGGTCCCCACCTCAGAGTTCTGCAGCATGCATGCTTGCATTTATTACAGTTAGATAACCCTTTTGATATTGGCTTTGGAGCCTGTTCTTTAATAGCTCTATAATCATATGTATGTGTTGTGTTTCATCTTGATAAATGCTTACTATCCCTAGAACTTTATATCTTCAAAGATCTCAAAGTAATTGATCTGTGTAACATCCCTGGGAGTTTGTAGGTGGGGATTCTTGCCCTTTTTTTTTTTTTTTTTTAAGTTGGGAAAAACCCAGAGATACTCAGTTACTTGCCTGAGGCAATACAGCCTTTACATCAACAGACTGCTTTTAAATCTGTAGTTTTCTTTATCTAATCAAATTCAAACTAGCACTTTATCACCAGTCTTAGCTTATTATACTATGTTTTCCATTTCACTTATTTATAAATCTCAGCAATAAGATCTTGAAGTAGGTGAGCAAGGTACCAGAAGAGTGAAGGGGAACAGATGACTAAGTCCTGGAAGTGGTAGGGAAGGGACAGAAATGCAACCGGGTCTTCATCCCCGTGGATATATTCAGGGAAAGAGCGCTCATTTTCCAGTGAAGCTGTGACATTCAACTCACAGACCAGCTAGTCATTTACCATCATCACCTTTGATGTTCTGGTGTGACTTCAGCATTTCATGCAGCGACCTCAGGCAGTCATGGGGATTGCCATATATGTGTGTGCATGTATGTTTCTGTTTGTGTATCTGTAAATGCATATAGTAAGGCTGTGCAGAGGAGTGGACAGAGAATTGACTTTAGAGTAAAATCTTGGCTGAAATTCCTCCCAAGAAGGAACTGGGTGACACTGGGCAGAAACTTAAGCCTCCAGTGTCATGGGAAGGGTTAGATTTTGATATATCACAGCTACACTGCCTGGAGTTTGACAAGTCCCTGCTTCATAACTTCAGAGACAAAGTGTAATCATGCTGAAATGGCCATTGACTTTTCTGTTGGATGACAGGCCCTGGTAAATTCAACTGTTGAAGTATTACAGCCTATTAAAAAGCTAGTGAGACATTTCAGTCTTGAGCCATTAAGGTACTGGTTCCACCCCTTATTTATGGACAAATATGGGAAGGTGATTTCAGTAGGTCAGCTGTCAGTGTGTGCTTTCCAAAACATTATAGTCATGTTACAGTAAACTTTTTATATTTGTTGCGTCACAAAGATTTATTGAAGTGATAAAAGTTATTATGAAAAACAGTGTGCAGTAACTATGGCAACAGTTATTTGATCTCACAGTAATTAGCTGAGCATTCGGTTGCCCAATACTTTTCACAATGCCTTCCTGGTTAGTTCATTAAACAAAATTAGCTTTTGTTTGAACTGTCTTCTTACAGCGTCCTAAATTTGATTTTAGTTCAAAAGAATTAGAAAGTGTATTTTTAAACTACCTTTCCAACTTTTGATTTGTGGTCAATATTTGAAGTCATAACTTTTTAATTTAATCCTCTATTTATATACTACAGTGTGATATGATTCATTGGTTCATCCCTGAGTTTCAGTGTAGCAGACGAACAGTTCACTGAGAGATGAACAGTGTGGTTGAAGTTTCTTATGGTGGCCTGTGCCTAGATGAGATTGCAGATTGACACCGGCTTGTGTCCTTCCTAAGTCTCCACTTCCATCTCGTGATACTGGATTCCTGTCCGTGGGTGTTGCAGTCCCCAGATCATGTGTGTTACTTTCTTAACAGTCTGTGTCTTCCCATGGGACCTGGAGCTGGTCACTGTCTAGCTTTGCTGAGACTCACTCACCTTGATGCTCTTACTGGGAACACTGGCTGTGCTCCTTCCTCTTTCTGCATGCAGGTGATTCATGCAGTTGGTGATGTCATCCTCGGAGGACTTCCTCTTGAGACAGGGGCCTTCAGACTTTTTTCCTTGCCCGTCCTCCGTTGCTCCACTTGCAGAGGTGAAGAGGGGCACAAAAGTGTTGTGCATTCAAGATTTCAAATCAAAATTCATGAAAACAAGATGGAAAGAGGAGGACATTCCAGAGTGAATTAGTATACCTTTTTTTTTTCTAATTCAGCAAATGGGGTTAGAAAGATTGCTCCCCCAGTTTAAGGGCACTTGCTGTTTTCCAGAGGACCTGAGTCGAGTTCCCAGCACACAGGTTGGACAGGCCACAACTGCCAATGACTCCAGCTCCAAGGGAATCCAACATCCCTGGCCTCACACCTACATACTAAACATAATAAAAGTGTAAGCTCAGTAAATGTTCCTTGTATTTCATTTTAATCCCTGTCAGCTCAGCTCAGTGATACACACACACACACACACACACACACACACACACACACACAACTAGCTTTTAAAAACTTTCCAAGTTTTTTCATGAAGTTTTTTTTTTCCCTCATTTAACTTCCAATTGCCTGCCAATTTTCCGTTGAGAAAATTTTTTCTTGCATAAAAAAACAGAGCCTTTCCAGTTCTGAGATTAAGACTATTGGTTTCTGTTTAGGATGAATATGTCTTCGGTTTCACCAACCATTGGCAGAATTCTGTTAAGAACTTACTTGTCCCTGTTCTTGCTGTTGAAGATTTTCAGGATGATTTGCTCATAATAAAAACAGTATTAATTATTGTAGGTAGTTTCAGCACCTCATTTTCTTTCTGCCATCTTCTCCATCACTGTTTATATTCTGGATGCTTCAGCACCATAACTGGTGTCAAGGGTCCTCGGATTCCTCATGCCCACATATATTTCCCTCCCACACACTCTTTCTCTCCCTAGAGTAACATCATTTGGAAATCTGAATATCCTTTGATACAGCCTTCACTGTAGCTTCTGTGGAATTCCTCTCTTTCCCTCATATCATCACCTAGTCATGCCACAGCTGCCCTATACCTGATTCTTGGCCACAATTATCATCATACATTACAGTTAAAGGTTAAAACACTTGCCTGGTGGGCTGTGAACTCCAGGAAAGAGGTCCTACTCCCTGCTTCTCCTGAGTCACCCATAGACTATGACCAGATTACAGCCAAGCAAATCAGTGGGCTAGCCTCACCTCACTACCTCCTGACCCCCTGAATTCTGTTCATTTCTATTGTCCATTTTACTGTCCAAGCTCTGCCACAGTAGATGTCCACCCTCCTGACTCTCCCAGTTTTGCATTCCTTTCCTGGGCCTCCAAAACATTCAATGGACCTCCAGTCCTCTCAGGAAGGAAGAAAGGAAGATAGGTGCTCTTTATTGGACCTCTACTGCTTGTCTTGGTGATTCAGCCCAACCTACACTGCATACTTGGCACATTTACTAGAGGGGTCACCAGCACTCTGCGCTCCTTTGATCACCTCACCTCCCACTGTGCCATCAGTCCAGCCAGCCTCCAGTGCTCCAGGACTCTAACAGAAACCCCAGCTCTTCCAGATTCAGCTTTCTACAGACTGACTGCTCAGATAAAGATCATGTAATCTGTCCATCTCCCAGCCACCATTGCCAGGCATGGCTTCATTATAGTCTTCCGGAAGCTCTTACCCACTGAGCAGAACTGAACTCGTTACATCTTCTCTTCTGCCATACTGTTGCTGAGCCCATTTTCTGTCTCCTTCTCCCTTGCTTCTGCTAAGTGGAAGGACTGGTTGTTTTCAGGACCTCCATCTTTACTTTCGGTCATACTGAATCTTCTGCTCAGTCCACTGTCTTCCTATCTCTGGCTACAGAATATCACTTAGATAAGAACTCACAAAGACTTTTCATGTATTTTCCCTGATGATGTACTCAGTGTCTGGTACAGTGTCTGACATGATGGAAAGTCTGTGAACATTTGAACAGAGAAGAAGCCAAAAGACAAAGGAGAGTAGACTGGACTCTGCTACTGTCCTGTACGCATGTCTGCATTTCTGTTTTTAAGTTTTCATTGTGTATATATTCATTACCATCTATTTTCTTCTCATCCCTAGAAACCCAGTGTAGTTAGTGCTGTCATCCCTGTTATACGTATGTTCAGAGAAAACTTGTAGCAGTCACTCTGCTTGTCAGGGGAAGAACTTCCTGTCTTTCACAAACCTGCTCGATGCCATCACTTCTGAGCATCCTTAGTATGTCCCTAACCTTCCATGGCCCTGTTCATTCACGGGTATCTGTCTACAGAAATGACTTTGGGAGTGGCTCCGGTGGCAGGTGCATTATGTCCTGTACAACTCCTTGCCACTGCTTACATGAGGGCTTCCAGTATTTGGTGTCTTTGACAGTTTTCATTTTCTGTCTCACACTCCATATGCCAGTCCTAGCTCTTATAACCTCAAACAGGTTATGAGTTCCTGGTGGATGGAAGTGTTTCTTTTTTACGTGACCCTGTTGGACATACATAAGGAATTGTTGTGCAGCGACCTCCTGTCTGCTGCGTTTGAGGCTGTGCACGTGGTTCTGGTAACTTCTTCATGCACTAGGCTTTCCTGCAGTCTTCACTTGGCATCCTCTGTCGTCCCCTGAAAAGGGCCTCCCTTCTCCAGTGGCCTGTCTGTCTCTTCCAGTCAAGCACTGATAGTCCTTAGGCATGAGGAATATGGTGACTACCTGAGAAGCTGCTCTGTAAAGACCTCAGAAGCAAGCACAGGCTTGATTGTGTGTTTGCTGATAAATACATGCATATGTTTGCATATAAACAAAGATTCTGTTATCTTTTTTAAATGCTTAACTCACATGTGATTACTAAGAAATCTCTGCAGACTGTAAATTAAATGAAGAACCAGCCACCAAGTAATTCTAAGACAAAAAAATGCAAAAATTCTTTGAAAATTTTTTGGCTAGAAAATTATTTTAATTAAATTTTTAGTACAACTTTTGATGTTAAATATAATGTCAGTGGCAGAGAATCTAAAAAATAAGCATACTTGGGAACCTTAAAACTAAATTGTCAGGGTCCACCATGTGCATAGATTTTAATTGATTATAGTGAAAAGACCGTGTGGAGGGGAGAAAGAAGAGTGTTCTAGTAAGTACTAATACGGGAATTCCCGAAGCTTCTGGGAACTAGTGCCAGTTGTTCTGGAGACGCTGCACCATCTTTGGGTTCTCCAGTGGCATGGAGGAGGTGGTTCTGAGCAGTCTTCCTGCTCCTCTCAGGTTTGTTCCCCACCCTTCCCTGGTTCCTTTGGAGGAGAGGAAGTTGGGGGAGTCTGGAGATGCCTGAGGGCAGAGCCCTTGGGTTGATGAAGCCTTGCCCTGGCTGTAACAGAGCCAAGGCCTTGGTGGTGCTGGCTCAAGCTCCTCCTGCCCCTTGTTTGCTTTTGGGGAGCATGCCGGAACTGACCTTTCACTTGCCCTTCACGCTCTGGGTGACTCAAACGCTGAGCCATTGTTTTAGGAATTGATTGTGCCTTGACTGTATGGTGGAGGCATTTCCTAAGCAGTGTGCTGAGGCTTGGGGGTGGGTAGATTTGGTATGCTTTTGCTTCAATCGGGAGGACCTCTTCTCTTTCTTTGAGTGGTGTTTGCTTTTTTTCCATCTGTAATACAGATGTTAGTCCCAGATGCTGAAATTCACCTGAACCTGTCCAAAAACTGCCAAGAGATCTTGTAGCTTTCACTGGCATTAGTGTGTCATTTCTGTTAAAGGCTCATACTCTCCTTACCATCACATGGAGGCCAAGATGGAACTGGAGTCAGAACAGACAACTGTGGGAATGTAACCCGTGTTAGCTCTGTGCTTGTAAATCTGCACAATAGAGCAACTGTAACCAGCGTGCAGGGAGGCTTTACTAAGTAGATTTCATGGGATCTGCTCTCTCTGAAAGTTTGGAGTTGCCAGTTAAATATGTATGTATTTTTCAAAGGAAATCATCAAAAAGAACATTCCGCTCTTATTACAAAGCTATTTTAGGGGTAAATATTTTGATAGATGTGGTTCGGTGCACCTGGGAGCTGAGCCGTAGCTTGAGGCTGTTAGAACAGATGGAGCCCTGAGATAGCTCAAGGCTTGGGTTTTCCCCTGTGCAAGCACATGGGGGGGAGGGGCACGGGAACCCTAACTTTCTCCATGCTGATGTTAGAGAAGTAGCTTCCTTATGGAAAGGACTCATGACTGAAGAGTTCTGGGACCATACTAGGTTCTTCTCTCAAATAAATGTATAGTGAGGTCTGTTGAGATACAAACATCTTGTTAAGAGAGAGACTGAAGTCTGTAGACAGGAGTAAGTCCTGTCAGGGCTGCTTAAATTTGCATCACATGCAAAGGTCTGGGATTAGGGCACTTACTGACAGGAATAGCAGGAGCTTAACAAGACAGAAAGACTGCTGTGAGCTTCCTCCTTTTTTGAAGTTGAGTTGAATCACTAGTCAGATTGAAATCCTAGCATATAATTTTTAAAAATAGTCTAGTGTGTCATTCAACCTTGTCAGGAAATAAATGTACACAAGTACAACACTGGCCGCTTTCTATGCTCACCTGCCATTTACATAGATAGCTTGCTTGTTAAGGGACATTTTACAAGTCTAACACTCTTCCCCCTTTGACTAAAGTGCTCTTTCATCAGCCATAAAAGTATTTGTCCTTGTGAAAATAACACCTTAGGAAACTTGGTAAACTCAGTCCAGTCATCTGCATCATCCTTAAGTTAGTGACAGCGTAGGATCACGGGACAGGGACCATGTTTGTTGGTGTGATTTGTCTCTGTTTTGGTTTGGTTTGGTTGAGATAGTCTCACTGTGTAGCCCAAGCTGTCCTGGAACTCAAGCCAATCCTGGCTCGGTCCCTAAGTGCTGAGTTTTACATGTATGAGCGACCGCACCCAGTCATTTGTCACTTCTTATTTCCTGTCCCAGGATAAGTTCCCCAAGGGCAGAAACCACCTTTCTGTTCTCATCTAGTAGGTGTTGATGATTTGTTGAACACATAGCTGAGAACTGTCTCTGTAACAGCCCAAAGCTGTCAGTTAACACATGCTGATGGTCATTTTTTAGCACTTCCTTATTAGTAGCACAGGCAGGAACATGGATCCTGTGAGCTAGCCAAAGAGTTAACCCTTCCCACCCTTGGTTGAGAGTTACTGATAAACCTTATTTTTGGCTTCTGAGGAGAGAGAACTAAGCCCAAGTACTTCTTCAGCAACCACCTTTATAAATTCGGGAAGAGGATCTGGATTGCCAGAGCTGTTTCTAGGTTCGTGGAGGTGTCCTGTGCTCGCAGCAGCTGCTAGCCCCGTTGTGCTCTTTCACTGAGCGCTTTATTAGCCTTTGTGCAATCTGCTTATTTGAAACAATACAGCTGGGTTGACTGCAGCCATTCTAACAATCAGGATTTTCTCTTTAACAGTGTGAACACTACATACTGCCTCTCATTGTACACAGTACCAAGACCAAAAATACCATTTAGAGATGGTTGTGCTAACCTCACTTTAAAATACAAAGGTTCTATTTAAAGCTCAGCTGGTTATAGTATAAGCTGGTTCTGATGACTCACTCCAGCGACACTTTTACCCCTCATGTGCTTTTAGTAGTTGTTTGAGACCCAGACAGGAGAAAGCCCTTAAATTATGTAGATTGCTTATTTCAGGCACTTGATTTAGTAGCAACTTGTTAACTAACTGAGGAAACACTTTTAGTTAGAAATAATTAGAAACACTAGAACATCCAATTTGGTGAAGGACATTTCATTATAGGTGTAGTTCACTTGTGACTCTATGTGCAAATTCAATAATTTCTCAAGTGCATGCTTACCTCCTGTCCCTGCCTGACAAAGGCATAATCTTCCTCACAGTAGCTCAGCTGCAGACAGGAGACCATAGTCATTCTCCAGGAAGAAACTTGCTGCTATCTCCAGAATGGGTCAGTGAATACAGTCTCAGCTTTTCTCCTTGCCTACAATCTTTGTGACTATCATAAACAAATTAAAATGGCTTTAAAGGACTCAGAGCTTTTGGCCAGTGACGGGCTTTCCTCTTTAAAGTCTATAGGCATGATCTAGTTAGCTAGTTTCCCTCGTGGTGCAGAGTGGGCGGCATAGCAGGGTGGGCCATTCACCCTAAAGCCGTGACCAGCAGTTGTCCATGTTCAGGGGTACGTCTTCCCTTCTAAGGGAACCTTTCTGGAAATACCCTCATAGACACACTCAGAGGCGTGTTTCCACGGTGCTCCTAAATCAAGTGAAGGTGACTGTGAAGACTAACAGTCACTAAAAGTCTGTTATAATATCTGCGTTACACAGATAGGCTGGCAGAGTACTGAGGGAGAGCAGGAATCTCCAAGGGCTCTGGTGCACTTCCAGGTCATCCTCTGAGTGGTTCAGCACAGTGCACTACAGGGTCTGGGACACCGAGAACATGAGCAGTCTGGTGCCTTTGTAGGCACTGTGCTGAAGAACAGATGCCCTGCCCTGGCTTCTGCTCTCAAGGATAGTTTTTCTTGAGAAAATGAAAATTGGAATTTTGCTTTTTAAATATTCACTACTGATTAAATTTTTCAAAGTACTGTAGCTGAACAAAGCCTATCTACAAATTACAGGTCATATATGATTGGTAGGTCTTATATGGTATGCTAATTTCCCTGATTTAAGAGTCAGTATTTAGCTTTTCAAATTGTTGGTTTTGTGTTTTAATTTTAAGAGAGGTATAACCCAGAGAAAGTCAATACTCCACTCTATGCTGATGAAGACTTGGTCATTTCCAGAGTCCATTTCAGTACACCAGCTGTGTGACACCCAGAGCTTAGGCAGTAAGAATACCCATGTCATCAAAGTATCTGCCACTGTGCAGGAGCAGGAGGCCACAGCATCAGGGACCTGTGTTGCACACGTGAGTGTATCAGTGTGGAGCCTCTTGGGCAGCCCTGGACTCTGGCTTCTTGCAAGTAATTTTGCCTGAGTCCTGGATGGAAGTGGAGAGGTTCTGATGAGCGCAGCTGTGCTATTGTAGGAGGTCCGTCTAGCAGAGCTGTTGGGAGAGCAAGCATAAAGCCTGGGCATGGCTTAAACTTGCCTTGCTTCATGCCAACAGTCTTCTCATGGCCATATTTCTTTGCCTCTCTGTGCTCTTGCTTCCTGCTTCTCTAAGTAGCAGTCATGCAGGTTAACTAGCCCTTATCCTAAGGACTCAGAGCCACAGTGCTAGGGGATTTTTCAGATATCACCATTTTTGCATGTATATAATGTGATAAATTAGGAACAAGACCCGAATTTCAACTTAAAATTCATTAGCATTGTTTTCAATATAGACCCTATACGTGGGGGCTAAAGATAATTTTATGCAATATTTTTAATAATTTGTGCATGAAACAGTTTCATGGTATGTGATATTCCACGCTTGGTAATAATATCTGCATCATAGAGTTTCAATGATTACATTTTATTCAAGACCTCACAAATGGCAAATACATTGCAATTATTAACTACTGCTGCTGCTACTGTTTTTCATTACAAAAGGCCTGAACTTAGAAGGACTGAGTACAGCCACTGCTGTGCCTGTTAGTAATTGTGCCCACTAGATACTGCTTGGTGGATCTCTGTGAAGATCAATATGGGTGAGAAAACCTAAAGATAAAATGTAATTGCATATGAATGAACATAAAGGTTTCACAAATGCAAGGTATTGTTTGGTTCGCAGCCTTGCTTCAAAAGTGAAGACATGGGTTAGAGTCATTCCATCTTTGCCCAGCACTGCTCAGACCCCACGAGAAGTCATTCATGTGTGCTCAGGAATTTTAGCTGTCTCTGTCACTTCTGACACTTGAGACATGTTGTTCAAGTTGCCTTCGGTATCTTTAACCTCCCGAAAGAAAACATTAAACTGAGCATGAAAGCATTTACATACTGTCTGCATGGTGCCCCATCAGTGTTGCTGAGATTTCAATCTCTGGAAAGGGCCTTGTTGAATCATTTCATTCTGTGATAACCAAGACTCTGGTATCCTAGTCCCGGGAGAAGTTGATTTTTATTTGGGTGTGTGGTGGGATACAACCAAATGAAAATAAATTGGCCAAAACCCTGACAACCCCATTTCCCTAACATCATCATTTTTATAGCTAATGTGCCGACTGACTCATAGATAACACCTGTGTCGTTTATTTTTAAAAAAACCTTACTAAAATCTACATCTTAGTGAAACTCTAGGAAAAAATCACAACAGCTGTCCAGGCGTCTGTTTGAATGATGCAGTGTGAAAAGAGTTCTAAAGGTAATTAGAACATAAGACAAATGGACTTACAGAGCAATACTCAGCTATCAATTGAACTAGATCAGAAAGAGCTTGTCATTCAAATAACCTAAATCTAGAGTGGATATGGAAATTAGCAGATGTTTGCCTTGAGTAATCTTTGTTAGCTGTGTTAAAACATCTGGGTGCAGTATACCAGGATGTGGGGTAGGAATGAATGGTGTCAGGCTGACAGTGTCCCTCGTGTGATAGAGTGCTCTCATACATGCGTGAAGCCCCGTGGGTCGTCCCCAGCACCATGTAAAACAGACATGGTAGTGCACCACCTATACTCCCAGTACTTGGGAGGCGGGAACAGAAGACTCAAGGTTCTCCTCCCCTGCAGAAGGACTCTGAGGCCAACACAGTGGGCTTTTACAGGACGTCTTCACCACACCCAGTATTCCCAGGATGCCTGTTTCTATTTTGACATTCCTAGCACCCCAGTTAGCAACTCTCAGCATCTATCTTAGTCTATTTTGTATTCCTGTAGCAGAATTCCATGACCGGGTAACTGATAAAGCCATTTATTTCTCAGTTGTGGCTGCTGGGAAACCTAGTGTCAAGGTGCTAGAAACTGTCAGGGGCCATTACATTGTGCCATCTAAAGGTAGGATTCAGATGGACAAGGAACAAAAGAGGGCAGGCCAGTTGCTGCTGTGGAGGTGTTGCTGCTGCTGGTGGTGGTTAGAAGTTCATTTGTTTATTTTTGCTGTTCCTGGGTTTTGTTTTTGTTTTTTGAGGTAGTGCTACTGGGCATCAAACTCATGTACTTATGAATGTCAGACAGGCTTTCTACCACTGAGCTATACACTTAGCCTACTGAACTCACTTTTATAACAGTCTGCTCTCAAGAATGTTGATCCATTCATGGGGACAGGGCCCTCCTGGTCTAGAAAATGATTGAATGCCCCATCTGTTGACACCGTTACTGTTACATTGGGAGTTGTTTCTAACACATGAGCTTTGGGGACTGAGGCAACATCTTGTCCCTCTCAGTAGTTCCTAAGTGTCCATACTTTGCTGAGAATAGTTTCATACTCTGAGAATTCAAAGAGGGTAGACAGTGTCTGCTTTCTTTTAAAGACTACGTAACATGATGCACATTTTATTTCAGGTAATATTCTGCCTTTAAAGCTCTTAGCGTTGTCTGGGTATCAATTATGACCCCAGCGTATGATAACATACACATGTTTAGTTGGTAATAGCTGTCATTTATGGAACACTTGTAATATTCTAGAAAATCTTTGTACACACATACAAATTTGTATTTAATCGTTAACACCATCCTACGGTATAGGTTATTGTCCCAGCTAGTCACAGTTCACAGATGAGCTGACTGAAGTTGAGTGGTGATCTGGAGCTGTCCGAGGTTACACGGATGGCAGGTGTGTCCTAACTACAACTTGGGTCCTTAACCATCGGAATGTTCTTCAGAGTCTCTTCCCACAGTCCCCACTTCCCACTGTCCCACAGCTTCCTCCAAGGAGAGTGCTACTTGCAGCATGTGTTTCCTGCCGTTCAGTGCCTGGGAAAACTAATTTCACTGACTCCACTGTGAACATGGAACTTCCTAGCCTTTTCTCAGGGTCATAAAACTTTGAGAAACCAAAAGGAAGTTACGAGTCACGCTGAAAGTTGCCTTGCTAATAGATTAATGATCACGCTAATGATTAGTAATAGTGGGAGGGAGGGGATGGAGGAGGTAAGGTATGAGTCTATAGTGTCTGCCCGGTCTGTTTCAGAGTGTTCAGACACTTCCACATCTCTGACCTGCCCTGACTCCTCACTAAGTCTCGCTGGAGCGTCAGTTCCTTCCATTTGGTAGGTAAAGCAACTGAGACCTAGAGCAGTTGGCAGAAGACATTGCTCAAAGTCAAAAATCTATTTCCAGCAAAGCTGGGATTTGGATGCAGTTCTAGTTCCCTTGTATCCTAAGAAATGCTTATCTGTCTGGTGATTATTTATCCTGGAACTTCAGGTGTCACGTGAACTCCCTCTAATCCCACCACACATGCCCTTCATCTGTAGGATTTTACCAGTCATGTAAGCAACCTTGGGATTAATACGATATGGAATTTGCATCTCTGGTTTTGCTGTGACCCCCATATCACATACCTGTTGCTGCTGACTTCCACAGATAACTGTCTTGGGACATATGTCTTTGTACTGCTCTCCCAGTGAGAAGCAATCTTTGTTCAGATAGATGCCCTAACTAGGAAGCATTCTTCTCCAGGACTTTTCCTCGCAGTTCCCTCTCACTGAGTCATCAGCCTAGCTGCCTTTTCTCTCAGCCTACACATTCACTCAAGTCTCTCCTTCAGAAAGAAAAAGCAACAGAGGCTAGTCTGTGTGTAGCTGAGACTGTTCCTCTTCCTTCTGCTCAAAGGAGAAGTCTTACTTCCCAGAGACCCCTGCCACTTTGGTTTACTCTTGAATAAACACAGTATCCTGAGTGCCTCCACCATGAAGTGAAATCTCTCTGAGAATGTGTTCCATGGCTACAGTCAGCCCAAGCTTCCATTCTGTCTTTACTAAGCCTCTCTCCATCTCTTAAATGTTTCCAGTTTTTGAGTTTTTGAGTTTGTCGTTGGTGTTGTTTTAAGGTAGGGTCTTACTGTTTTGCCCAGACTGACATCTAACTCCTGGGCTCAAGATATATTTCTTCTTCGGCCTTCTAAGTTTTCAAGGCCAAAGGTGTGCCCCACTCCACTGGTTCGTTTGGTGACTTAATGTTCTTACTCCCCCTTTGTGGTCTCTTCTGTGGGTTCCTTGTTAACTCCTACACCTGCACTTCAAGTACAGTTGATCAGGGTTGTCTTCCTGGACATTAACCCTTCTGTACTGTCTCTGACTGTTCATTTCTGGGGTTACTATGGCTGCAGCTCCCATTCTATCCTCACGCTGCCAAATGAGGTCTGTCCCTATGATCTCACCCTTACCACTCCTTTCTCTCTCCTTTGGGATATCTCGGGAGCATTCCAGTGTCAATGTGGCCCCTTTTCTTCCTGCAGTCCCCACACCAGTTAGTAGGTCATCATCTACCTCACAGAGCACCACCATCAATATGTATCCAGCTTCCGTCCCCAACTGCCTGTAAGCACAGCTCACTTGTGTTGCTCCTTAGGTATGTCTCAGATGTCCTCTCACACACTGCCATAGCCCTTTCTCTGGCAGTTATCCTTTGTGTCTGCAATGCTTCCCTTGTTTTCTGTTGTTAGAGTGAGTTCTTTATCCATCAGGACTTGAGACTTTACTGCTGCTGTTTCTTTAGGATAAATACTGTTCTCTTGTCTTAATTCAATCTTTGTACTTCCCTGTCTACAGAAGTGCCTAGAGCTTACCATGTCCCCAGTAAATATTTGTTGAACAGGATGGGACTTTCTAGAATAATCAAGAGTGCATGAAATGTATTGGAAACTAGGGGTGGGGGTGGTCCTTGGGGGAAAATCTACAGGTTCTTATCCAGTGTGCCTTTTTTGTGTATTGCAGTTGTTTTCTGGATATTAACATGAAGCCTGCTCCATCCCTGGACCCCTTCTCTACCTTTATTCTCACTCTTCTGTTCCTGCTTACTCTTACACTCAGCTCTCTGTCCCACCAGAAGGAGGGTTTAGGTGCCTTCCATCCAAGGAGATGCCCCTGGCGTGGCACCTATCAGTCAGTGTGGTTTCCTGAGTCCTTAATTGGCTTCCAGGGTTAACTGCAAGCTCATTCAAGGCAAAAATCAAACTGTACTCCTATTTTCATAGTGCCTAGCCTAGCTCTTCCTACTAGCTGTTAATGAATAATGAGGGTGTTTGTAGGTGTACTACTGTTGAACTCTCTATAGAGCATATGTCTTCCCACCCACCTAACCTCTGAATATACAGTTTAACCTTCTTGAGTTCAACCTGAGAGTCATTTTTTTATTTGAGGTAAGTTCAAGTTCTACCTGCTTCAGGTAACCGTTGTTAATCAAACCAGCTGCCCAATTACTGTGTCTCAATCACAGCATGTATCAGCAAAGCCTTCTTGTTTATGAGTCAGATATGCCATTGATGTTTAGAAGAGGAATTAGTTTCTACCCCGAATGCAAACTAGCCACCAAAGCTGGTATACACATGTGATAGTACTTTGTGTCTCTGTGTGAAGTTTAAAGAGTGTTGGGTTCTGATGTTCTGCCTTTGAATGAAATGAGGCTGTATTATAAAAATCACTAAGTTCTAGACAAGTATATGAGAGGTGTAATCAAAAGACCTGAATATGAAAACTGACAGATGCAGAGCTTTCATGATATTGAGAAAAGTTGCACTGTGTCCTAATAGACCTATGTTATAAAAATGTGGAAATAGGATTTAATATTCAAAACAATTAGGCCGATCTCCAAGTTATTATTAAAGTAAAAAGATACTAACACAGAGTAGCTTTAGCAAAACAATAAAATTACAAATTTAAACATTGGGGAAAGTGGTGTTTTGTCATGAGAAAAAAGGGTCTAAAGCAAGGAAATAGATGTCATCAGTCTTTCTAGAATACCTGTATTTTCCCCATGAGTTGCCTCTTTATTTCGCTCCAAACCAGCCTCCCTGGCCATCTGGCAAAAGATGGCTTCCTCTTACCACTGCAGGTTCTGTGTCCTCTTTCAGTTCAACTAAAGAATCCATCCTGAATTAGAGTCTCAGTTCCAATTTCAGCCTCTCAGAAGAGAAGTTGGTTCATGTGGCATAAGTCAGGAATCCACTGCGGTCCCAGCAGTTATAGCCAAGGAGACAGAGCCATGCGATGGAAATGTGCTACCAAAGCATCCGCCCAGATTCACCGGAGGCAGTTCTCAAATAAGATGAGCTTGTGCTGGACTGATCACCCTTTCACCACCAGACTCAGGAAGTATGAAGTGAGAAGTACTCTGTAGTAGCATTCGTCAGGGAATGGGTTTATAACCTGATCGCCAATGCCTTCCAACCAGTGACTCACCTTGACCCCAGGGTCTAGCTCAGGTGCTCACTTGACCCCAGGGTCTAGCTCAGGTGCTCACTTGACCCCAGGGTCTAGCTCAGGTGCTGTCTTGACCCCAGGGTCTAGCTCAGGTGCTCACTTGACCCCAGGGTCTAGCTCAGGTGCTCACCTTGACGCCAGGGTCTATCTCAGGTGCTCATGCTTCCTTCTGGAGAACATAGAGAAGTGCCCGACTACAGGCGCTTTTTGTGCTTCTATTCAATAAGCAGAAGGAAATATTAGCTCTGCCTTCCTGGTGATACATATAGGCAGTAAATGTCTGAATAAATCCAAAGCAAAATTGTAGTGTTCAAAGAAAGTTAAAATGGGGAGGGAAGGAAGGAGGGAGGCAGACAGACATACAATGAGAACAAAACCTTTCTAAAGGTGTTAAAACCAAGGGGATGGCAATGGTAATCATAAGATTCTGTTTACCCTTTATGTATTCATAACTTCAGCATTCACATGAACACTGTGGTTTGCATTTAAACATTTACTGGTTCGTTGAAAATATTAGCTACTAAAAGATTTTTTTTATAAAATAAATAAAATATAAATACATGCCACTAATATTGGTTGGCAACTTTAATATTGACTGAAATTTTTAGTTTTTATTTTCCAATTTTAAATTGATATGCTCCCAGCTCAGAGTTTGATATAATTATAAATCACTTCTGCTAGTGTCAAGCAGTTAATAAATGTATGATAGGAGTTACTAATTCAGTCAACTCTATAAGGGGATTTGGACTAAAATTTTACAAATAACACAGACTGAAAGACATTTTCTTTATGTGACATTCAGGCAGTTTCTAAAGATATGCCAGGATGTGTTTTGTCAGTATGATAGATTGTCTCCAGTGTTCTTAGTGATGGTAAAGGACCAGGGCTGAAAGAATCTAGGATATGTGAGCTTTGGGGGCTATGCTAATAGATTGGTTGCCAATACCAGTTGTCTTAGAGTTTCTATTCCTGCACAAACATCATGACCAAGAATCAAGTTGGGGAGGAAAGGGTTAATTTGGCTTACACATCCACGTTGCTTTCATCACCAGAGGAAGTCAGGACTGGAACTCAAGCAGATCAGCGATCAGGAGCTGATGCAGAGGCCATGGAGGGATGTTCCTTACTGGCTTGCTTGCTCTGGCTTGCTCAGCTGGCTTTCTATAGAGCCTAAGTCTACCAGTCCATAGATGGCACCACCCACAAGGGGCCCTCCCCCCTTGAAAATGCCTTAGTGCTGGTTCTCATGGAGGCATTTTCTCAACTGAAACTCCTTTCTCTGTGATAACTCCAGCTTGTGTCAAGTTGACACACAAAACTAGCCAGTACATCAGCTGAGAAAACTACTCTGGAAGCAAACCAGATCTAATAGAAATTAACAGAGCCTTTTACCTAGCTTTATTAATTAGAACAACTCCTGTTAGTGCTTACTTGAAGCTTCTATATGAACAACTCCAGAGCTCAGTGCCTTATTACTATAGGTTCAGTATAGTTCAGTGTAGATGAGGGGCATGTCAGTTCCATGAGGTTATCTGGAGTCCTGGGCACCTTCCATCTATGACTCCACCATCCTGAATTCCCTCCATCCAAGCTGGTCCAAGGGAGCTTGGACCAGATCTGCACCAGAAAGCATCCATTACCTATCACGATGTATTGTCGGGACTGAGTAATACATATCACACCTGTCTCTAAGGAGGCTGGAGAAATGTATAGTCAGAACCCAGAAGGAAAACAGCATTAGTATTTTTGGTGTTTGCCATACTATCAGGATGAAGATTTGAGAGGCTATGGAAACATTAGGAATGGGAAATGTAAAAAAAAAAAAAAAAAAAAAAAAAAAAAAAAAAAAAAAAAAAAAAAAAATAGGGCAAGGGTCCTTTTTGTAATAATTAAGATTATTTGTTATTTCAAAGTTACTTGTCAAAAAAAAATAGTTGAAATTCAGTAGGTCACCTTACCTCTCTAGTACTACAGGTAGTGGTGATGGCTTCCACAGACCACCTGTGACTCCCTAGTTCTGTCCACACTGAGAAATCCAGAAGAAGATGAGAGTTTATAGAGGCTGAAAAGTGCTCAGCTCTAGTCAGAAGCCTGATAGGCATTTCTTCTTTGCACCACCCACTGTGCAGAGTCCTCTGCAGGTATGTTCTACACCACAGCAAACTAGCTTAGAAGATTGATAGGTGAACACTTGCTGAATACCCATAGAGTGGCACAGTGGGGGGGGGGGGTGCATGTGCGTGTGTTTTCTGTTACTGTAACAAGAACCTGACACAGTCACTTATATGTATGTCTGCCTTGTGGAGGCCCCAGTCCTCATGACTGCTGAGCCCTGTTGCTTAGGGACTGTTTGTTGCAGGGCAGCACATTTGGCAGCAGTGTGTGGCAGAGCCAACTCCTGCCTATGGCCAGGGAGTGAAGGAGAGGAGCAGAAAAGACCCAAGTCTTGCAGCCAGTCCTCTGTGGGTGTATCTTCAGTGACCCAAAGGCTTCCCACAGAAGTTAATTCCACGTATACACTAGCTTATAGCACTGAACACTTAACTGCATCCATGTGCCGTCCAAAATTTGTTTGAGCTCATACCAACCCCTGTGTATTGCTCTTATTTTACAAATAAAGAAACTCAGGTATAGAGCTATCAAACGACTTGCCAGAGTTTGAATAGCTATTTAAGGTCACAGTTGAACAGCTATTTAAGTTCACAGTTAGATTCAGTCCCATGGAGCTTTTTCTGCCTGGGACAGAATCAAATCTGTGACCTCCTAAGCATCAAGCTACAATGCAGGATTTAAGACACCAAAGAGACAAACATCACAAGGATCCTTAAATAGTAGGAAAATAGAATGCTACTTCACCTTCAATTCCCTGGGATCTAGTACATTAATCCACATCAGAAAAATCCCCATCCAGGAAGTTTATCTGGAGAGATTCAGACTGGGCAGTTTAAGAGCAGGAATCCTAGTGTAAGCAAAACTGCCTACATTTTCAAGGCCTGGAGTTGGTTCTGAGTAGCTCCTCCCCACGCCATATAGCACAGGTTAGTTGAATTTGAGCTGGATATTTAACAGTTGACTAAAAGATGAGTAGGCATCTGCCCTGTACAGAGCTCCACACAAATTCTTTTAAATAGCAGAGTAAATAAATATTCTTATCCAGCTTACAGACAGTGAGCAATAGAAACAGGATTATCTTCAACATGACAGGCCACCATGATATAGAATCCATCCCTCAGGTCTGTAGCTGGTGAGACCGACAGGAGACAATGATGCTGGCACCCTACATTACTTGGTCATCTTTTCTCTTAACGTATGTCCTGTGAGTCTTTTGCATCAGCTTTATTGATAGGACCACATACCACACACCTCACCTACTCAGAGTGTTCACTGGATTTTACAAGTTCTCAAAGCTGTGCACCCATCTTGACAACAGTCTTAGCAAGAAACCCTCTGTTAGTATTCACTTCCCGTTTTCTTCCAGGCCCCCCAGTGGCAACTGCAAATGGACTTTGTATCTCTGTAGACTTGCCGTTTGGGATAGTGCATACAAAGATGTTGGTGTGGTCTGGTTTGTCTGGCCTCCCTGACTTAGCATGATGCTTTCCAGTTTCATCCATGTAGAAGCATGAGTCCACACATTCCTTTTTATGCCTTTTACTCCATTGTATGGACATGTCACACTATCGACTCACGAGCTGGCGGGCCTTCTGCTTGTTTCTCTTTGCCTGTGATGCATACTGCTGCTTGAACATTTGTGTACCAGTGGACGCGAGTTTTCGTCTTCACGTCTTGTGGTGTTTCTCTCAGCGCAACTACTGGGTCGTATGGTAACTCTATGTTTATCCTTTTTAGGAACTGCCAGGCTGCCTCGCCACCCACAGCGAGGGTGCCAGTTCACATTTCCACCAGCAGTGTATGAGGGTTCCAATTGCTGCACGTCCTCCCGGCATGCCTGTCCTTACTGTAGCCATTGTAGTGGGTGTGAAGTGCTGTCTCACTGTCTTGCCTTACATTTCTCTGATCGAGTAATACTGTGGTATTTATATTACTAAGCTAGGGCAGGAGTTTAAATCTTATTCTTTCATATAGAAACCACCGCATAGTACTGGAGTGGTTTTTCTGAAGCAAAATTATAGTTCTATACCAGATCAGTGTTCATGAAGTTATACTTGGGAAAAAAAAAAATAAAAAACAGTAAAATGACTTGGGATGAAGACAACACACTCACCTGGGACATTTGTTTTGCAGTATGAATTCGTCCAAAGTGTTCTTTATCTGAGCTACTAAAGTGCTATAGTGCGATATTTACTGGATAATCCAGACAGCACTTTGGCTAAATCCACAGTATGGTGTCACTAGGTAAACACTTGAAAAATGGAAATGTGTGTCTCTTCTGGTTTTATCAGTTGAGATTAAAGGTGGTTTATAGTGCAGGAAACTTTTTCTCTACCACTCTGTATCTCAGTGCGGGCCAATAATCTGTCACCTGAAACTACTTAAAATAGGTTGGGCTTTCTTGACTGTCCTGTTGCTGTGATGACACCAGAATCTGACTGCAGAGGGGAGGAAAGAACCTTTCTCTTACTTGTTTGCCTCTGTATCCTTTGTCCCCAGTTAGAAGCACTGCCCTTTTCAGCCCCTACCTCTGTCTGGTTCTCAGATGTTTTTTCGCCACTAGCACCATCTGTCTCTTCACCCTGTGGAGCTCCTGGTCTGCTCATACTGTTTCTGTCAAGGAGAGAACACGATGTGTAGCTTGGAAGCGTGTGAGTTTCCCCAGCTCTGAATATGTACAAAATGAGGAGGGGGCTGGTGGAGGAGAAAAAGAATCTCGAGCCAGGGCTGGAGAGATGGCTCAGCGGTTAGGAGTGCCGGCCGCTCTTCCGAAGGTCATGAGTTCAAATCCCAGCAACCACATGGTGGCTCACAACCATCCCTAATGAGATCTGATGCCCTCTTCTGGGGTGTCTGAATACAGCTACAGTGTACTTACATATAATAATAATAATAATAATAATAATAATAATAATAATAATAATAATAATAATAAAAAAAAAGAATATAGCTTAAAGAATCTCGAGCCAAATTCAGAAGATGGTTTCTCTAGAAAGAGTCTTGGGATGCCTCCGAAAGCTCCCACAGAACAGATAACTTCACAGGAGACCAATCCTCTCTGGCACAGGAAGCATAAGCTTCCTGTGTGCTGGCGTTCCTGACTGCACATGGCACTGTTTGCAGAAGGCCTGCAGGGGACCAAGGAGAAAAGAGAAAGAAAAAGTAGGTAGTTCCTCCCTTCATAGTTTCTACCTCTGCCTTATCTGCTCCTCAACTTAATGTGGGCCTGTGGCTCGGCTGGCTGGAGAGTGCTTCCAAAGAAGAACTAGATTGATTGGCAGAATGACTTGCCATCCCAAAGTAATGGGAGACAACAGGACGCTTAAGCTGCTGTAAACCTTCCTGAAGTCTCTTTTGACACTTTTTTGTTAATTGAAATACTGCTCTGGGTGAAGCAAGCCCATCATAGTTACTAAAGATCCCTGGACAACTGGATAACCCTGGACCTTGTGCCTTCAGAACTATTACAGAGGAACTAGATAGTACTCATTGATATGTTAGTAGGAATTGTGCTTTGGTTCTGATTTTTAAAATGACTAACCCACACGGAAGAGAAAAAGAAATGATGGCAGGCATTTGCTGAGCCAGACTGTGTGCTAAGATAGTGCGAATGGCTGTGCACAGGCTCCCAGTTCAATTTTTCCATAGCCCTCTGACATGACACAGTCATCCTTCAAGTGAGCTGTAATGAAACTTAGTGCCTGCCTGCTGGATCCAGTCTGCCCTTAGCTCAACCCCATCTGTCTGTGACCTGACATACTGAATGTGGTGGCTCCCTGCTCCCCTGTGTCCTATGAGGAATGGTGGGGAGAAGGTACAGAAGCCGAGAGAGGCTATAGAGGGCTGTATAGCGAGAGCTTACTGCATTAGGAAGCCAGCTGACGGGCTTGGCTGTGGGGGAGCTTTTTTTGGTTAGATTTTGAGTTTCCTTGCAGCAGTATTTACAGAAAGCATCAAGCTCCTTTCCCTCGCATTCCCACACAGGAGGGAATAATGGCCGAGAAGAGCAGACTCATTTGTTCCTGTAACAAAATAATCAAATGTGCTTTTGTGGAACAAAAATGGATTTGAAATTTTGCTTGTTCTTTTCTATTATGAAATTGAAATAAAAAAGGAATGTTACCTGTACTGATTTTCTTATTTCATGTGGAAAATAAGAATATATTTAGAGCCTGAGTGAGTGTCTTATTCCTTCCTTGCTATAAACATCGTTATGACCGTCACTGGCTCAAGGAGATTGGTACCGCTTTACTAGACCACTGTTCGTGAGGGCTCTAAAAAATCAATCTCTCGATCTCGCTCTCTCTCTCCCCTCCTCTCCCTCCCTCTCTCTCTCTCTCTCTCTCTCTCTCTCTCTCTCTCTCTCTCACACACACACACACACACACACACACACACACACACACTTAACAGCCGCTTGCTCCATTCTGACTTGTGTGCTTTCCAGTTAAGGTGTGTCTGCATGTGCTGTGACTAATGCTGCACTCCTGTGGCAGATGCCTGCCTGTCCAGAAGGGAGCTCTCCGAGTCAGCAGTGAGGACCTTCCCTCACCCGTTCCTCCCCACCACGCACTTACAGAAGCAGTTCTTTCATCTGCCCCTGAGTGACCCCCTTAGGTAGAACATGCCCTGAGTCCGGCACCTTATTCCATTTTCTAGTAGAAATTCTTTTTCTGAGTTTAGGGAAATTTTATGTTCATTGCGTCTTGTTCTTTAAAAATATTTCTTCTAGAGTGACACACAGTGAAAACAAGGATGGGATGCCTTAATTAGGAGACTTTCGTTGATTGCTTCCAATAAGTAAAGCAATTATGCAGTGTATCGGAATATGAATACGTATGCTTTGTACTATTAACCCTTGATGTGGAAGAAGTAGCCTGGGCTTTGAAGTCAGGTAATTGCAAAACTAATGCTGACTGGATGCCAGGCACTGTTGCAAGGTCCTTTATAAGTTAGTTCACTCACTCTTACCTCAGCCCGCTGAGAGTGCTCTATTAATAAGCCTATTTCACAGATAGGAGGAAACCTGAGGTGGGATTAAGAAAGCCGTTTGGAGTGTGGGAACCAGCAGTTGAAATCAAGTGCCCTGTCTGAGTCCGGGCTTCCAATTCTGGTGCTACACTTCAATTGCCAGGTAGCTCTAGGAGCTAACCTGTCCTCACAGTACTTTGCTCACCCATAAAAATGGGCAAGGCTCTTTGAAGAATTAAATGGAGAGCAAACATTGCTCTTGCAGAGGCTCTGGGTTTGGTTCCCGTTGTCAGACAGCTCAATCTCTTGTCTCCTGTAACTCCTGCTTAGGGGATCCAGTGCCACCCGCACCCATGCCTGCATACCCACACAGGCCCATGCACAGAATTGGAAATTAATACATTGTTTCTTTCAAATGAATTAAATGGCACAATATCAAGCATGACCAGGGATCTTAATGGTGACTCTACACCTAACTCATTTGTGGGTTTCTTTCTGTTTTTTGTTTTAGTTAGGCCCCACCTAAAGAACTCATGATTCATTTCAATTCCCCGTGGTATGTGGTCTCTTGTGACCAATTTAAGATCCCTGTCAGAATCACTTAAGAGTAAGCAGAGTGGCTTTTTAAATGACTCTTCTTGATGACTGTACACCTCAGTTCAGTGTTAGTCAGCCTGGACTAAGACAGGACAATGGTAAAGGGCCAGCCTCATAGCCTGTAACAATTGTGCCTGAGATACACAAGCTGCTGCCCTCACCCTCTCACAGCTGAAAGATAGCATATTTTATGAATAACCAATGCAACTGGAAAGGAATGTGCTGGTTCCCCCTCTGTTTGATAGCTCCTCTGTTGTGACCCAGTGAACTACCACAAAAGGAAGCCTTTAAAATATGTAGAGTGTCGCCCACAAATACTTTACATTTTTAGGTCTGCAAACAGTGGAGCTCAAGAGGGCTTAAATATTCCGGCTGATACAGGCTTCTCATTACCAAGTCCCTTACTCAGAGAAGAGGAGGCACTTGTTAGCACACTGCTTTCCAAAAGAGAAAGGAGCTCCCCCCAAAGAACAGTTATCCCTGCAGTGAGAGTTTGTGGTAATTGCTGAGTTGAGACTAAAGCTCTTCGGATTTATAAAGCAAGCATTCATTTAAGAAAATGTCGCATAACTTGAAAACTGTTACTCTGAGCATATGATTTTAGTTTTCTTTTTCAGGAACTGACTTACTTCAAGGTCATGCTATTTAGATCTCAGGCTAAGCCAAATCAAAGGTGACAAGGCACATTAGTGACCTGAGAGGCTGTGCCGCCTCAGCATGGTGGCACTTTCCCATTGGACAGTCATTTATTGAGTGCTTACAAGACACTGCGATTCACATGTTCAAAGGACACTGTCCCAACACTTAAGTGCATGAGAGAGGGAGGCAGTGACGCTCAGCCGGTATTAATGGTGGAGGAAAATATGAATAGGCAGGAAGGGCCCTGGACTGAGCCAGGAGTAGAATAGGGGAGGGGATAGGGCTGAGCTACAAAGCTTCCTGCAGGAGGGACAGCTATAGTACTCCCTAGAGGACATGCTACTGTGGGTGGGAGAACCTTCCAGCTGGTCACTCATGGACAGTGTAACCATCCTGCCCATCCAGCATCACCCCGGCTGCAGGTAATGCCTGATAGAACCTACTGGCTTCCGTCTTAGATGACCTACTGGCTTCAGGTTGTAACATTATTTGAACATTTTAAAAGTCATTTTTTGTCTCAGAATGATTAGCTAGGCTCATGAGCTCAAAGGAATAAGATATTTGGGACTTTCCTTTTTGTCTCTGGTTTGTGTCACCTACTCTCCTCCATTTACCACTTGACAGGACTACATAGGAACAAGCTACACCCTCAGCAGTTGGGCCACTGGGAAAGGGGACCCACGGTACATTCACCTTCAAGAGAAGCCCGTGCCACCAGCTGCAGTAAACCTTATCCCCAATGTCATTGGAATTGATACCACTCTGACCGGTGGCTCCTGGTGTCCATCTCAGTGCCCTTTAGCAGACTAACCTCTCTATACTTGGCTCTCTTCTCAAGATAAGGAATAATAATAGCTCCTTACTATACCACACTACCCTGTGGACATGGGGGTGGAGTCTGACACTGAATGAACTCACTCCTGGGGCAGCAGGAACAATTTGTTAGCTGTTAAGGGACAGAGTCCCAGTTCCTTCCATGTGAGACTAAGACACATACAAGGACTTCTGCGTCCAGAGCTCCATTTTCTGCAGATACTACTTTATCATTCAAGCCAGTGTGTTCCTTTCATGGCCATTGCCAGTCGGCTATGTGCCAAACACTGTTCTCAGCACCTGGGATAAACTCAGGAATCAGTCCACACAGAGTCTGAGCTGTGGTGTGGGAGTGGGCCTGGCACATTTCATGACTGGAAAGAGAGAGAAGGGCGGGAAAAGAGATGAGAACAGAGCTTACAAGGCTCAGAGGTCACAAGCCCACCAAGCCATTGGAGTAAGAACTGAGGGCAGAAGGAACAACTACTAGTGACTATTGAGCTTGTAGGAGATACTAGGCACCTGGGTTCTCTGTTTTATTTGAACTAAGCAGATAAATCTTTATGTAAAGCAGATGACACTGTCTCCAAGAGAGGCAGTGGAGAGGAGCTTGCCATGACAGTGGGTGAACCCAGGGTTCTCTGATTTTGAAATGCACCTTGGTAGAAGGATATGTGTGTCACAAGATTGGGAATAGCAAGATTAATTTGGACTGCACTTGGCCTCCATGTAAGCCCCATGTTCAGGAACTGGGGAGCAGATTTGGTACCTCTGCTTCCAGAAGGACTGGACCAAAGAATCCAGGCTCACAGTGCTTGCTACTCGGGTGTTTTTCCTGGAGCACCACGCAGGTCCGCAGTCCGAGCTACAGCTTCCTGCCCACTTTTAAAGACTGGAGCAATGCTGAGTGCGTGCTAAGGCAGGGGCAAAAACCAAAATAAAAAGGTTCCATTTCCTGTTCCCAGTCATGCCAGACCAGAAATGAGGTGGCTTTCAGAGCAGCTGCGGTGACCCATGAGCCTGCACTTTAGCTGTGACTCACAGTAGTAACCTTGGAAACTGGCAGACTCCTTGCTCTACAATATGTTGTTCTGAGCCAAATGGACACCCCAAAGTCAAGTCGCTTGTTTAAGCCAAACCTCACGGTGGAATAGGAAGGACGGGCAGAAGACTTAGTGGAACAAGTCAGCTTCAGGGCAAAATGAAGACCTGCCAGGCAATCATAATTCATATTCTACTGATTTGAAATTCATGAGACCATTGAAGGAGCTGAACTGTTAAAAATATTATAATAATAATATGAGAGAGAAGATATATCAGTCTTACTATGTAGGTGCCTATTATTTATTTGCAAAGCACAGTGCTGGCCACCAACGGTGCAAATATAAGTGACCACTGGCTTCTACCCCTCTGACCATGAAGAGAATGTCTAAGTACTTAGGGTTTAGTGTAACTACCCTAAGCTGTGTCTTGATTCCAGTTGCTGTGCACAGAATCAATTTGTACTTACCCAGCAAAAAATCGAAAAGAGAATAAAACCAAGACTAATGTCCTGGTGGGGGTAAATCTATCCGCATTTCTGGAGAAGGCAGCCTGCCATTCCTCTCGGTTGCCCTCAGCTTCCTATTGCTTTCTCCTGTCTCCCAGTGTAAGATTTCATTGTATCTAGTGTTTGAAGATGACATTTTCATATAGCATAGCCCTAGGATGCTGTATCTGCTTGCTGTGAGCAGAGAAGTAGCATTCTTTCCATTGCTAAAGGAAATGCCAGCTGTGCCTGGCCTTACCAAGGGGTCAGTTTACCTTTGACTTGGATGATATTCTGGCTATAGAGTTTATGTTCTAAAAGAGATACAACTCATTGTAGTGATAGATGTACAGGCAAAGTCAAACCTTTTATAAAGTCCAGAATCTGACAAGTTGAGACCATAGGCAAGTTATTGGGCTTCTGTCTGCAGCTAGTCATTGCCCACATTTTTTTACAAATCTGCGAAACAAGGATAGTTGTATTTCTGTCATTGGCATTGTGATGTTTAAACGAATACTGAAGATCCCGACAAGCACGTGGAGATAACGTGCATTGCCGTCCATCCCCGCAGCGAGTCTGGATGTGACTGCCTATGGAAATCAAGGACAGGTGCAGGTGGAGGACGACATAATCTATGGGTTTAGAAAAGATGACCGTGGGGACTGGAGAGGTGCCACAGTTAGTTCAGTGCTTGCTGTGCTAGCATGGGGACCTGTGTTCAGATCGTTTGCACCCACGTTGAAAAAGTCAGGCATGGTGGCACGCGTCTGTAATGCCAAGGCTCAGAAAGTACAGACTGGAAGATCTCTGGGACTTTCTGACCAGCAAATCTAGTCCAGTTGGTAAGTTCCAGACTTGATGAGAATTTGACATCTTAGGGAGAAAAAAAGGATAATAAGATGGAGAAGGATGTAGGAAGATACCCAGAGTCAACCTCTAGCCTATCCACAAGTGTGCACAGAAAGCAGAGGTTACTTTGTTGTCCCTTTGATATCTGGGCTAAACCATAGCAAACCTGGGATAAGGAGATACTGGCATATCCACAAAGCTGACGGCCTGAGAGAAAGAAAACGGCAATGGAGTTCAGAGGACAACCTGCGGGAATCGAACTCAGCTCATCAAGTTTGAGGGCAAGCAACTTTACCTGCTGAACCATTTCGCTGGCCCAAGGCTTGGCAGTTTTAAAAGTACAGTGGACAGGACATAGGAACCACTTGATTAAGGGAGCATGAGAAGAGTTCGGAAAGCCAAGGATAGCTTTGAGTTCTCCAGCTCAGGGGGTGGAATGATAGAAAGGTTGACCCAGCTGGGGCAGAGAGTAATAAAAGGTACTGCTGTAATACAGGCAGAAATTATATGCCTGGTGGTGAGCTAAGGAAATTAATGTACTTCTTGGTTTAGTCATCATGACAAGTCTGCAGGGGTAAGCGGTGGCTTTGCCATTTTACCACTGTGGAAATGTAAGCTCAGGGGAACCCAAAGCCATGGGGGAAAACAGGACAGGCATGTGTGACAGCAAAGGCTACCTTTAACCCACTGTAGTAAACTCACTCTGTTAGCTCAGGGTGGCCTAGAACTTAGTGTATAGGCCAGTCTGGCTGCAAATGCACCGCGGTACTCCCACGTCGGCCTCCGAAGTGCTGGGACTGCAGGTGGGAGCCAGCACACTGAGCGAAGGGGGGATTCTGGTTCGGTAAAAGCTACACTGCAATTGCTGGTGTTGGGTGAAGTCTCTTGAAGGCAGCTGGAAAACCATACCTGAAGCTCAAGAGAGGGTTAGGGCCAGGCGGTGGTGGCGCACGCCTTTAATCCCAGCACTAGCACTCGGGAGGCAGAGGCAGGCGGATTTCTGAGTTCGAGGCCAGCCTGGTCTACAGAGTAAGTTCCAGGACAGCCAGGGCTACACAGAGAAACCCTGTCTCAAAAAACCAAAAAGGGGGGTGGGAGGGGGGTTAGGATAGAGGTAGGGGTGATGGGAAGATGGGATCCTGTGCTGTGGGGAATGCAGGGCTCAAAGAGGAATTGATTAAAGAGAAGCACAGCCTAGGTAAGTGAGGAAGTGCTCACCTAGTTTTGGACTTAGGAATGCATGTACCAATGAGCACTGTGATTTTTTTTTTCTGGCCAAGTTTTAAGATTGTGCTTTGGTGTGTAAACTATTTATCAGCACAGTATTAAACTGTTCATTGTATAGTTATTGTGTGAGATTAGTCTCCCAGCAAATAGACTCTTGGGGAGCCGTCCATACAAAAGCCACTAGGCAGCCCTGACAAGGCATTGTCAGGTAGAGCTCACCCCAGTCGTCACGGGGCATTCTTAGAGAATTTTGAAGAAACACTAAGAAACAGTTGTTTTCCACCTCCCCTCCTGTCCCCTTCCCCTTTTGGGACCCACAGCCCCACTGAAACTCTGTCCCTCTTCCACACATGTTAGATCAAATGTGTACTCTGAAATTTCTTGTATCTCTTCCCTGGGTGCATCATTTTCTATGAGACCCATAGGAACTGGGTTAAACTGGAAAACAGCACATCTTTTCCACTGAGTGTCAGCCTTCGGGTTATAGTAAGTAGTCTGATCTTACATTATATCCTTTACCTTGATGGGTACTCTTCATTATAAAAGGTTTTTCTTGTGTTAAACCTTGTTAACACAGAGATCTAGGGTGCTGGAAAGATGGCTCAGCAGTTAAGAGAGCTTACTGTTCTTGTGGAGAATGCTGGTTCAATTCCCAGCACCCACACAAAGGTTGCCAGCCACCTGCAACTCCACTTTCAGGAGAACTGAAGCCCTCTTCTGGCTACCATAGGCTCCTGCATGTACATGGTACACATAAACTCACATAGAGAAACATGCACATAAATTGAATCTTTTAAAAATCCATAAAAGAGAGCCAGGTAGTGTTGGTACTCACCTTTTAACACAGTACTTGGGAGGCCAAGGGAGGCAAATCTCTGTGAATTTGAGGCCAACCTGGTCTACAGAGTGAGTTCTAAGACAGCCAAGACCATACAAGGAAACCCTTCTCAAACAAACAAAAATACAAAAAATTAGAAAGAAAATAAAATCCATAGAAGAGCAGAGGCCCTGGGGTTTGACTATGCAGGCTTGAATTCTTGCTGCACTAGTCACTGTAGGATACTGGGCAACACACTTAGCCTCTGTGCGTCAGCCCTCTACAAGCGAGGTGTTAATAGTGCCTACAGACCACAGGGCCTGGTAAGGATGAATACCATCCTTGGCATACACAAGACAGGCTCGTAACAAAGCAACCACTGTTGGTGAGGGCCTGTTTCCCAGCACAGACCCTTCCAGGTTAGCTCTCCCCTAACTTGAAGAGAAGAGTACAGCATCTGACTCCACTTTGTGAGCACCCAGTCCATCACTTCCATGCCAAAGAAAAGAGGCTCTCTCCTTTTCAAAATGAAGACCTCCAGCCTGCTTGGTGACACACCTGTAATCGCAGCACTCGAGTGGCAGAATCAGGATGGTAAATTCTAGGCCACCTTGAGCTATATAGCAATACCTTAATTCATTCTCATTCTTTCTCTTTCTCTCTCTCACATACACAACACTCTCTCTCTCACACACACACGCGCGCACACACACACACACACACACTCACAGAGAGAGAGAGAGAGAGAGAGACTTGTGCATTAGAAACACCCCGTTCCTTCTAATCCCACACAATATGGTCGATTTCAAAGCCTGCCAGTCTCGGGGACTGAAGAGAGATAGCTCAGCAGTTAAGAGCACTCTTGCTGCTCTTGCAGAAACCTGAGTTCAGTTTCCAGCACTGACATCAGATGGTCTGTAACTCCAGCTCCGGGGCATCTGACACCCTTTTCTGGCCTCTGCAGGCACCTGGATACATTCATACAGACACATACGCATAAATAAAAATGACTTTAAAGAAAAAGAAATCTGATAGCTAAGAGATGGGGCTTTGGAAGCCCAGCTGTAGCAAAATGCCTGGTTTCTCATAGGCGTGATGGGCAAGCAAGCAGCCAGCCAGACCTGACCTGGTCTCTGTTCCATAAAGTGTCAGGCTATAGGAGAACACAGTCTTTTCTCTGTAGCTGAATGAAATTTTCCAGGAGATATTTTGAGCTGCGAGTTGACAGCCCCATATGACATGTCTGTTGGGCAACTTTGGCACGCATGGCAACAAGAAACAAACCCTGCAGTTTTAAATAAGTAGTTGGAAAGCTCAGAGCAGGTGGCCATAACTCAGTATGAAGCCACCAAACACCTCATCTTCCTGACTGACACCTTTCTAAATTCCCCCAAAGACCTCAGAATACCTACCTCTCTCAACAGCTACAGGCTTGGCATTGTTAGTAAAAGAGGCCCATCACCTTCTTGGACCTCTCACAAGGTCCCACAGGCTGGATTTACAAAGAGTCTTTTGACCAAGCATCGGTGTAAGTGGCTTTATGGAAGACAAGCCAGTGCTTGTTTCCTCTCCGTGTTGTAAGGGTTAAGAATCATCATTGTGGTCACCAAGGTCAGACACCAGCTCTCAATATGCTGGTTCCAGCCACAGATGTGTTTGGGTTGGCCAGGGGAGTTGTATACACATGTATCTGTTGGTTGCAACATACACTTGTTAGAAGGACTCACATCAGAATCAGCATTTCCAACCTCTTTCAGTACTGTCTGCGACAATACAGGCTGGCCATGTAGAAGCTCTCTGCCTCAATGAGATGGAGGTGCCTCATTGGCCCTTCCACCTTGAAGTAGCTTCAGCCTGGCCTACTTCCTATATGCAGGTTTAGCAGTGTTCCTACAGAGCCCTGTGCCATTTTCTCTGCAATATAATCCCAAGTGAAAAGCACAAGTTCTCCTCATTATACTCATGACCTAATTTAACAGGGTGCCAAATACTGAGTCTCAGGCCTACCATGCGACTTAAGATATAAATCCTAAGGGAAGCATTCTTTGGTTGGTCCCCTTCTAAAGTCACACAGTTGAAGACGATCCCTACCTGCTGGTGTTTCTGTGTCACAGCTGTTTTCCCTATGACCTTTTCAGGGTAGCACTTCCTGCCCTACGGTTCTCAGCAGCTGTATGTGCTAACCAGTGTTTGACCCCCTGTCCTCAGTCAACCCCCTGTCCTCAGTCGTCCCCCTTTGGCAGCTGATAGGTTTGAGTCTATAGGCTGTATGTGGGGAAGGGAGTGTAGAGCTGCAGAGGGGAAACAAGATACCACGGGCTTGAAAACCGAGCCATGAGTCCATAGTACAGAGGTGATGTGAACAAGTCTTTGCAAATCACTGGATCGGTAAGCCGTTTGCCCCTACCCCTACACACTTTCTTCTCACTCACTGTACAGCCAGCTCCTCTCTTGGTTCCATCAGGGCTACCTAGCCTCTGTTAGCAAAATCTGCCCTTTTCCTACTACTTCCTTATTCTCTGGCCACCTGCCAGCCACGTGAGGGCGATTTGAACACTGCTGAGAGCATGCCAGCACATGGAGTCCTTGAAGACGCTGTCGTGTAGTCATGACCATGAGGAAGCATGGCTCCTGGAGCTGTGGGTCACGTCATTATTCCACTATTGTCATATTTCACTTTACCATCGCAGGGATTTTGTGCATTTCTTCCAATTCCCATGACTCCAGTTTCACATGAGGTCGTGGACTTCTCAATCAAAAAGTTGCTCATAGCTTTGGTAGGTCTGAAATTTCAGAGTATTGAGCAAGGCCCACATTGTGCTAGAACATGATCTAATAAGATTGGACTGTCAAAACAAGAAGCAGCAGTCTGTGGCTAAAAGGTTTTTAAGCAGGAAATCTGCCCTGTGAGAACCTCCAAAAGATGATAAACATGTAGGCTGGGGGCCGATTCCATTTTCATCTCTACCATGAACTTAAGACGACTGAAGTAGAGGCAGAAATAGTAGATGGTGACTTTCGGTTGAGAAACTAATTGGTTGTGTAATTAGCCATGTGAAACATCAGGAAACTATGTGAACCATTTTGTTAGGACCCTACAGAGTACTTACTTGGGACAGAGCCCCAAAATGTCAAATAGAGACGATGCGTCACTCGGGCTGCAGGGAGAGCAGGGAGTTCCTTTTCCAGCCCACCAACTGTGAGAGGCGGCAAGTTATGTAACCTTTTCCGCTCCTTGGTCTTTTCATCCCTGAAATGAGAATTGGGACATTATAAGATTGTCACGGGGGATAAAAGGAATAATATGTGGCTAATTCTTGGAGTGGTGCCTGGAACCTGAGGAGTGGCCAGTAATCGAAAGCAGAGGCTGTTAGGTACAGTGCAAGTGTGCTTGTGCCTTCTGACCAGCACAGTTCTCAAAAGAAGACTGGTATCTTAGGTTTCTGTTCTTTGTGACTCCTCACTAGTGGAACCCTGTAAAGGTAAACATTTTGTCATTCTCTGTGCCAGGGTTCTTCTCAAGAGCACATCTTAGTGAAGGCTCAGGTCAGGATGGCCCTGGGAATGAGTCACTGTGGCTGACTTTGGCCTCCTGAAACCCACTTTTATAAATGGTCCTGTTCAATTATTAAGGTACTGAATATCTGCAACAAAGCTACTGCTGGATTGCAAGGTAACCATTAGCCAGGCATGTTTACGCAATGCATTATGTGTAATCAATGCATTATGTGTAATCACTTATAATAGAAGTAAAGAGTATGGCTTAGTGATGGCTTCGTGGTAACTAGAGGGGAAAGCCCGTGCCATCTCTCAGCATGTTAGAGTAATCCCTGCACTGGAAACTGGATGACAGATAAACTGGAGGCCCAGTCAGCCACCTGCTTACTTCCTCCTTGCCGTCTTTGTGTAATGGGGAAAGGTGTGTTCTGGGGACCACTGAGGCATTTGGTTTTGTCCCCTGGCAGAGGACTTGGATCTAATTCCCAGCAGTAGCAGCAAAAGCAGACAGTTGCTTTCCTCTCCCGAGTCATTGCCAGCTAAGGAAATTACTGTCCTCAAGGGCTGGGTGGGGTCAGGCAGCAGAGAAAAACCCCTTTAGCTTATTTAATTGTTTTACTAAAAACCCAGGCTGGGAAGAAGGAAAAGATATCTCAGTCATTGCAAATGCAGGGACTATCATCAGGTCCCCAGCTCCCATGTAGTAAAAGAAGTCAGACATGGTGGCATAAACTTAGAGTCTCAGTGCTGAACAGGTGGAAACATGATCTTTCAAGCTCGATAGCCAGGCTGCCCTACTGCCAGGAAAATCACACCCAAGTCCATCCTCTGGCCTCTGCAAACATGTACACTTCCCTCAGACAGATGTGTGCCAGCACACAACCATGTGCACATATACACAATAAATATAAGTAAAAAAAGAAGGCTCAGGAGCAGTTAGAACCAGCTTACATCTTTAATCCCAACAACGGAGAGACAAAGAGGCAGGTATTCTCTGTGAGTTTGAGGCTAGCCTAGTCTACATAGCGTGTTTCAGGACAGAGTTACATGATGAGTGAGACCCTTTGTTGAAAGAAAGAAAGAAAGAAAGAAAGAAAGAAAGAAAGAAAGAAAGAAAGAAAGAAAGAAAGAAAGAAAGAAAGAAAGAGGAAAAGAAAGAAAAGAAATTCAAACAAAGCCCCAAATCCCTGTGTAAAATCTAGAAATTTATGTTTCAGTTTTCTTACCTAGATCTCCAAAGAAAGGGGTCCTGCTGTCCCGTCCCGTTTTCCCCCCTCCTCCCAGTCTTTGGAAAATACACAGACAATAAAAACATCAATTTGGGGCCGGAAAGCTAGCTCATCAGTTAAGAGCACACACTGCGGGAGAGGACCCGATTCCGTCCTGCACCCATGTCAGGCAGCTTCCAGCCATGGTCACTCTAGCTCCCATGTCTGAAGCCCACTTGTGCACTCCCCGGCATCAGCGCGCAGCCATGCACATGCTCACACCTATACACATGATTAAAGCTAGCCTTTAAAGCAAAACATGTTCCCCAGAGTTTATGATGTCACCAGGGATTCTTGATGTGGTTGTCAGCCTGTGTGTGCTGTTCTGATACCAAGCCCTGCTTTATTCGGGGGTGTTGTGCAATATGCCAGCACTTCCCGTTTCTTTCCTGTAAACTGCAGCTTTTCTGGTGATTAGCATTCATCATCTTTTCCTGGTTATGGGATTGTCAGCTGCAGCCTTGAGGGAGTTCCTTGCCTGCTTTGGAAACAATCTGAAGAGCTGAATGCGTTACTTGGAAATTAAGAAATTTGGAATTGTTCATGGGAACCCAAATGGTAAAATAGAATCAAGAAATGGTTATGATCTTGAAAGTAAGATAATGATAGGATCACAGAAGGAATAATCTCAACCTTTCTAAAAACTTCCGGAAATGTTTAATGACTACTCGTGTCCTTGACCCGTGCTTTTCAAAGGATGTACTTGTTTTATCTCAGGACCTGGGCAAGTTGTGATGCTTCAGTTCCATACCTCAGAGAACCCTGACTAATACACAAGGCCATTGCAGATGCTTCGGAAGTGGCTTCGTAACTGAGTGCTTTGAATTACCCGGGGTAATTAGTGGAACTCTGTCCTCTAAGTCCCTTCTGCAGCTGTGGTGCCAGCACACACATCAGTGACACCTTGGGGTGGTAGAAGGCACACTAGGTAGGGCAAAGGCAAAAGCGCTGTTTTCAGGGCAAATAGTATACAGTAGCTTTCTGCCCAGTGGCTGATGGGTTGGGACAGTCGGGAGACTGCTGATGTGTGTAATGAAGAACGAGGGTCCTGTTAAAGGGTGGGAAAAAAGTTTCTCAGGAAGTGACTTCCAGCTGAACCTGAAGAGAGCACCACAAATAGAATGCAAAGAGCCCAGCAAGTGCAGAGGACAGAGTAAAGCATGTGTAAAGGCCCTGGGGCTGGACTGGATTTGGTGTTAAGCAGCAGTATGAAGGCAGATGGAGCCGGGACATGGGGAGAAGTAGAGCTTCATAGGAAAACCGAGTTCTGGTAAAAAGTCAGTTACCGGGAGAAAACAGTAAGGAATTGGCTTTATTTCTGATTTTTCAGAATTATCCTAGTTCTCTATTATTTCTCCTCTTTCTTCTTTTGGGTACTGGGGTGGAACCCCAGGCCGGACTGTGGTCAGTCTACCAGTGACACAGACTTCCAGCCTCAACTGCCTTTCCTTTTTAGTGTGTAATAGAGTTTCATTGCATAGCCCAGGCTGCTGCTTCAAATTCATGATCCTCCTGTCTCAGCCTCCTGAGTGCTGGGAATACAGTCGTACATGTGTAAAACCCTGAATGGAAGCTTATGTGCCCAATCTGAGCCTTCAGTGACAGCTCAGCCCTGCCAGCGACTCACAAATGAAAAGACAGCTCTTCACCTCCACTTCAGCTCCTGTGTGTTAGATTAGCCCCAAGAGTTTCCCTGGGCCCCACGTTCCTCTGTGGTCAAAAGAGATGTCCTGGTGACGAAGGAGAAGGTGTAATGACAGTTCTTCTTGCTCACTGAGTACAAGTTGACTTTGCAGAATAAATTGGAGAGTCAGAGAAAGCCAGCTAATAGAGGTGAGATGCAGGCTACCATCCAATAGCAGTGATGCTTCTGATGCACCCTCCCCATCGCTTCCACCCCCAAGTCCTCCTGGCTCCCAGAGTGGGCACCTACAGACCATACAGTGATTGCACCGGAGTGACCTGAGATTAAGGAAAGGGAGAATAGCTTGCGGTCTTCAAAGACCGGTAGTCAAATAAGGTGGAAACATGCAGAGGTGGGAATTGCAGGGATGAAGGTGATAATTTGTTCAAAATAATTTAGCAACCAGAAGCAAAGTCTTTAATGCCTAAGTGGATATGGGAGCATCGGGCCAATTCCCCCCCACTACCACCATCATTAAAAGCTTATGCAGAGCCCATAAACCAGAAACGTGCTTTTTAGACGTGCAGCCTCCTTTCTGGGAGCTTGGCAGTTTTAGACTCGTGACTGCTCCATGAAAATAACCAAGGGCAAGTAGTGGCAGTGTGCCAGGCCGGTTTCTCCCCACCTCTAGAAGTCGGGCTGGTGACTCCAGAAGTAAGATTCTTTTTCCATGGTAAATGCTGTGTCTGGGCCCACAGACATGCATTCTATACATACACATGTGCTGCGTGCCATTGCCTAGCGTCTGCCAGCTGCTGGAGACCCGGCAGGCAGCTCAGGGCATGGCAGAGGTGTGAACGAGGCAGAAGGAATGAACGGCCGGGGAGTAGCTGGGTCCGGGGAGGAGAAGGAAGGCCTCTGATTGAGGGGTTTCGTGGAAGAAGTTATGGGTAGGCACAGGCAGCCACAGGAGCTATGACATGCAGAAGACCTCATCTCTAGCTTTTCACATGTGCCTAGAATCTTTCTTTACTCTCTCATTTCCTGTCTGTGTGGGTTGTAGAGGAAAGGAATGTCGATTCCTGTAGGACTCAAGGGCTAGGGATGGATGGCACTGTGGAAGACATCAGGGAATGTGAGGCTCCTGGTGGCAGAGCAGTCCTCTGTATGCTATAGATTCAGAAGGAGCTGCATGGCCTCAGGCATTTCCTCTTCCTCCAAGTCCAAAGTCTACTGTCTAGGTGAGACAACATCCTCTTTAAAGCAGCAGGATGACATGAAGTGTGTGTAGCAGTCAGGAGCTGAGTTGTGAGTCACAGGCAGGGCTGCTTCAGCTTTTCCCCTTGAGACTCTTTTCCTCTTGAGAGTTTAACTCGAAACCAGGTATTATATAGGTGTGTAAAATAGGTATACAAATCATTTACAGGTCATAAACCAAAGACTTGCTTTTTAGTTCTTCAGTACACATACAATTTTACCATTTATTAAAGATGAAAATAAATTTGCATACTGACCAGAGGGATATGCTTGTTTACTTTTGCATAAAGATGGGATCTTGGCTGAGTGTAGAACACCTTTAGCATTTTTCAGAGCTGAATCAAACGTTCCAACACAATGTAATCCAAAGAATGCTAACTTGATACTCACATGCTGAGGGATGATTGTGGGAAAATAGGAAAAACCTTTGCTGTCAGTAATGAAACCATTGTGTTTCATATAAGAGCAGAAAAACAAAGCAGTTGCTAACATAGAGTCATGCTGAGTCTGAGTCAGGGTGCTGCAGGCAGCGCTCATTAGCAATGCACAGCATGACAGTAGGGCCCAGTACAGAGTTTGAGTGTTCCAGGGTTAGAACCCGGGCTGCTGTGAAATCACGGGAGTGACACTAGCAAGCACTGCCAGAAGCCTGTAAACTCACCACGTGTGGGATTTTGAAGAAGTGGTGGTCACTGGGCGTTTGGAAGCTTGTCACCATTGCCAGTTGTTTTAGTAGCCCCCACATTCAGTCATGTGACCCCATGTGTTAGCTAAGTCATTTCGCAGTCGGAAGCCCCGGTATTCACATCTATACAATGAAGGACTGTCTCCTCTGGACATTCCAGAACTCCGCTAACTCCTGAGAAGTGCAGTGCTTGGTGGCACTGTGTTGGGCCATGTCATCAGTAACAAGTGTTGGAGGAGCTCCCTACCTCCTTTCTCAATGCATACTGCAGAGCTGGTCTGAATGTTCCGTGGGCTTAAGGAGATGTTGAGGTGTACAGTTTTAGAGCCCATGGTAGTTTAGTCATTGTCCCTTTGCTAAGCTGCATTTCCCCTGGAGGGTGTGCCCTTCAGCCTCAACTGCATGCACTCACTTCCCCTCATCCTAGCTTTGTTCATATCCAGGGCTGATGATGACAAATGCCATCGTCATGTCCAGACAAGCAGGTGAACGGCGCACTTCTCCTTGGACTCTGGTCTCCTCACTTGAGCTTTCCTGCCTTCAATAGCACACACTTAGGCTCAGTAGAACGGAACGCTGTGGAAAGCATACAACAAATCCCTCTTCTCGCTGAGGAAAGTATATGACTAAGCAGAAAGTCTGTTCTCGGTATATTTGTGGCACTGAAGGTGAGTGTGTTGGTCATCCAGGGACAGGACACCTAAGTGTTCAGGGGAGCCCAGGCTTCAGGAACTAATTAGGGATCAATTAGGGACAGCCGTCGGGTCTTAGTAACTGTAATCTCTTAACTTCCTACCCTGCCTCCACCGCCCGATCAAACTCTAAACACCTAAGGAAAAACCTCTGATGACCCTTGTCTTATTAAACCTAAATCAGCTGCCCAACAGAGAGATTGACCCATGTATTCACCTGAATGCAGTCTAGCAGCACTACTGAGTCCTGTTTATAGAAGAAGAACAAGAAGGAAGGCTGTTTTATTATAATGTTGGGAATAAGCCTCTGTTGATTCATACACACATGTGCATCTAAGCTGTGGAAAGCCCAGAAACCATATAGGAAAAGATGGATACTGTGACGATTTTAAAGTTATTCATTACAAAAACCAACACCCTGAAGAAAATCTGAAGACCAGCTATCAGCTGGAGAGAGGCAGGAGATTGCGATTCATGTGCAGAGCGTTCGTTTCCTGCACAAACCTTAGAAATCAGTTCAAATATGACAAACCAACTTAACTAAGTCAGAGGACATAAATGGGCTGCTCCAGAAAAGGCAGCACCAATCATCAGTAAACATATGGATGTTAAAACATACCTGTCCTTTAAAACTATGATAGCAAGTTAAATAATTCAGCCAGTGCTAGTGTGTGCCTTTATTCCCAAAACTTGGTGTAAGCAGGTACAAGAGGACCAGGAGTTCAAGACCAGCCCTGGCTATATAGTGAGTTCAAGTCCTATCCAGGCTGTATCAAAAGTAAACGAACAAGAAAACAAGTGATTGAGTCAACAGATATATACATTCTCATGGAACCAGGGGTGTGCATCCAGTGGTGTTGACTCCAGCATCTGATGTATCAGCCAACTAGAAGCTGGAAGCTTCTGTTCAGGATGAACTGTCAGGAACCACAAGCATAAGCTGAAACCATGGAAGACAAGCAGGACGCAATTCATAAAACCCAAGTCAGGATACGATATAGTGAGTCCCGTGAAACCCAGCTACCGGGAAGACAGAGCGAAGCAGCTCCAGTGTTGCCCTTGGGTAGAAATGATTTTGAAACAAAGATAGCTAAACTAGTATTAGAGGAATGCCCAAGACACAAATCTAGATCTCCAAAGGGATCTCCCCCGAGCAGTCAGTGAAGGACCAAGGAACACATGCATATGAGGAAACCTCCCAAAGCCAAGTGAAGAACATGGGAAGGACTGGAGAAAGCTGGGGAGGAGTTCAAGTGGTGGGTCACATGTTTACTGTGTGTGAAGCATAGCACTAAAGGAAAAATAAACCAGAAACGCAAAGAACTGCTGAGGTAGAGCAGTGCTTGGGACTTGTAGTGATGTAATGAGTGTGCGCCCCTTTCAGCCAGACGGGGAAGAATAACAGATAGAATTCATTAGTCAGTTTCAATAGAGCTAGTCACTCAGGCCTGTAATCCCAGCCACACAGGATGCTGAGATAGAAGGATCCTAAGTTCAAGGGCCAGCGTGAGCAACTTAGCAAGACCCAGTCTCAAAATAAAAAATAGGTAAGAATAGTGCTGCAGACGCAGTTCAGTGGTGACATGCTTGCTGAGCCAGGCACATGCCTGTGCTGCTATAGAGAGATGGAGAAAGAGTCCGCAGAAGATCAAGAGCCAACTAGCCTGGTGTATGCAGCCAGGAACAACAAAAGAGAAATCCTGTCCTGAGCAAGGAAGGTGAGGCCCACCCAACCACCCAGGACGATATTCTGACCTTTACATGCACCCCAAAACAAGCATATGTACCCACAGACATATAAATATATATAAATAAATAAATGTACACACACACACACAGAGGCACATAAGTACATGCAGACACCACACACAAGGCTTTCCTCCTATTTTCAACCAGAGAAGAGATTGCCTGTATTACATAGGAAAAAACAGGAGCCTGAAAGATAGATAGGCAGCCAACCCAAATTAAACTAGAAATAAAACCAATATGACTACACTTATAAAGTATAAGTTAGCTATATAGTTTAAAATAAAATGGGGACTGGAGAGGCTCTTTGGTGGTTAAAAGCACATGCTGCTCATCCAGAGGACCTGAGTTTGGTTCCCAGCACCCATGTCCACCTGTAACTTCAGCTCCAGGGTGTCCAGTAACCTCTTCTGACCTCCCGGTGGTACACTCAGGGGCACACGCGTGCACGCACACACGGGGGGAGGGGGGGAGAGTAAAATAAGGCAAACCTCGGGTAAAATTAATGACAACTCAGACATTCAAGTTTTTTTATGAAAAATAATGTGTGTAGCCAGGCAGTGGTGGTGCGCACTTTAATCCCAGCACTTGGGAGGCAGAAGCAGGTGGATCTTTGTGAGTTCCAGGACAGCCAGCTCTACACAGATGATGTTTAAAATGGATATTATAAACTGTACCACTGAGTTCCACAACAAAATATTCTTGCTAGTAACTCTATAGGGAAAAATAAATGGAATCAAGAAGAAATACTTAAATCAAACATTGCTGTAAGAACGGAGAATAAAGAATGGGAACAAGGTGAAGCATGGTGGCACATGTCTAAGGGCATTCTAGTCCTCGGGAGCCTCGGAGCTCCAGGCCAACCAGGGCTGGCGTGAGAAACTGTCTCCAAAGAAAGAAGGGGAAAAGATGAAGAAAGAAAGAAAGAAAGAAAGAAAGAAAGAAAGAAAGAAAGAAAGAAAGGAGGGAGGGAGGGAGGGAGGGAGGGAGGGAGGGAGGGAGGGAGGGAGGGAGGGAAGGAAGGAGGGAGGGAAGGAAGGAAAGAGAGAGAAAGAGAGAGAGAAAGAGAGATAGAGAAATGGTATGCTTGACCCCAGCCCCAGTATAGCAGGCTGTATTAAGACTTAAAAGACAGTTGTCATCCTAGATAACAAAACAAAACCCACTATATACTGCATACACATACTACATACATATATTTATTAAATATAAAACACAAGGTTAAAAGCATAAAAAAGAGAAATAAACAAGTGCACAGTCACAGAGATTTCAACAGTTGATAGCTACAGTGGAATTACATTTGAAGTTAACAGCTATCTGGAAATGTCCCCATACTTGGAAAACAGTCAGCTCCCCTCCTCATCTGAGGGTTTATTCTCCACAGTTTTAAAGTAATCAATACAAATTGCGGCAAGGCAGGCAGATCTCTGTGAGTCCAAAGCCATCCTGAACTACAAAGCTAGTTCCAGGACAGCCAGGGCTACACAGAGAAACCCTGTCTCAAAGATCAAAACAAACAAAAATTTATTCTGAAATTGATATGGAAACACAGAAGACCTGAAGAGGTAAACATAACCAACAGAGAACAAAGTTAGATTCTTACCCGATTTTGAGATTTATAAAGCAGTAATAACCACAACAATGTAGTACGAGAAGCAACATTTTAAAAAGGCCTGTGAAACATGATCAAATCCAAAACAGACATTCAGAGGCAGCCAGTTAATCTTCCACAAATGTGTAAGGAGAATTCAAGGATTTTTCACAAGTATGCAGGCATAGCTCATTGAGAAAGAAATAGCTCTTTCAACAAATGATGGTGTACCAACTGGATATACATACACAGAAAATAAATTTTGAGAGCTGGTAAGATAGGTCAGTGGGTAAAGGCGCTTGCTGCCAACCTGAGTTCAGTCCCTGCATCCCACCTGATAGAATGGAAAGAACGAGAGAGATCACAGCTACAGGTTTCCTCGGACCTCCCCAGGTGTGCTGGGGCATGCATAGACACACGCGCACACACTTATAGTTTAAATGGCCTATATTTCATACTGTATACAAGTTAATTTAAAATGGGTTATGTGTCTTAAAAATATAAAACCTGAAACTATAGAAGTCCTAGAAGAAAGCAGGAAAATTATAAAGGACTTGAAATGCACACAAATATTCAACAACTACTTCAAAAGCAGATTTACAGGTGACAAGCCCATAACTCTTTGGTCAGTACAGAAATACAGATTAAAACCACTTCACACATACTAGAGTGCTTAAAGTTTTGAAAACAATATAAGCTGCTGATCATACCAAGTGCTGGCAAAGCGGTGGGGGTAGGGAGGTTACCTCCTGCCTTGGGATGAAAATGTTGGGTGGTGTGAATGCTTTCAGAAGCAATTCAGCAGTTTCTTTCCGAGCTCTGCATACTGTAGACTCTATGAGCAAGTCACCACTCTCCAGAGTGTTCACTTAAGAGCATCGGAAGCATGTGTTGTATGAAGACTTCTTCACTAATGGCCACAGCAGCTTTGACTGTAATTGTCCAGAGCTGGAAAACCCAGACATCCCATAACTAATGAAGCATGTGTTGTATGAAGACTTCTGCACTAATGGCCACAGCAGCTTTGATTGTAATTGTCCAGAGCTGGAAAACCCAGACATCCCATAACTAATGGCTGTATACATGCTCAGTGGTGTGCTCACTAGATAGAATGAAGTACTGCCCAGAGAACAAAAATGACCAGACTTTGATACATGCAGCAAAGACCAAAGGAGAACACATACTATGTGATTCCACTTTGATAAAATTCTTTGCCATGCAAATTAGCCTAAATCCCTGAAGTCAGTTGCTGCCTCGGGAGGAGAGTGGGAGCCAGAGGTGGAAACGTGGGTAATTACAAAGGACACCAGGGAACTCTGGGGCAATGGCTTTGTTCCTGATTTGATTGTAGTGATGGTTGCATGGCTGTATACACCTGTCAGCCTAAGCAAGCTCAGTCCTTTGTAGCTCAGCTATGCCTCATTAAAGGGGAGGGTGGCAGCTGCTTAGATGCTCAATGTAAGGGATTAACTCAATGAATTCCAGAAGGCTAGACCAGAGCATTATGCAACTGAGTTTTAAAGGGAAGTTAATCTGTGTGTCCAATATAAAATGATCCCACAAATAAATTAATAGTTGTGAAATGCAAGGTGCAAAACAATATATGTTGAGCCAGGCATGTCACCCAGGGTTTGGGAGGCTGAAGCAATGGGCTCACAAGTTCAAAGCCATCCTATACTACATAAGAGTATCTCAAAACAAAGCATTATGTTAACCTTTGAATAAAAATAAGTTTGTGTATATATGTGCATTATATGTATATACATATACACAGCAGTGTGTGTAAGGGATGCATCTACAGCTAAGAGTAGGGTCCTCCTTGGGTGAGGGCCGTTCCATTCACTTTGTCGATTTTTTTTTTTTCCTGATATGCTAGGGATCAAGTAGGAGAGCTTGCCCGCCAGGCAGGAGCCCTGCCACTAACCTACACCCTCAACACAAGGTTAGCTGTAGGTATTTGTAAACCACATACACATGTATGTACCACACACATACATGCCTGGAACATGTGTGCATACGTATGTTCTTTTGTACATGCAAAAAAGAAAACTGATTACAAAGGTATAGAAAGAGGGAAAAAGAAGAGAAAGCAGAGTGGCAGTTTTCAATACAATTATAACTCCCAACTGAAAAAATATGTAACTGGATTATAAGCCAGGTCTGAGAGATGGCTCCACCATTAAGAGCACCCATAATGCGGCCCACAGCTGCCTTTAACTCCAGGCCCACCCACAAACACATGGCATACACAGACAAATACATGTGAAGGATTTTTTTAAACATATAATTGACCTTGTTGATCTTGCAGTAGAGCACACTTGGAGTTCCAGCATTAGGGAAACTAAAGCAGGAGGAGCTGAACTTTGCGGCAAGCACAGGCTACATAGCAGGACACTCTCTCCATCAAAAACAAACAAACAAACAACTGTCCAAGAACACATTGCATACACAAGAACCTATCATAACTATGAGTGAGGTTTTTCTACATTTCTAGAAACTACTGGACTGGGAGAGTAAGTCGGTGGCAGAGTACCAGCCTAAGCTGTGCAAGGCCTGAGCTGTGCAAGGCCTAAGCTGTGCAAGGCCTTCGTCCAGTCTCCACCTCCATAAAACAGCAAAGGCATTTGTTTTAATGGAACCGAACCTTGGATCGCACTGGCCGTTTTTCACATTGTAGTAGATGGACACATTTAAGTGGAGACATTATGGTGGGTGATGGGGCACGTGCCTTTAGTGGTACCTGGGAGGCAGAGGCAGGCGAATCTCTGAGTTCAAGGCCAGCCTAGTCTACTGAGAACACTTCAGGACAGTCAAAGCCCTTGTCTCAAAAAACAAGTCTAAAAAGGGAAGAAAATACAAAAAGAGAAGATACATTATCCTGCCAGGTGTGGCAACACACACCTTTAATCCCAGCACTTGGGAGGGAAGCAGAAGCAAGAGGGGCTCTGAGTTTGAGGCCAGCCTGATCTACGTAGTAAGTTCCAGGATAGCCTTGTTAGGAGAAAGGAGTAACTATCCAATTCTGTGTAGTTCCAACTTCCTTCAGACTTCTCATAGGGAGAAATCAAAACAGTATCCATCAGTAGAAGTATTGTAACCCTGAATTATGAAACCTCACATTGCTTCCATCTTTGGAAGAGAGTACTCAGTTCTTCACAAATTCTTGTCATCAGTGAAAGATGGGTGGGGCTAAGTGAAATGTTCTTTGTTTCAGGATTGATTTCCATGTCTCCTCAGATTCCAGCAGGAGAATGCGTATTAAAATAAGGTGGGGTGCTCTGAATTTACTGTAAAGACTGGAGCGTCCTGAGTCTGGGTTGGGGGTTGTGGCAGTGTGGGGAGTATCTTAGCACATTACTGAGCTTGACTATCCAGCCTGGCTGCTTTGGGAACTCACTATCGTGCCAGAGGCAGGTGGCAAGTAGCAGCCCTCCTGTGAGAACCTGACCCACAGTTTTCCAAAGATGGTTAGTCACCGGCCGGGTTAGGGGTTTGGTGTTCAGCAGCAGCACCATCAGCCTGTGCTCTGATTTAGGTCAGGTGGGTTCCCATTCTCTAGGTCTTTTATTTTAGTGCCAAGGGAGTAATGGTCTTAAAACGTTACAGCTGAGCTGGGCAGTGGTGGCGCACGCCTTTAATCCCAGCATTTGGGAGGCAGAGACAGGCGGATTTCTGAGTTCGAGGCCAGCCTGGTCTACAGAGTGAGTTCCAGGACAGCCAGGGCTACACAGAGAAACCCTGTCTCGAAAAACCAAAAAAAAAAAAAAAAAAAGTTACAGCTGGAAATAGTACCCGAGGTCACCTAGTCCCAACACACAGGAGGAAGCATCTGCATACTGCTTCCATGAGCCTCCAATTCCCACATCATGTCAACCCTCCTGCCCGTCTCAGGCCGTAGAACTGGATATGGCTGTGTCCAGAATCACCTAGGAGCATTTTATTACTGCTAATACAAAGGTAGCCACTTTTGAATCACATCACAGCACTACCAAGGCGAGGCCCCTGGCCTCCGTTCACATTGGCAAGTACCTGTTCCTTACAAGTGAAAAGCATGTCCCGGGAAGAGTTACAGGCCTTATGCCCCCAGCTGTCTAGCCTGGTCCAGCAGGAGCTTCAGCTGAGAGCAGGGCTAGCTACTTGAGCTACATCTTCCATGGAAGCAGCTGCAGAGTACACGCCTGCCATTGTTTGGTTTGCATTGTAGTTCCCCAGATTTCCTTTCAAATGAATGTCCTGTCCTGATCATATGCAGAGGTAGGTGTTGGTGTTGCTATCCAGGAGAAATCCACATCTACTTTGGTTACAGACAGCCCCACCATAGTCCTTGCAACACACCTGACCAGTATATTCAGGAAGGCTGAACCAAGTTTAGGAATCCGCTGGCCCTATGTTACAGGATAGAGAGTGGTAACAAATATGGGGGAAACTGATTAGCACTGTGGCATCAGGCAAATTCACCTCTGTGTCCCAGTACCCTTATCTATAACAGGAATAATGGGGTAGCCTGCCTCAGAGAGTTGTGTAACACTTTTATCAACTGAGGTATGTATACAGCATTAATTCAGCTCTGGACGGATGCTGGACATGATGGCATACATCTGTAGTCCCATCACTTTCAAGGCAGAAACAAGAACCCACCTTGGTCTACACATGAGTTCCATGCCCACCAGGGCAGCATACAACAAAAGTAGGTGGGCGTGGGAGTGTCCTAGCATTAAGCAGCTCAGTAGACATTTGTGGGCTGTGTCCTCACCTGCAGGGTGGCTATTGGTCACCTGGCCCTCACTCGCAGGGTGCCGGGAAGAGTAGTATTAGTAAGAGTGTTACTCTTACAAAAGAATCATCCTGAAAAGCCACCATGCACCTAGAACCCCATAACCATCAGACCACTGAGGTGGGGAGTTTAAACCAAAGCCAGGTGGATTACCATTTATCTAGGGCCCCTCACCATCAAACTACTGAAGTGGGAGTTTGAACCAAAGACAGTTGAGCCAAAGGAGAGGATGTGATGACCTAGGAGTGTGTGGGAAGGAGTAGCTCTGAGGGGAAGAGAAAGGAAGACTCCTCTGGCTAGGTGAAAACATGGGATGCATCATGAAGAAGTGAAGATTCACTCCACCCTCAGGAAGGAAGCTAGCCTCGGAGACCCATAGCTCCATGCCGTAGCACCAGGACGGTAGACCATAAGCTCACCCCTGGAAAGATTGGACATATCCTAGACATCCAATGAGAGTCATTACTTAAGCCTTGAATGTGCATCAGGTGCTAAAGAAAAGAGGATTTGGAACATGGCAGCAAGGAGAGGGAAATCATGTGGAATGGGGTCCCCCAAGTAGGGACAGGTAGATCTTGCATCTCCATTGGCTCAGCTGTAAACCAGAGCTTGGACTAGGTGACCACAGCTTTTTCAGTTTAAATATAATACCAAGTCCACTAAAAAAAAAAAGTCCATTTGTTCCTTTTACACATTAGGCTCTTGTGTTTGTGCTATGCACTGTGGAAGTACAGCCATGCATTCGGGAAGAAGAACAATGTCCTAGCATTGAGTAGCTCCATAGACTCTGGCTATTTCCCTACCTGCCGGGTGGTTATCTGTCCCCAAGTCCTCACTCATGCCATGCTGGAAAGAGTAGATAATAAAAAGATTGCAAAACACTGTAAATGTCAAATACTGTGCCATAGGACAGAGCAACACACAGGGCAGGAAAGCATCATGGGAAAGAGAGAAAATAGGCATTCTTCCCCGCTGAGATTTAAAAACTGTTCTAGATTTTTAACAGCAACTAATCATCTTGATCTGTATTTTCCTGTTAATTGGAACTGCTCAACACACTTTGGGGCATTGCCTCCAACATCAGAGTGTGATACTGGAGGTCATTTCATTGTTTTCCAACCTAAATCTTTTTGCAAAGAACTTGAGACAAGCTTGTCTCGAGTTCAGTTCCAGTCACCAGCTGTGTGGTTGCAGTGTGGAGAGTGGAAGAGCCAAGGTTAGAACACCACACAGGAAGCTTCAGTCAGCCGCAGCTGGGGGACAGATCAGGGTTGCAGACTTTGTTGGGCACTTTCCTATGGGAAGAGCAAAGCTGCTTTGTGGACTTAATCTCCTTAATTTTCCCAACAATAGATATAAATCTAACTGCAAGGTCACACCGAGGAGGAAATTATCACAAGACTGGGAGCTAGGACTGCAGTTTACTTTCTCTTCAGTGTGTCCTCATTCTCCTGAGTAAAGCAACTTGAAATGTCAGGAAAGGGCATGTTTCTGTGTCCAATTTATATAGGCTTAGAACGTTGGCAGATTTGCTATAGCCCTTCATATTCACAGATAATCCTAGGAATATCTACCGTAAGTCCATCGGCTATTAAGGTCACAGTCATAGGATTGTATGAATATGCTTAGATTTGGCTGGCTCTGAGGTTTCCAGTTTTCAAGAAAACATGAGAGAAAGCACTAGCGTCAGAGTTGCCTCCATTACATGAGCTAATTGCAGAGTATGCATAGCAGAGAGCTAGCCTTCAGTGCATCATAGCTCCTGCTACAGAACAGGTTCTCACTCTGGTTAGACTTTCACTGAGTAGTTAAGCTCTTGATAAGAGACTCCAGAAGAACGGTTGTGTTTTGTTGTTGGCTAGTTGATTGGTTTTGCATTTATTCTTTATTGGGGGAGGCTTGTGCACGCTGTGCTGCATTCAGGAGTTTAGAAGGCAGTGTGCAGGTCTCGTCTCCTCCCAACTTGTGAGTCCTGTGGTTCAAACAGTTCACCAAGCCTGGTGCAGGTATCTTTATCTGCTGAGCCATCTCGCCGATCCTGCTTTTGTTTGAGATCGGGTCCTGCTATGTAATCTTGGCTTGCCTGGTACTTTCTTTGTAGCCCACCCTGGCCTTACACCCACAGTAGTCCTCTTGCCACATGCAGCTGCAGTGCTCATTTAAGAATTCCCGTGTGTTTTAGAGCAGCCCTACTGCCTGCCCTGTCCTTTCTGTGTTGCTGTTTGATAAGAGATGTGTGTTCAGGAGGGAGAAACTTTAGTTTGAGTTTCTGTCAAAATGAGATAGCCTCTTCAGTGAACCCCTGAGGAGCTATTAAGTCTTACAAACCAGTCCTTGATTTCAAAATTCTTTGGGTTCTCATGAATGTGATGTACTACCATGCAATGTACTTGGAAACTGTCCAGTTTGGTTCTAAAGAGAGAAGGGAAGAGGAAGGGCGGAAGATCATGTGATCTAATTGGTTTGGGAACTTGGAAGAGACAGGATTGTCTGAGGAGAACACCAAATGGAGAATCCAGTATCATACACATTGCTGCCAGCAGCACTTGCTCCTAAGAGGAAACCATACAGAAAACACATTGTCCTGTGCCCATGCCAGGCCAACAGTCACAATCCCTTGGAGTGGAGAACTGAGACTTCTTTGTAATTCAGTTTACCAGGTTTGAGGAGCACTGCCACAGCCATTTTCCAGGTGAGAAATCCAGGCCCAAGAAGAAAGCAATTCCCCTTGATACCCCCAGGGCTAGTCAGTGGCCAAGGCCAACCTTAGGTCCAGATGACACTCAGCCAATACACAGTCTTCCCAAGGCTTCCCCAGTCCCCTGGTTCTCTACTGGCTGAAGAGCAAGGGCAAATGCTTCTCTGTGCTATAGAGAGCCTCCTGACCTTAAAGGGCCACTGTGGGGTTAAGCTAGTTAAAAGATGTTCTGTTCTGTTCTGTTCACTGTGTCCTTTACTGACAGTCTGTTCTGCAGACAACTGAAAGGCTGCTAAATTAAGCCATTTTTCAGAGAGATCTGAGTCATCTAGTGGCAGCTGTCGGTGCCTCGCTGGAGGTGCTTTGATCATTGTTGTCTAAATGCACACATTAGTCCTGGGCAGCAGTGTGTTGGGCCGAGCTAAGGGACTTACTCAGATAATGGGCTCTGCCCTTGAGGACATCAAGGAAGGCCAAAGGCTTATGAGTTGCTCTCAGGGCAGGAGAAGTCATGGGAGCCACGTATTTTAGCACCAACAATCTGGTCTCTCAGCTAGGGAGAACTTGAATGCATCCTGCATGCCCAGTTAATATGGAGAAGGAAAGTGCCTCGCTCAGGTCCCACAGGAATTCGGAGCAGATGGCAGGACACAGCGGAACTGAATTGGTTTCCTCACGGGAGTTTCCTCTATTCAATCAGGAAGGCTTTCATTAAGGGTTGTCATTTCAAGGACATCTGGAAATGAGGTCTGAGAAGCCTATCCAAAGCACAGGTGACCATGGGCCTATGTTTGAGAAGAATGGTGTACAAAAGAAGAAAAAAGTTGCATTAGCCTAGTTGTAAAGCAGTGTATGTAACTGATTTATACCATGGGGGGAGTCAGAGTGGGAGTCTGAAGAGGCCAGAAGTTACCAAACAGTTGCCAATAACATGATTCTGATGGGTCTTAATGACATGACTAGGTGGTCAGAAGTGGTTCAGGAGGGTTAAAGTCACTGCCACTATTCCTGAATAACCGTTTTTGCCATGTCTAGCATGTTGCATAAAATGTCTTTTTCCTCAGAACAGCTCTTCAGATAGGTGTCCCATGCCAATGAGTGCCCACTCAGACTTGGGTGGCTGGCCCTAAAGCACGGGGCCTTTGGGAGGCAGTGTTCCCACTTGCTGGTCCCTTCCTTGAGGTCTCTCTCTCAGGGTATTGCAGGTGAACATTAGGGGTAGCCAGATAGGAGGTCACTGAAAACTTCTGTCTAGGCCTGCAAACAAAGAGGGAGATAAAATGGTAGCTGCAGGCGGGGTCATACTGATTAGGAAGAGCAGGAAAATAATGCAGGTTTTTGCCATTCCCATAACAATGCTTAAGGAGGAACAAATTAACCAGAGGTTGCTTGCTTGGCAGTGACTGACATGGTGGCATGACCCATCGAGATAGAAAAAAAAGGAAGTCTCCTCAGAAAGAAAGAAGATTCCATAGCATAAGCTTTACTGGTGAGTGGGGTGTTTAACACTGAGAACAGGCAATGCCCAGCCAAAGGGGAAGGTAAAAGTGGATTAATATGTTGATGTGTCATCTCAGTAGATGATAGCACAGCATCCTGTGACCTAGAGCCTCACAAAATCTGCCACAGGCCTGTGTGCATCGGGCACTGAAATAAGATGGGAGAACACAGATATGAGAGGTACAGCTAGGAATGGGGACATTGGAAACTCAGGGAGGCTGTGTGTTACCGTGCCAGCCTTGCAGTGGGATTAAGCCTAGCAGGGCCCAGGCCTTGTAGGAGTGATCACTGATGTTTTTTTAAAGATGAGAAAGGCAGCTTTTAGGCAGGAAGCAAAAGTAAACATCCAGTATCCTGGTATCCAAGGAAGGGGGAAGGAAGAACGACTTAGCTGTGCTGACCACATCGGTCAACTATTCGTTAGGTTAAAAATTAGTTTAAATCTTTTCAATAGACCTGCCAATTAAGCATCCCATTTACACTTGAAGAAAAGGAGCGCTGAGTATAGAGATGGGCAGAGGAGAGGTAGGATTTCCCAGGCCTATGAACCATGGCTTCTATGTCCCCACAGCCTCAGCTAGACTTTGGAGAAGTGTAAGGAACACTTGACAAGTACAGAGCCAGAAGTTTGTGAAAAGATCAGGGTCAGAGTAGACTTCTGAGAACCAGTGGGAGCCTGAGGTCTTAATACTGCAGAGTTAAAATGGCGGAAGCTGGCCACAAGGAAATTCACATGCTTGGGCTCATGTTCCTTTGCTGTGTGTGGCATTTTGCTGCCCAGTGTGTGGAAGAGGGAATGTTAGTCACCTGGGAACTAGTACTGTGTAGCCCTTGTGTCTGGGACTATCCCATGTGACAACCCCTTTCCAGTGACATGGGCTGCCTGCTCTCGATGAACCGTGACTTAATGTGAATCACAGTAATTGGTAGAAAACCCTTACATTTGACAGAACTAGGTTACCTGTGTGAGATCTGTGTGCTCTTGGGGTGAAAAGAGACAGATGGGCAGAGATTTGGCTCTAAGAGTAGGCAAAAGTGCTTCATCTCACTGGGAACATACATTCCAGCCCCTGAATCAAGCTGTGCTCTTACTGCTGACTTTCAACCCTGCTCCCCCTGTAAGTATGTGACAGTTCTAAACATAATTCCTCTCTGTCGTTCACTGACTCTTGTAACACAGCTTCCAGGATGTTAGGAATAACCACACTGCACCTACATGCTATGCTTGGGTAACCACCTCTGTTGCTCAATCTACTTAATACTGGTCACAGTGAAACATGTTTTCATCACTTGAGATCCAAATTTTATTTGCCAGGTTACTAATGGCCATTTATTTGTGTAACATAAATTAGGATGTTGTGCAAGTTTGGCTTACGAGCAGGTTGACTCCAGACTTCTCATGGGCTCAGTGTAAGAAGGTGTTTAGGTTGACTTAGCCAAATGCCCACAAAAACTTTTGTCTGCTTGCTTTTTTTTTTTTTTTTTTTTTAAAGATGGTCTGGTGGAGATTATAAAGGAGTTAAGACTGGAGTGGGTTTGGAGAGTGGAGTCTGCCCTAGCACCCGGTCTCATGCCTTACTTTTCACATTGGAGAAGAAACAGTGTCAAGAGAAGAACGCATGTAGCATACCTTCCTGGGTCACAAAGCCATTAAGGACAGGGCTTTTAGGTCCTTGCGCTTGACCCACCAGAGTGTTGTGCTCCTCCAACTAGTCAAGGCTGTCAGTCCCAAAGGCTGTCTGACCCAAAGGCTGTCTGACCCAAAGGCTGTCAGTCCCAAAGGCTAGCTGTCCCAAAGGCTGTCTGTTCCAAAGGCTGTCTGACCCAAAGGCTAGCTGTTGTTGCTGATGGGCAGAGGGGGAAGCAAAACCTGCTTGTAAGGTAAAAGCTTTCAAGAGTATTTTTACACACTAGTCAACAGAACACAAGTTTCCTACTACAGGAGCTCCCAAAGTCCCCTCAGCTTGAATTTTCTCCTTACTTTTCTTTTAAAAAGCCAGGTTCCCTTTTCACTTAGAATGGAAACCTCGCTTGTTCTTACTGCAGCATGTAAACCCCTATTGTATAGAAACTCCCAAGGAGAGCAAAGCCCAGCGATGATCCACTTGTGACTTCATTAGCAATGGCAGTGAGTATTTTACCTGAGCCATAGAGGTGATCTGGAAAAGAAAGGGCAAGTTAGTAATTACATAGTTATATGGTGAACACGGTATGACATCAAAGCCTGCGTTATAATATCCTGAGTACTGCAGACTTCTGCCTGCAGACTGTCTATCCTTTCTAAATACAGTGCCTGTCATCAGTAGTGGGGTTTTACATGAATTTTACTCTGACAGTAATAAGTAGTGTGTGATGAGAAGGGAGGGCCATGGAAATGTCTGTGATAAGTCCTGACTCAGGGCATCATGTGGCTTCAGACACCTTGGGATCTGAAATCAGAAAAAGGGTTTTACAAAGATTCCCACAAAAAGGTAATTATAGCTCTAGACTGAGATTCACAATTGACATGAAGGTCAAGGATGAACGGACAGGCTGGGAGAACACAAAGTATCTCATCACAAGATTGGACTGACTCTGGGGAAATCTTGTCAAAATGTTCTGTGTAACTCCCAAGCAGAGGTACATTTTAGACCGCACATGGTGCCCAGCTGCTGTGGAGTCTCCAGCAGTGTCCAGTTTCCTTTTGGTTTGCCTGCTGTCCTATCCATGCCATGGCTTGTCTCCCCCAGCCTCAAATTTTTCCATTGAGCTCCCTACAATGCTTAGAGTGGCCTTTCCTCTCAGGAGTCTTGCTAGAGTTCACAGGACACATGCCACACGGTGTCATGGCACTTTCTGTCCCAGCACAAGGCAGCGAACTCTTGCCTTACATACCTTAGTGTTTGCAGGGCCTCCCAAGAGTGGCAGGAACTTAACCTCAGTAGGGTATGAGGAAAGAAGCTAGCATGTTTCTATGTGCTGACATTCTAAGGGCATTTGAATAATCAATGTTGAGAAACCTCCTCTCGGATGCTTTGGTTGCTGATGTAATGAACACTAGGGCTTTGTACACATCATGGGCATGACTGTCCCTGCACCCTCCGTGGAAAATAGAAGGGCGGCAGCGCCTGCCCCACAGGTTTCCCTGCACTCACTCAGCTCAGCTCCTTTTCCCTTGGGTTACTCCCAGCATGCATCACTGTCCCTCTGTCATCACTATCTGAGCCTCCCTGAGTGTCCCCCCATCTCATAGCTCACCACTCTCTGTGTGCTCCCCATACTGTGCCTGTGCTCCACAGATGACTTCCCTGCCTCGCCTGAGCCCTGCCTTCTGTGCCTAGACAGTTGCCAAACGAAAGTTGCATGAATCATATCTTGGGTTCCTAAATGAGGAAGAGAAAACCAATTTTCTTTAAGTTTTACTCATGATCTTAGAAATCTAAACGTCCAACATCTTTAACACATAAAACTTGACTATATTTCAGGTTTTGAGTCTCAGTTATTAGTTCACAAGGAGAATACTTCAAGACTCATCATAAAATTGACTAAAAGTTGAGCCAGACATGATACCACATGCCTATAATTTCAGTACTAGGGTAAGAGTTCAAGGTCAGTCTCAAATATGTGGTGAATTCACAACCGGCCTCAACAAGACCCTGTCTCAAGAAAGAAAAGAGAAAGACAGAGAAAACTGATGCTCTAAGGCCTCTCAGCATGGTTGACTGAGTTGAATTCCACATCAGTATTAATTCTCAAAAATAAAACTGTATCTTCGGGTTCTTCTTCATCAGCCACTCTGCCATCCATGAGAGTGCATTTGACTGTTCGTTCTTTCTGCTTTGATCTCCTTAGCAGCTGAATCAGACTTTTGGAATGAAACAATCATGGGCTTCTTTATCATTAGTTCTTTTTATTTTTTTTCTTTTACTCTTTAATTTAGAATTAGAACAAGATGATAAAATTAGATACAAGAGGCCTCTGTGTGTCATCAAGTAACCTAGCCTACTTTGGGTAACAAAAATAAATTTTCCTTAAATACTTGCCAGCTTGTTTGGACCAACTTTGTTAAGATGAATAGCCTTAAGTCTGTGCTGTGAGAAGCCATCTCTCCCTTAGAGTTCTTCCTGACAATTAAAATTTCCCTCTTCTTAATTTCATTCCAGTGCTCCTAATTATGACCCTGTAATTAGTGTGCTGATTACATCCCCTGCGCAATTTCTCTGCCTCCTTGATGTTCACCCTTCATTTATTTTTAGTGCGCCTCTTCTCTTTGCTTCTGAAGCCCCTGCCTACCTGTCCCCCACAGGGATTGTAGCTCAGGGCTCAGAGAAAGGGAAGCTTGCCCCATCGCCTCCAGTTGCCCCTCCAGATTTATTTGTTTTTGTCATGAACACCACATGTTATAGCTGACGAAGAGAATTGCAGTCTGGGGAACTTGAGATGTACGGTATAGCCTTGTCCCTCTACCGTGTGTGTGGGGGGTATCTACTCATTACTACATCAGAGTGATCCAGATTTAGCCCAACACCCCACAGAGGAATTACTCACCTCTACTCACGGCACCATTATACCCTCAGGGTGACAATTATCTGGAATCTTCATGGAGTTCATAAAGCAAATTCTTGGGAGCTTTCTCCTCTCACTTTCTCTTTTCTTACTTCCACTTTCCTGTCCCCACTTTCAAATAGGCTGTCCACTCAACAGCCATACTGTCTTCTGTGGTGTGGGACCACAGGCACTCAGGTTTAAGAGTCAAGACACCCACAGGTTTGAAAACAGAAAGACAGGCCAGCCAGTCAACCTCCCTTGGTTTTGAGAAACCATTCCCAGAATCCCTGTGGGTTTTTTCTGTCTTTGCTGCTACCTTCATCTATTCACTGGGTCCCACACTTCTTATTAGAGGGTAAGATGTTTTACTTCATCTTCATAGTAGCCTAATTAGATGGAGAAGAAAGCACGTACAGGAAGCATCCATTCAAAGTTGATGGCAGAGGCAGCCAGTGGTTCTAGGGCCTTGACTCCCCCCAGCCCCCACCCCATGTGTATGCCTACAGGAAATAGGACTCCCTTCTCTACAGAAGACCTATAGAATGAGCAGAGCATCTGGAAGCCACCCAGGACCCTGTAAGGGTGCAGTCCACATCCTGCCATGGAGCCCTTGACCGGGTGCCATACCAGGGAATTTAAAAATGAGTAAGCGCTGGCCCTGTCCTTGAGAAGCTTACAGGATTAGTGGGGGAACAGAAGCCTAAAGACTGAAGGATGTGTTCACTTGCCCCCAGTGGAAGATGGGGGTCTCCTGAGGACTCCTGAGTGAGTTCTCCAGAGAAGGCAGAGCCTTCTAGAATGCCTTCCTGGACCCCTCTTGGCTCCTTCCTTCTGTGTGGCACAGACCAGGCCTGTAGACATCACAGCCTCTGTTGATGCTGCTACCATTTTCCCATGCTCCCCACCCCCACCCCCCACCCCCAGTCATCACCTGCCTGGAATATGCAGGCTTTCAGTGGTTAAGAAAATTGGCTCTCCCTGACGTTTCTCGGAATGGGTTCAGAAAAGATTGGATGTTCCGTGCTAAGCATATTGGGAAGCACCGTGAATGTCATGAAATTTTAAGTGTGACTTCTTCATGTTTACAAAGTGAACAAATGACTCACATCTATTGTATACATTCACCAGAGCCGTGTCCTTAGCTGATCCTTATTGTGAAGTCCTGTGTCTTCCTGTGCATGTGAGGAGAGTTTAAAGGAGGCTGGGAAGTGGGGGTGGGGCAGAGGAAAGTCGTAGGGACAAGGACTTAGTTTAGGAAGCTTCATCAGTGGGTCCTTTCATGAGTTCTTCAGTCGATCACCCTCATTTGCTCCTTCTGTCTTCCTTCCTCCTCCCTCTCCCTTTTCTCTCTGACTCTCATTTTATTTCTTCTATTCTGTCAGCCGAAGTTTCCCTCTAGGCGGGATGTTTATTGTTAGACTAACTTCAGACAGTCGTCAAACTAAAGGCATAGTCTGGGTGTTCTGTTAACTTAGCAGTCCTGCCCTGATGACCTGGCCACTTGGTCACCAGGAGCCAAGCCACTCCGTGGGTAGCTTGGCTGACACCCGGTGATGGTGTTGTTAAGCCTCAATAGACTTGTACCCTCAAGCTCTGACCTTTTAAAATTTCTTCCTAGGCTAGCCAAACCCAGCACTCTCAACAGCAGAGGCAGGCAGGACTTAGCTAAAAATATAAAGATAAAAACTTTCCTCCATAAGTAATATATTTTGGAAGTTGGTCTCCTGACTTTAAAAAGAAAAAACTGTAAATTCATTGTTCTACAATAGAGAAGTTGGGGTTTTGTTTGGTTGGTTGTTTTGGTTTTTGCTTATTTTGTTTATATTTTATGAGGGGTTGTTTTGAGACAACTTTACTGTGTAGCCCAGGCTAACTTCGAAGTCTTTTTTTTTTTTTTTTTAAATATGTGTGTTTTAACTATATATATATATATATATATATATACACACACACACACACACCATGGGAATACCTGCTTCTATTGGAGGCCATAGAGGGGCGTTGGTTCCTCCTGGAACTGGAGTTAAGGATGGTTTTGAACCACCATGTGGGTGCTGGGTCTAACCTGGGCTGTTTGCAAAAGCAACAACTGTTCTCAACATTGAGCCAAACTCTTGATCTTCCTGCCTCGGCCTGTTGAGTGCTGGGATTACAAGCATGTTTTTTGAAATAGTGTCTCATACTGTAGCCCAGGCTGGCCTTAGACCTATAGCAATCCTCCTGCTTCAGCTTTCAGAGTGCTGGCATTAAAGGTGTGAGCCACCACACCTGACTCAAAAATCAGTCTTTACACTCTTTAGCAAGAAGGTATAAAAAGGAAACATGAAATAAAGGGGGCTGGAGAGACAACAACTTAGTGACTGCGAGCACTTGTGTACTTTTACTGAGGACCTGGGTTCAATCCCAGCACCCACACGGCAGCTGACCACTGTCTGTAACCCCAGTTGCAGGGCTCCAGTACCCTCCAACCTTTGTGGACACAGGTATGCATGGTCATTCTTGAGGGCAAAATAACAGTACTCATGATAGTATTGTAAAGTAAATATAAGCATATGTAGTTACTACTAAAGATCTGTGGCATTTTCCAAGTATCACACTGAGTATTTCTGATCATACCTAGTACATCTGGGATCTGCAAGGAAATGTGTACGTGTCTTGCTAGCCTCAGAACTGCACTGCACACTGACGAATGTGGCTGGCTCTGCCCTAAGTGCATTTCTTAACACAGCTTCTTGCTCCTCACCGTAAGGATCACAATTCATCTTTCACTCTGAGAAGCTTTATAAAACAAACCATGGTATTAAGGCTAGCTTCATTCCCTTCTTCAATTCTCCTGGTCTGTATCGACATTTGATTGGTGTTTTGTGTGGTGATCTGAATAACAGTGGTTCCTCTGGCCTCATATATTTGCCTTACTCACCAGGGAGAGGAACTGTTTGATAGAATCAGAAGGTGTGACCTTGGAGGAGGTGTATCACTGGGGGTGGGCTTGGACGATCTAAAGCGCATGCCAGAGCCAGTCATGCTCTCTGCCTGTATATCCGGATGCAGATCTCAGCTACTTCTCCAGCACCATGCCTTCCACCATGTTCCCTTCCCTCCATGGTGGTGGTGGTGGTGGTGGTGGTGGTGGTGGTAGTGGTAGCCCCCGATTAAATTGCTTTTCTTTGTGTCTCTTCACAACAACAGGACAGTGACTAAGACACATGGGTGAATTGATGCATTCAAATAATTAATCAGTTCAATGTTATGGATAAAATTTCAATGTGCTTTCTCATATCTTACAGGATAGAAAATAATTAGGGGTTCAGATATATCATACTCTTAGTCCTTCTGAAAATTAAAACACTGTATTCATAAAGTTGAGAGTTTATAAATCTTGGTTTCTTTTCTAAACAATTTGGTCTTTGGATTTTATTTCATCCTGTTTCAGTTTGACAAATGGAATGAATGTGACCACTGCTACCATCGATCCTACCAGCCTGGTAACTATTGCTTGGTCTTATGAAGATGCTGTAAAAATACAAGAAATTGTCTCTGATTCCCCTACTGATGGTCACATTTACAGTAAGCAAGTCACCTGCACGTGATGGACCACACATTTCATATTTTCTTTATATTTTTCTTCTGCCATTTAATTTATTTTTATATTTTTAATATTTTAATATGTATTTTTGAGTGTTTGGGGGTAGGAGAGTCATGTGCATTCCGCAGCATACATGCTGATGCCAGAAGACAACTTGTGGGGCTAGCTCTGCTCTTCCATCACGTGGGTTTCTAGTAATTAGCTCAGATGATCAGGCTGAGCCCAGGAGACCTGCCTCAAAAAGGAAAAAAGTTACAAGTTACTATGCTGTGGCTTACTTAACTTCAGTCTGCCACTGCGGTGGGATTCAGGTTAGAGCATTCGCCTGGCCTTTCAAAGAATAAAAATCTGGAAGCTGAAGAGATGGCTTAATGGTTAAGAGTACAAACTTCTCTTGCAGGGGGCCCAGGTTTATTTCCCAGTGTCTGTGTTGGGCAACTCAGAATCCCCTGCAACTCCAGTTCTAGGAGGTCTGATGATGCCCTCTTCTTAACCCACTTTCATGTACAAACCTACATATACATATGCATGTAATATAAAATAAATACTTTTTAAATTCTCCATCTATCAAATACCCATCTTTTGGTGCTTTTATGCAAGCTGCTGTCATTAAGTATCTTCAATTGCACTTTTCTCTACCTTGGTAGATAGAACAAGGTTAAAGCAGTCGACTGATTTGTAAGACTGAATATTGTATATTTCTCTGGATATGAATGCTTTGGGGCAAAGGAAGAGAATCAGAATTTGTATAAGTCCATACTCTGGTGTTGTTTACTTTTGAAATAGGACTTCTGACTTTTAGGCATCTGATTGTTCTGGCAGAGTGGCATGTCATGAAGAATGTACAGTGATAAGGTCTAGATGATGTCATATCGCTCTCTGACAACAAGACCAAGTAGCATCCTCCAAAGTAATTGCCTTCAAAGCATCTGGTTTTAGCCATACTTGCTAGCTTACACCTGTAATCCTAGCGGGCAGGAGCCAACATTCAAGGCCAGCTTGGGTGACATAGCAAGTCCCAGGCAAGCCAGGGCTGCAGTATGAGTCCCTGCCTCAAAACAAGCAACAAATCTAGTCTTCTTGGGTCTGTGAGCATGTGGCTAAGCAGGGAGCACCTGCCTTGCAGGTCTGAGGCCCTGGCTTTGATCAGGGGTTAAGGAGAATCAGTTTCCATTTAGCTATCCTGGAAGCAGCTCCTGCTTCAGCAGCCAGGCCCTCACTGAGCCTCCATGAAGCTCCTGCCGTTTGTCCTGATATGGTGATGGCATGAAGATGAAGGAGGCAGAGTCCTCTTCCCTAAAGGCAGCTACAGCCTGGTGGGGAGGTGACGGTGTGGACGCTGAAGGAGGATATACCTCTGCTATAGGACCACACAGAGGGAAGACTTGAATTGAGTCTTCAAGAATGTCAGGGATTGGTGTGGAAAGATGGCGGAGGGGAAGAAGAACATGGTGGATTTAGACAAAATCTAAGCAGCTTGGTAAGGGCTTGAGTCTGAGGCAGGAAGCCATGGGAGATGAGGGTTTTGTAGGTGCCAAGGAAGAGCCACATCCTATCAGAGACAATAATTTTAGCACAATCTAGCTGGAATAGAAAGAGTAGGTTGGAAAAGTGGGTGATAAAGAGCATTATGTAGGGAAACGGGACCTGTGAAGGGCTTGACTTGGGAGAGCAGCACTGAGTGAGGATGAGCTAGAACCGGCGGTTTTAAAAGAGTGGATGACGTCAGTAGGGTGTGTGGACTGTCCTCATACCTGTCTCTCATATAAGAACAGATAGAAAGATGAAGCTGGATGTGGTGGCACATGCCTGTAGTCCTAGCACTCAGGAGGCTGAAGATCACAGTAGGCTTAAGGCCGTCCTGGGCTACATATACATAGTAAGTAGGCAGCCAGCCTGTCTGCGCTACACAAGACTGTCTCCATGACAAAGATAAGATGAACCCGAGCGGGATTTCTTCCAGTCTTTCCTTTCAGTAGACTTTTTCTGTAAATCTATATAATTGAGATTTGTAAACATAATTTCTTGATGAAAGCTAATGTGTGTTTGTTGCTCAAAACAAAGAATTTGAATGTGTGCTTTTGATTTGCTACTTTTGGTTGGTGATCTGGTAATGACCACCACGCCTCTCTTTTAAGAAGTACAAATACAAACACTTCTGTGTTTGGCGATGTTTTTCAGTTCTTACTGCCATAAGATAGCATAGCCAAGTCTCACCTGGATGACTTTCCCCCACCAGTTAAATGCACTGGGTTTTGATGGTTTTTTTAAAAGCTCTATTTTGACAGTATTTAATAGATGAAAGCAAAATAATAAATGATGTCAGTTGAAGACAAAAGACACATCTAACCCATTAGTAAATACAATAGTAATGGGAAATACATATTATTAAGATGTTGGCTCATTTCTCGGAATGGTCTGACTCCTTACTCTTTCCTACAAGATAATCAACCATATGTCGAAAGAGCCAGGGCAGAGAAAACAGGCAGCAGACTGAAGATGCTGACAGTGCCATGTCAGCAATTGCGCATGCCAGGCTGATTTAAGCCTCCCTGTTGCCTAGGGCATGGAAGGGTTTGTTCCATGTAGAACCTCAGGCCAGCCCATCTTGCACTGAATGCTCTCTTCATGAGAATTTGAGTGATAATGTTAATAAGCACTATAATATTCACTTGCTTTTTTCCAGGCACTGTTACGGGAAATATTAAAAACAAAACAAAAAAAAAAAAAACAAAAAAAAAAAACCAGAAGGAATATAAGTCACATGTTCCCATGCTATGCCCTGGTTCCCTCATCTCCGGTGGGCTGACCAGCCATGCACTGGCGGGCAATGGCCGACCTGCTTTCAACTCATGATCTCTCCACCCAGCTCACTAGGTTCCCACTGGCGGGTCGCTACCACGCCAGCCCCATGCTTCAATACCCCATGGCCTCTGTGGTGCACATCAGGCAAACCCACACTTCGCCACTGTACCTTTCTCTCTGGAACCCAGACAAGCCGCCAAATGAAGGAAAACACAACACAAACTTAGTTCATAAACAATGATAACTCAATCTCTGGGCACAACAACTAAAACCTAACCTTGTAAACCTTATCAAAATCTAATTCCTCTGGTGGCAAATCCTTGCAGATCCGCCATAATACCAGGAGACTGTACTAGCTACATCTTACCTATCTGCTCTCCCTCTCTCCTGCTCCTCTCTTCTCCTCTGACCTGGAAGTCCCTCCTTACTCGCCCAGTGATTGTCTCTTTTATTCATTTGGGGATTGGTTCACAAGAAGTCACAGGTATAACCCACTCCTTCTCTGAAGCCCCTCCCATGAGAGCAGAATTAGAATACAAAAAACCCCAGGGCTGTCCACAACAAGGCACCATTCTGAGAACCTTTCCTAGTCAGCTATGATGTCCCACACTTGTAATCTCAGCATTTGGGATATAGAGGAGGGTCAAATTCAAGGTAGAATCAGTGAACTGTCCTGTGACCTACACATGCACTGTACGCATGTACAGGTACACACACACACACACACACACACACACACACACACACACACACACACACACACGATAAATCTAAAAACAAATGTAAGAGTTCAAAGCTAGCCCCAGCCCAGGCTACCTGAGATCATCCCATCTCACAAAACCACACACCAGCAACACCAAAGCCTTTTTCCATGTCAACTCATTTAGTCCTCATATAGTTCCATGAAATAATCACCACTGTTAGCCCATCTTACAGCTGAGGAGATTGAGGCAAAGAAAGTTGGGATAACCTGCCAAGGAGCACAAGCTAATTGAACAAGGCAGGTCCAAGCAGGCTCCTTTCAGATCCCATGTTCTTAAATACTGTAATTCTTGTTGCCTGGCGTCCTTCCTGCTTATCACACCTTCCTTCGGAGTGTGGCTTAGTCACCATCTTCATGAGGAGGTTCACCTACACAGCTCTCCTCTCCTTACCTCTAGGGATGCTTTGGTACAGGAATGACAGGAGTATTTGTACCGGGTTCCAACTTGTGATTGTACACAGCTGCCTATCCACAAGGAGCCTTCAGGGTCTCTGCTGAGACCTTGCAGTCCTGTAAAAACCACATCCAAGAGGCAGTTAAAGCTAAAAGAGTGAGGTATGGAAGGCAAAGAAAGGCCCTTGGCTGCTGAGGACTTGGTGAGGTGGGATAGGATGCAACGGGTGGGGTGGAGTGGAGTGGACTCTCCAAGTACAGAGAGCAGAGATGCCTGTAGATTCTGTGAAGAGCAGGAGAGCATCCTTCAGAGTGTCCTTGAGCTGAGCTGAGTAGAGGAAACGCTGATGTTTAAGGAGGCAGCAGAGGTGTGTTAAATCCGGGTGTAAGAGGCATGGTGCTGAACATCTATAATCTAGCCTTTGAGAAGTGGAGTCAGGGGAATTGTAAATTGGAGAATTGAATTTGTGTGGAAGTTGTTGAAAGGTCTTTATCATTGAAGCTTATAGGGAAACCGCTCTCCTGAGAGGCTGTCCCTGCTCTCCCTTGGGATCTACTTTCCAGAGGTCTGCAGCTTCACGAAGCCACTTGGCTCTGTGTGTGTGTGTGTGTGTGTGTGTGTGTGTGTGTGTGTGTGTGTGTGTGTCCCTATGTAACTATGCTCCTCCCATGACAGGATCCCCCACCCTGGTTTAGGATTTTTACTTTTTCCAGTAGAAGGACAATGCCTGGTACCTAGTGGTGGTAAAATAGTGATGATGACTAGCCAAGTAGCACGGTTGTGATCCCAGCACTTAGGAGGCTGAGGCAGGGTGGAGCCTTTGAGAATAGTGTGGGCTGGGCTGTTTAGCTAGACCCTGTCTCAATAGTAATAATCATAATAGCATTAACAATTCAAAGTTGCAGTGTTAGAGTTCTATAATTTATATATGTGTGTGTGTGTGTTTGTACACACACATACACACACAGAAACCTGATCAATAGTTGTTGGGCCTATCTTACATTATAGTTCTAACTTCATTGTGTTACCCTCTGTTCACTGAATATTTTAGTTGAAATGTAGGTTTTTATTTTTATTCTTTACATACATACTGACCAATTTTCCCTCCCTCCACTCCTTTCAGTTCCCCTCACACACCTCCCTCTCCCCCAGATCCACTCCACCATTGAGAGAGAGAGAGAGAGAGAGAGAGAGAGAGAGAGAGAGAGAGAGAGAGAGCACGCGAGAGCGCATCCCAGGGATATCAATAGAACATGGCATTAAAAAAAAATCACAATAAGACTAGGAACAAACCCTCATATCAAGGCTGGACAAGGCAACCCAATAGGGAAAAAAAGGTCCCAAGCATAGGCAAAGGAGTCAGAGACAACCCCACTCCCACTGTTAGGAGTCCCACAAGAATACCGAGCTACATAACCATTCATTGGGGAGTTTTGCCATCCTGTGAAAGTTATAACATGTAGGAAATCCTCTGCTTCATAGGCCCTACCCGAACACGATGCACATTTTAATTCTGAAATACTGTTCACACACAACAGACACTGTGTTAACACAGAAAGTATTGGGAGCCAGGACTGAGTTCCCTGCCAAAGGGAAATGTTAGCTTAGCCCAGCTAAGAAGCTGATATTCAGGACAGACCACCAGTCCCAAGAAGAAATTGGGGTATAGAATTAGGTGCCCCAAAGTCATAGGAGGGCTCTCTTCCCTCCCCCAACCCCCACCCCACACATACACACACACACTGCCACAGCACGTTCTCATTAGAATCTAAGGCCAAGTGTCCAGGTAGGACCCCGCAGGCCCAGGCATAACTGGTACAGACAGACTCGCTGGAGCTGCGGAGTTTCAGACGTAGAACCAGTGCGCTTTGGGAGGCCCTACATCTTCTGTGCACCAGCTCACCCTGTCTAAATATGCTGTCCCAGAGTAGCCCAAGCGAGAACCCCCGCAGGCAGGGAGAACCCCCACAGGCAGCAAATGTCTGTATAGCATCTCCTCCACACACTACTATTTTTGAGAGAAAAGTGCTTTTAGAAAATGTTCAGGCCTAATTGAAAAAGTACATAGCAATCAACATTTATTCCCCCACTAGCAGAAAACTGCCTAACTAGTAGCCAAATTTGGGATGCCTGAAGACAGACGAGTGACTAATGCTGGGGCTGTGTGTGGCCAGAACCAAATGTATTTTGTGACCACAAGACCATGTCTGGGTTCTCCTTTGTAATTACCACACAGCCTACTGTAATTGTAAAACTTATATTTACTTCCTGCCTTTAACATGTAGTCCAGGGTCCAGGGCTGCACCCAGACCTACAGTGAAGTTCTCTCTTATTTGACTACAATGTGTACAATTATTGAGTGAGAGGGTGTGGGGGGGGGTGTATTCACATCTGTCAAATATGCAAGTATAATCTTTTGGGAAAATAAGCTTCTGCCTTATTGGGTGAAGCACATTGCCAATCTAATGTTTATTGAACAATTACTATCTGCCAAGGACTATTTTAGACTTTGGGAACCATAATAAGACCACAAAAGCCTTGTCTTCCTGGAGAAGATGAGGGTGCTGGGAAGGAGCAAGGAAGGCACACACGAGTGCCATGCACATGGGTGTGTGCCCCTCAGAGCGCCATTACAGTGCTAGGCATCAGTGGCTTCTTCAGCTTGATACATCAGAAAAGGCCTCTCCAAGAAGACATTTAAAATGTCATTTTAGATGACAAGAAAGAGTGGAACAAGCCAGGGCAAAACGAAAATCCCCAGCAGATTAATGGAAGGACCCAGAGACAAGAAGGAATTTGCCATGCTTGAAAACAGAGACCAGGTGATGGGTGGCCGGTGTCGGTGAGGTTGAAGGGTGCTGTGCGGCCTCTCAGCACCCACAGGAGGAACAGTAGCTTTCTAGGCAGAAGGTGGCCATGGCTTGAACTGAGGAATAGTAGAGATCCAGGCAGAGGGCTGCCATTGGGAATATGGATGAGATCTAGAGTCAGAGAAATTGCCAGTAGACTGGATGTGAGGTGCGAAAGAAACAGCATTCAGAGTGAATCCTGCGGGTTCAGCTTGGAGCAACTGGATGGCAGTGAAGCGGGTGGGCAGACCAAAGGCCTCAGCTTTAACAGTGGAGCCCGACATCTCCACCTGCTCAGTGCCCACCCTGCCGTGTCCTCAGCTACATGTGTCACGAGGATGTATTTAACTTTGGAAATACGCCTTCAAACACTTCCATCATTCCTGCTTCCTCTGGGGTTCATTCCGTGGCATCAAGGAAAGAAGGGGACGTAGGTGCATCCTTCCCATCCCCACTTCAGGAGCTGGAAAGGCGCTTCACTGGTTAAAAGCATTTCTTGTTTTTCCAGAGGACTTGAGCTTGGCGAACTCACAACTACCTGTAATTCCAGCTCCATAGAATCTAACGTCCTCTTCTAGTCTCTGAGAACACATGTCCACATGTGGCATACACTCACTCACACACATATATATATTATAAATAATAAATATATGAAAAGATTCAGGGCTTAGGGATAGACCTTGCCTACCTTGCAGAAAGCCCAGCGCCACATACACTAAGCATGGTTCATACATAACTGTAATCCTGTCACTCAAGACATAGAGGCAATAAATCAAAAGTTCAGGGTCATCCTTAGCTACATAGTAAATCTGAGACCATCCTCCATTACACAAGATCCTGTCTTAGAGCCGAGGAGGGGGAAATATCAATAAACCAGTCATATTTGATTTCCAATCCCTACCCTACACATCCCTCCGTTGTGTTGTAATCTTAGTTTGGGGCAGGCCTTCTTCCTCAACATGGCGCTTGGCCCCTGAGCCCAGGCACCTAGATGCAGGGCAGGTGTTCTGAGACCTGCCCATGGATTAGAAGCTAACAGCTAGTGTGTGCATCTAATAATACATCGTATATATGTCTGTCCAGCTGTCCCTTGGTATCTATGAGGGGTTATCTCTGGGATGCCTGAGATATCAAATTTCACAAATGTTCAAGTACCTTAGACACCATGACAGAGTGTTTGCATAGAACACACACTCTCTTAGCGTCTTTAAGTCATCTCCAGGTTACTCACCAAACTAAATTTGGTGTAAATGCTATGTAGGCGCTGCACTACTTAGGGACCAGTAACAAGAAGCAAAGATCTGTGCGTGTTCAGTACAGACACAGTTGCTTCTCAAGCATTTTTCATCTATGCCTGGTTTAATGTGTGTATGCAAGACCCAGGAGTGTAGAGAGCTCAGTATGGAAAACCAGACATCTCATTTGCTTGCTGCTCACATATGCATAATCGGGAATATTTTTGTGATTGTTAAGATTACATTGGCTTTATCCAACTGCTCCTTTATTAAATGTCTAGTTTCTACTGTTGCCTTCAAAATATCATGGGACTTAAAACTTATTCTTGTCTATATACTAAAAATAACAGTATAGTCTATCGTGGTCATTATGTGAGTATTAAATGAAATAATATTAAGTCAGTGGAGCGGTCTTCAGTAAGTGAGCTATTATTAGTATTAATGAGACACCCTGGCGAGGGAGCACACTGTCCACAGCGCTCAGGGGATGCAGCTGGAGACCATGGAGTGACATGCACCCTGTGAGCACCCTGGACAGTTTTAAGCACAATCTACACTTTGCCTGGCTCTTGGTGTTCTGGGATAAGTGAGAGTTCAGGTAGCAGCTAACCCCACTTTGCTAATGTCTGTGGTTCTGGCAGATCTGTACCTGTCTCTCCCGCCTGCCTTTTACCACATGCAGCGTGCAGTTTTGTTCTTAAGATCAGGTAAACCACCATAAGTGATATTTACTGCCAGATGCGACCTTTTGTGAGCACCTTGTAGAATCCCAGCATTAATGTCACTTTCTATAAATACAGGTGGAGAGTGAGGAAATGCTCTCTGTAGAGAAGTGTCGCTAGTGCAATCTTTCCCCTTTTAGACTCTCTCGGGCTGTGGGTATTACTCACTGCTGGCATTCGCCCTTCTCTCTCGTTACCTCCCTGTTCGTGATCTCTGCCGTCTCTTAGTTCCCCGCTCGGCCTCCCTAGCGGTTGGCGTTGCATCTGAGTTGTGCTTTCTTGCTTCCTCCACCTTTTGAAATTTAAAAATAGAAAATAACCAACAAACCCACAGTCTTTCACATGGGCTGAACTCTGTTAATACAGCTAACAGATTTTCCGGTGAATTCCACACTGTCATATTTATAGTCAGAAATCTGCCATCGGTTCAGAATAAACTCTGTAAGTAATTTACAAGGAGCTACTTTTAAAACAAAAAACAAAAAAACAGTTTTTTGTTTTGATATTATTTATTTAATGTATATGAGTACACTGTAGCTGTCTTCAGACACACCAGAAGAGGGCATCAGATCCCATTACAGATGGTTGTAAGTCACCATGTGGTTGCTGGGAATTGAACTCAGGGCCTCTGGAAGAGCAGTCAGTGCTCTTATCAGCTGAGAGCTACTTTTATTGTGACTATCAGACACAGCACAAAGTCAGGACTAGAAGTCAGCAGCCCACAGGAAGAGACTTTGCTAAGTGGATCCCTGAGGCGGCATGGCTCCCAGCCTCCCCTCAGCTTTTTACATTACCTATGCACTTTCCTGAGCCCTAGTTGATAAAGGACTCTTTAAGGATTCGCTCACTCGCACTGTGAATGCCAAGCCCGGGGCTCAGAAAGCATGTAGACCTTCATAGGTGTGAGCACTGTTTGCAGAAGCCCCACCCCCATATCAGTCAACAAACGTGTACCAAACATGTACAAACTGTTACATATTAAACACCATTTTATTGCTGACAGATGTTTTAAACCTTTTTGCAATTTTTCTTTGAAAATAGAGTAGCTACAAATAACTGATTTGTCACTGCAGTTATCTTTGCATACTTTATTCAATTATCTTTGCGCAATTTATTAAATAATAGATCCAGCCTGTATATTGATTCCAAATGAAATATTGTTAATTACTAAGTAAACAATTACTACGGATAAGTAAATAATACAATTTGTAGGCCTTTAACATGAATTGATTGTAACTTGACAGCTAGCTCGGTCAGAATGAAGGATTAAACACTGCTACCATGTAGTGCTTTAGGCCAGAAGACGCACCACAGCTTTGGGTCTGGGAATACGTGGGTAGACAAACACGGTTGAGCATTCCTAATCCAGGTATCTGAAATCAGAAACTTTCCAAACTCTGAAACTTTGGAGTCATTGTGTTGACACTCAAAAAGAGTTGCGATTTTGAGATAGAGATACACACCCGTAAATGGTTTCCAGGGTCTAGGATACTTTTCTAGATCCTTGAAAAGGGATCACAGACCCTGTACCCTGATGTGTGTGATTTCAGGGGTTCTGCTTGGAGGTCCAGCATCTTTATCCTCACCGTATGGAACGAGCACTGGTTTAGGGACATGAAATTGCCATACCAATAAGAAAAGGGGACCCCAATAAAAGAGCACTTGCAGAAGAATCTCTGGCCTCCAACCAGATGGCCTTGAACAAAAACTCTATGCCCTTGTCCTGCCTTAGTAGGATGGATAGACAGACAGACAGACACTCCACCTGGCCTAAGGGGAGGCCCGAAGTAGTTCCATAACACAAAAGTGCACAAACTCCTCTGACCCTGTCATAGTTTCTATCTGACTGTCAAGGGTTTTTCTCCCACACCTTGACAGGAAAGCAGTTTTAGGCCTATATTATTCTACCAAAATAAAAGAAGGAAGAGAAAAAAGAAGGAAAGAATAGGCCATCGACAGACAATTGACAAGTATAGACTAAGTATCTCTTACCCGAAATGCTTGGACCCACAGTGTTTCTGGTTTGGGATTTTAAATATTTGCATATACATAGTAAGATATCTTGCGGATAGTGTACAAACCAAGCAGAAGGTCTCTGATCTCATATAGTATTTTAATTGTATTCATGAAGCAAGGTCTCATAGTAGCATTGTCCACATCTGGCATCATGTCAGTTATGCAAAATGTTGTAAATTTTGGAATATTACAGATTACAGACTTACAGGTTAGGGAGACTCAGCCTGTAGCCCGTCTTCAGAAAGAAGCTCAGCCTTGTCATCCCATTCAGAAGTCACCTGTCAGCCGGGCAGTGGTGGCATCCCAGCACTTGGGAGGCAGAGGCAGGCGGATTTCTGAGTTCGAGCCCAGCCTGATCTACAGAGTGAGTTCCAGGACAGCCAGGGCTACACAGAGAAACCCTGTCTCGAAAAACAAAAAACAAAAACAAAACAGAAGTCGACTGTCACCTGTTTCCTCAGTAAAGGACGGATGTAATACAGTGAGAGGAAGGACATTTTGGATGCAGGTGGCTCTGTCCCCAGCCTCACATTCACTGCGCAGCAGTTCTCGGTGCAGGCTAGGAGCTGAGGTGTCCCCCAGGTCAGCTTCTTCATAGCAGCAAGATGATGTCATTTGCTGTTTCACGTGAGCTCCTTGAGACTCCCCAACGTGGTGTTGTGAGGGGTTAGATGACAGAAAGCTGCTGAACTCTAGCTGCCTCTAGAAGCTGCCTTCTAGGAAACCAAACATTTAAGATATTTACAAATCCAAAAAATGATGCCATTCTCTGGTTTGTTCTGGAAAATATAATTACATTTACATTTTAAAATGTTATTTATATGAACTGGGTGTGGTGGCTCACACCTTTAATTTTAGTACTTGGGAGCATAGGCAGAGGGATTTTTGTGAGTTCATTGCTAGCCTGGTCTACAAAGCGAGCTCCAGGACAGCCAGGGCTGTTACACAGAGAAACCCTGTCTTTTTTTTTTTTTTTTTTTTTTTTAAAAAAAAAAAGGCTCAGTTGGTCAGTGGTTAAGCGCACTGTCTGCTCTTTCAGAGGATCTGGGTTCAACTCCCAGCAAACCACATGGCAGCTCACAACCATCTGTAACTCCAGTTCCAGGGCTTCTGACACCTTCATACTACCATACATACAGACAAAACACCAATGTACATTTAAAAAAATAAATAAAAATAGTATTTATATTGACATGCAGTGGGAGTGTTGCTATTATCTTTAAATATAGCAATAAGTACGTTTTTAAAATTCTTCAGTCTTAATATCTACTATGTTAAATACTGATACATACAAACCATATTTTTTAAAAGTTCCTGGAGTCCTCAATAATATCTAAGACCTCAAAAAATTCAAATCATACAACCCAAAGTGACTGTTTCTGAACTGCCCACAAGAAGGTCCTGTCTACAGATTGTTTCTTGAGGCAGGAGTACAGTGTTGCTTTGTTTGTTCGTTTGTTTTTCTCATTTGTCTTGGTACCAAAGCTATGAAACGGGACACCTTGCTAGCCCAAAGCCTGTGAGTGAACCCAGAAGAGACCAGGTCCTCTGACTCCTTTGGCCACGTCATCTGTTACCAAGCACTGTTCCCTTACAGATTAATTATCTGAACTTTGAAACATCTTGTTTTACTGCCCAGGACCTTGGGTTCCTTATCAAAAGTGGACAGAACTGGGGACCCCTTGGGATTCTGTTAAAAGCAGAAGAGTTGACATGCATCCATGCAAATGCCTAGTTCAGGGACTGAGGTCAAATAGGCCCTGAGGAACTTCCTGCCCCTTCTTCTCTCCCTGGCCTGCTGCTGAGCCGAGGAAGCTCACTAGCCCCCTTTCTTCCTATAGATGGTATTCATGCCGACAGAGAGAATGACGGGACAGAAGGAGTTGATGAAGATATGATTGTGACCCAGAGCCAAACCAATTTCATCTGCCCCATAACACAGGTATGGCTTCCTCTTTCCCCCAAAGAAAATGGAGTTAGGTTAGTTCCACAGGGGCAGAAGGGTTCCTGACTGCTTTCTGATGTTCTCCCTTACTGGGAGGCAGGAAGCAAAGACAAGTGATGAGTTCAAACTGTATACTTGGGAGGTTTGTGGCTAAAAAAGCACTTTCAGTTAATCGTATACTTTAGGACCTGGGGAAAAAGTTATAGCCCAGAGACCAAGTAAAGTTAGAGCCCCTGTAGCCCTGAATTTCCTGATTGCAGGGTAATACCTGAAGCCATGAAGATGAGAAGTTAGCCTCTGGGCGGACTAGGAAGTGGGTGGTTGTTATTCCTGAAAACCTAATGTCTCCTTAATCATAGCTGGAAATGAAGAAGCCCGTGAAAAATAAAATGTGTGGCCACACATATGAAGAGGAAGCCATTGTTCGCATGATCGAATCCAAGCATAAGAGGAAGAAGAAGGCCTGGTAAGTGGGTGCTAGGGGGCGCAGGGCACCCTGGTGGTCCTCAGTACATGCCAGAGATAGCTGCCCATACTCTCCCCTAGTTATGACTCTGCCCAAACGCAACAGGAAACTGGCTATCCAGGATGAGCAGTGCGCAGAGGGCACTAAAGGCACTCCAGCCACACCATCAGCACAGAAGGAAGAGACCGGGTGGGGCTGTAGTATTAGATCACAGGGCTCTAGAGATGTTCACAAGGTAGCAAGCCGGGGGCTAGCTCAGTTCCTAGAGAGCTTACCTGGCACACAGGAAGTCTTGCTGTCAACCCAAGGCAGCACACAAATTAGGCCTGAACACATGCGCCTGTCACCCAAGCAGTGAGGCAAAGACAGGGTAATGTGAGAGTGGAGGCCATCCTCAGCCACACACAGAGTTTGAGGACAGTCTGGGCTACATGAGACTGACACTTCTCTGTCTCTCTCTCCCTCTCCCTCTCCCCCTCTCCCTCTCTCTCTCTCTCTCTCTCTCTCTCTCTCTCTCTCTCTCTCTCTCTCTCTCTCTCTCTCTCTCTCTCTCTCTCTCTCTCACACACACACACACACACACACACACCCCAACAAACCAGAGTAGCTGGGGATCTACAGAACTGTAATCTTGAGATACTCCGCTTTTCAATGTCTACTTAACCAAGAGGAAATTACCTTATTCTTTGCTTTCTGTGATAGTGCTTTGGTTTTACAATAAACATTCTAAGACAAAAATCCGTATCCCGTGGTCTTGGTGAGGAAGACTGCATTATCAAAGAAATGCTTTCATTTCATCATGCGAATAACCTCCCACACGGTTTCAATTAATCCATGGCTGACTCACCAATGAGAATTTTTTTTAACTCCGAATCTTCCGTCCCTTCTCTCCCTACCTCCCAGCCCCAGGACCACGGCTCTGTGCCTGTGACGAGAGTCCTCAGTGGGCCACACTGAAGCTGACTGGGTTGGCATCTCCTGAGCTCTTATCGCAGGAATGGAATGGAAGGTGTGACCGTCCTCAGGCTCTGATAGCAGCCCCTTTGATGTGTGCTTTGCTTCTGTATCACCCAGACCAAGAACTGGAATTCCCTCCCCTCCCCATGTGGGTGTGGCCTGAGAGACTGGCGATAGCTAGCTCCTTGGCCTTTCAGTCAAGTAATTTATAGTATTTACTCTAGAAGACAACTGGATTTGCAGCCATTAGGCTGCAAATATAAACCATTAGTTCATTTCTATGTTTTGCATTTCCACCTTAGAATTCAAATACTGTATTTCTCTAATGACCTTGACATTTTACCTACCAGCATAATTTTGTTTCTGGACTTCCAAGCCTTCCTTCTCTACTAATGTCTTCCCTGAGTTACTTCTCTGAGAAGCCAGAAAGGGCCAACATAATTGCTAAGGGTGCTTGCTATTGCTAGTTCTCTGTCTTCGGCAGCTCCTCCTTCTGACAGTGTGTGATACTCTCCTGCAGTTGGGGGTGGAAAGGGCAGGGACTGAGGCAAAACTGTTTCAGTTTCCTACCAGCAGCCGCAGGGCCTGTGGCAGGGAGTTCCCACACAGATGGCCCTTCCCAAGTGCGGCTCTGACTTTCCAGTGCCCATTGCCTGTTCTGAACTCCATACAGTACTTGCAAGCATTTAAGTGACACTTGTCATCTGAGGAAGCCTTCTCTCCCTAGTATGCTTCCATCACCTGGGGCAGACCCCTGAAACTGTTCATAGATAATAAGAACCTTTAAGTCTGAGTGGAAGACGGCCAGAGGTTTACAAAGATGACAGTGTTACCAGGCCTTAAGAAGTAAAGGAAGATAGCAGGGAATTCTGAAGGGGCTTTAGGAGCCAGGCCTCTTGAAATTTTGCATTGTAGCCTCTTTTTACTAGGTCAGATTTGCCCCCTTTTTTTCTTTTCATGTGTATGAGTGTGGTGTGTTTGCATGTGTATATATGTGTGTTCATAGGTACGGGTGCACACGTGAAGGTGGTGTGGTATGCACACACATCGTGTGCTCATACACGTAGACCCAGTGTTGATGTCAGGATCTTCCTTGATTAGAGGTAAGATCTTGCAAAGCCCAAGCTCGCAGATACGGCTAGTTTGACTGGGCAGCGAGCGTGTCCCGGGAGATCCCTGTCTCTACCTTCTGAGTCTGGCATTACAGGTGGGGCACCTCGGGCTCCAGGGATCTGACTCTAGGTCTCCCATTGGCACAGCAGATGCTTTAACCACTGCACCATCCCTAGCTGCCTCATCTAAGACAGTTCTTCAATGTTTATATTTTATTATTTATTAAAGATGAAGGCAAATTTACATACTAATTAGTAGATATGCTTAATTTTATATAAAGAATTAAATATTAGCTGAATATTTGGTACTGAGGATAGAGTACCTTTAGTGTTTTTCAGAGTTGATTGAAACTTTTGATTTTCTAGTTGTCAAAGGCAAGAACACCATAAATACATAGTACACAAAGGGCAGAACTATCTTTACAGCCATTTTAGAAACTGTTGGGAATTCTATCATAACACCAAGCCAAAATTCATTTTACAATTTTTTTGTTTGTTTGTTTGTTTTGTTTTTGTTTTTGTTTTTTGAGACAGGGTTTCTCTGTGTAGCCCTACCTGTCCTGGAACTCACTCTGTAGACCAGGCTGGCCTTGAACTCAGAAATCCACCTGCCTCTGCCTCCTCCCGAGTGCTGGGATTAAAGGTGTGAGCCACCACTGCCCAGCCATTTTACAATTTTTTTTATGAAATCTAAGTCAGTAACTCACCATAATTTCTACGATATTACAATGCAAAGATACAGTGATTTACTACAGTCTATGGAACGATAGGAGGAAAGTACTGTCTTTTCTACCATTAAATCATTACGTTTCCATAAGAGCAGGAAATGAGTGTACAGGAATTTATAAGGTACAGTTGTACAGATCTAAGCTGTGCGGTGTGACAGCAGTCCCAGTGTAGAACACACACGGTACATGTTGAGAAGGAAAGCTGCAGTAAAGTCTGGTGCACCATGGGTGCATGTGGGCAGCAGAGACATCAGCAGGTAAAAGGTCTTGCTGCTCTCCAGAGGACCCGAGTTCAGTTCTGAGCCCTAGGAGATCCAGCATCCTCTTAGGACTTCCATACCACTGTGCAGATGATGCGACAGACACATGCAGGCAAAAAACTCATACAAATAAAAAATAGCAAAATAGTTTTTAACTGTGGGGGGTTTTTTTGTTGTTGTTGTTGGGGTTTTTTGGTTTTTGTGGTTTGTTTTGTTTTGTTTTGTTTTTTTGGCTTTTCGAGACAGGGTTTCTCTGTGTAGCCCTGGCTGTCCTGGAACTCACTCTGTAGACCAGGCTGACCTCGAACTCAGAAATCCACCTGCCTCTGCCTCCCAAGTGCTAGGATTAAAGGCGTGTGCCACCACTGCCCAGCTTAACTGTGTTTTTTTTTTTAGTTAGTTTGTTTGTTTATGTGACCCTGGCTATCCTAGAACTTGCTGTGTAGTCCAGGCTGGCCTTAAATTCACAGAGATCCACCTGCCCCTGCCTACTGAGTGCTTGGAGTAAAGGCATGCCCCTCCACACTCATCAAAAACTGGCTCCTTGACTAGAGCCCCACCCCCTTCAGGCCAGCTTTCCCTTGGAGGGCAGTAGATCTGGTGTTGGTTCCTGCTTGTGGCAGGAAAGTAGAATGGCACCGTAGATGATAGAACAATAAATAGACTAGGGACACACACGCAGTGAGGTTCAGTAGCCATGAGCCCTCATCCTGGCCTTGAAGCTTTCAGCAGCATCCTCATCAGCCTCTACCAGCTCTGCACAGGAGACCTTGTAGAGCAAGGGGATTAGGAGGAGCCGACCTGGAGCTGAGGAGGTTACTACAGAAGCAGTGCAGGGGACAGTGGTGTGAAAGGCTTGTGGTGGTGCCGGGGTGGTGCTCCCACAGGGCATCCTGTTACACAGTGAACACACACGTGGAGCTGAAGTGTGTGCAAGTGCCGACAGAACTTGGCAACAGTGGTGGCGCACACCTTTAATCCCAGCACTCGGGAGGCAGAGGCAGGTGGATTTCTGAGTTCGAGGCCAGCCTGGTCTACAGAGTGAGTTCCAGGACAGCCAGGGCTACACAGAGAAACCCTGTCTTGAAAAACCAAAAAAAAAAAAGAAAGAAAGAAAAGAAAAAGAAAGTGGGGGAGGAGGCAGAGGGGAAGATGACTGCTAGTCCTGTTGAGTGTCCAAAAGCAGTTGCTAGCTGTCATTGGTCTAGGGAGAGGTGGAAGAGAGGAAAGTGGCCAGCAGGGTTCTGGGAGTCCGAGATCACAGTGATACAGCCACTTGAGAACAGCAGAGGTACAGGCAAGTGGCTTTGCCCTTAGAAGGTGACTGCACGAGCCATGAGACTTGTGTAGCTGTGAGTACAGAGCTGGCAGCTGGCAGTCACTGAGACACAGCTCTGGAGAGGCAGGACAGAGCCTTGGCCTGCATAAGTGCTCCTCACCCTGAGGCCTCAGCACAGCCCTTCGAGCCCGTAGCAGTCAGCTCCCGGCAGCTTCTTGTTCAGCAGTTACTGCATTCAAGGTAGAAGACGCTGTGGGAAGCAGCCGAACCACACCCAAGACAAGAGGCCCTGTAGTCACAGAGCCAGTGTTAAATACAAGGCACACATGGAAGCAGATTAGAACTCGGGTTCTGTTCACAGCTTACTCCATAGGTTTCTGATTCAGTATGAAGTGGTGTCGTTTCCCATGAAGCACTGTTTAAAAAATGTGTGTGACACATCCTGCTAGAGAACGGTTCCTTTCTCCTGTTCCAATTATGTTATGTTACTGGAGGCCCAGGCACACTGTGTTACTGGGTACCCTCTGAACTTTCCCAGCATGCTTCAGACCCTGCAGGCCTCTCCACTGGATTGAGGTGGACTAGTCTTGTGGAGCTTTGCACCCTAAGCACACTGTTAGAGTCATTTCCTAAAATAGACCTCTTAATCGGAAAGTCATTATCTCACAAATAAAGCTGCCTGCTGGTTCTCTGGTAATGAGCTACGGCCGATTTTTGACCCCAGCCCATTGTTTTGGTTTTCTGAATCTTTAACAGGCGGTCAAAGCGTGTCACAGGAAATGAAGAGAAACGTGTGATGTCAAAGAATTACTTACCAACAAGTAACTGAGCCTCTCAGCCAGGTTCTTTATCTCTAAAGAGGAAATTACATCAACTCAAAATTCCAGAGACCCTGGAGCGAACAGGGAATTCCTTCCAGATCTGTACTGTCCCATTTCTTGGCCGTGGAAAAGACAGGGAGACAGCTCAGTGAGTCTTAAGCTCGTCCCCAAAATTCACACAAAAGTGCCAAGTGTGATAGTTCACTTACAATCCTGGCACGGGAAGGGGGAAGGAGATGAAAACAGGCAGGTCCCTGAGGCTCACTGGCCAGCCAGCCTAGTGGGTACTTAGCAAGTTCTAGGCCAGTGAAAGACTCTCTCAGAAATAAGAAAATAAATAATCCAGTGGTACCTGAGGAGGACAACTGAGGATGTCCTCTGACTTCCACCGCATATCCCACATGTACACAACTGCATACACATGGGCAGAAGCACAGATCTGACAGGAAGTGTGCTGGTGTGCTGTGTGAACACACAGTTGTGCGCCCTTACGGCAAAGTCATCACCGCTTACCTCACTGCTTTGTGACACATCACCGTAGACTTGGAGGGTATGGGACAGAGTTACTGTCTGAGTTCGGAATGTCAGGAATCTACCCAACTGTAATGCCAGAGGCATCTATACAGCTGCTTCCTAGAGCTGATGGGCCAAACCTTGGTATTCTTAGGACCCAAATCTGCGCTTCTCGATACCCAGCATTGTTGTGATCATGAGCTGAGGCTCTGATACCCTGAAGCCCCTGGGACCTTGTGTACCCTGACCTTTCCTTAGTATAGACTCTTTTGGTTTTTCAAGACAGGGTTTCTCTGTGTAGCCCCTGGCTGTCCTGGAACTCATTCTGTAGACCAGGCTGGCCTCGAACTCAGAAACCCACCTGCCTCTGCCTCCCAAGTGCTGGGATTAAAGGTGTGCACCACCACTGCCTGGCTAGCATAGACTCTTAAGTTTGCCCCACGCTGCTAAGGAGTGCTCTGCCCTGTGTCTGACCCAGGCTCAGGACCAGCCTCTCCTTCCAATCCTGTGTGTCTGAGCCCTTCCTGGGGATGGTTTGATGATGTTGAAGGTGTTGCCACACCTGACTTGCTCACCAGGATGTCCTGGGGATTATGGTCTAATGCTTGGGTAGTGTTTCTCAGAGCAAGAATGCCCTGATTCAAGCCTGTGGCATCGTGGCCTTTTCTTATCCTTTTTCGTTTAAAAATGTGTTCGTTTCTGTGGGGTGGGGTGGGAAACAAGGCTGTGCCCTGGTTCCTGTCCAGCCTCTCCTCGAGGAAGTCTCCCCAGAGATTCACTCATGCTCTTCGGTGTTGTTCTCACCCTGTCTCTTGTTGAGCCACCTTGTTTGATGAGACAGGGCTGATAGCTGTGGTCTAGAATAGCAACTTCTGCGTGGTAAGGCCTGGAGCACAATCCTTTGCCTGTGGCATTCAGTGGCCTTGATTTTCTCTGTGCCAGGATGCCTGCAGACAGACAAGAACTCTGCTTTCATCTGTTTGCAGGAGAAACCTTGTACAGTCACTTGGACAGTGTCAGCACTAGGGGAGCTGACTGCTAGGCCTTTGCCGCTCTTTTGGAGATGGTCTCACTATATAGCCCAGACTAGCCAAGAACTTTCTGTGTAGCTCAGTCTTGCCTCAGCCTCCCAGGTGCTGGGATTTTAGGCATGTACCACTTGTCTTGGTTCTTCCATTTTTGAGTTTGTATCTTTGTTGTCAGGTCACCTCACTCCCCTCAGATACTTGATTTATATCCCTGTCCCCAGAGCCTGTCTCTGCATGACACAGACTTCACTGGCTCCATCCTGTTGACATGAGTGTGGGCGCCTCCTCTGCAGCCCAGTGGTGTGGTTAATTCCGTCAGCCATTCTCAGAATGCCCTCATTTACTGACTAAAGCCACTGATGTCATTAGGAAGTCCTCCCCCCTCGCTCTCCACTTCCCTCTCCACTGCTTATTCACTGTCTGGCAGTTGGAGGTAGATGTTGTTCTCAGGAGTCCACTGCACCCCAGGCCTGGTAGTCAGAAACAGGCTCAGGGCTTGCCTCTCGGGGAGGTTCACTCCCAGAAGCATCCTGTTCTGCACTTCCATGTCAGGGAAGCCTAAGGAATAACAGTCTCCATTTCTAAAGTCCTGAATGTGTGTATGTCTTTATCATCTCATACTTAGAGGCTTCAAAGTACACAGGTCGAGCTGGAGTGGACAGGTGGGACTAGCAAGACTCCAGGAAAAAAGGAAGAAGGAAGGAAGGAGGGAGGGAGGGAGGGAGGGCGAGCGCCTGAATGTACAGGACACATTTAGCATTTCAAAATTAATTCCTGTTCTCAAGCATGCTGTCCATTGCACATGGGCTGCAGTGTCCAGGGGAATCCGCCAACACTCCCTGCCCCCAAGATCAAGGCCAGGGGACCCCTCCTTCCTACCTTATCCCTGTGCTTCCTAGGACTTGGTGCACTGTCGCTCCCAAGTCAGTTCCCTTCCCTCTGCCTTTTCCCTTTTCCCCTGGGTTTCCTGGGCCTTTTGAAGAGCCGTCTCAGGACATGGGGCCGAGCTTTGTGTGGGTCAGAGCCATGTTTATTTAAGTCGATGTGACTAGAACCTAGCCCAGAGCTGATCGCACAGAAGCATCCTGAAATGCATGAATGGTGTGTATGTGCACAGGGTCTGAGGACAGACAGACTGCCCGGGAGAGTAGTGGCCAGCTTAGGAGATGGTAAAGTGGGAGGACACCGTGGACATGGGGGGGGGGGGGGCGTTGCCCTGTGGAATGGGGACCCTGCCCCTATTTTATAGCATGGAAACCCAGGCTCAGAAAATTTATCTCAGCCACCAATCAGGTGGCTGAGAGAATTCAGGACCTGCATGAGCTTGACTCCATGGTACACTTAGCTCTGCCCAAACCTTGTTCACAGTAAAAAGAAATCAGGTGATTCAGTCCAAACACTCCCTCAAAGGCCTTGAGCTCGCCCTTTTCTGGTGACTCACATTCTTAGATCCCTCACCTCCAGCTTCTGGCCAGTGCTCATTGTCCCTCTCCGTGTCTCCATTGAGAGGTTTAGTGGCATTCAGAGGGATAGAGTCCAGGCAGGACTCCTGCCCCATCCCTGTCCTGTGTTCCCTTCCCACCATAGTACAGGGCCTGCAGTTGTCCACTGCTTGGCTCTGGCCACTTCCTTCCATCCATAGGTCTGCAGGTCCTATGCCCAGTGTGTGTCTCTGCCACAGACACTCAACCAGACTGCCTCGCCTTTCCTATACTTCTGTGGGACCCCCAACTATTTCCTCTGCTCGCCCTTTGCCCTTTAGCCTTGTGTCCTCTGTAAGTAGCTAGAGTAAGTTTTTTAAAGGACACTAAATCTCATATTTAAAATGATACCCCGGGCTAAGGAAGTAACTTAGTTGGTAGAGCTTTAGCCTATCCTGTATGAAGCCCTGGATTTGACCCACAAACATACAACATATCTGCCCCCAGCACAGCATAAAATCAGATGTTAGTGGTGCGTGCCTGTAATCCTAGCATTGGGGAAATGGGATCAGTAGGAAGTTCACCTCCAGCTGCATAGAGAGTTCAAAGACAACCTGGGCCACATGAGACTGTGACTCAAAACAAAATCAAAAATAACAAAACAAATCAGTAATCCAGAGGGCTACCTTGCCCCTGGTCTCACCTCATTTGCTCACTGCAGAGCACCTGGCCAAGCCTTCTGGGTAGCCTAGACCACATGCAAGCCTGTCCTCCCCTCCCTTCCCTGCTCCCTCGCCCCATTTCCCTCTGTCCTGCATTGCTTCACTGCTATTGTGGCATGGTATTTGGCTACTTGGTGACTGCCTGCCTCCCGTTAGAAAGCAAGCCTACATTGCTTGCTTCCCCAGCCCCAAACCAAGCTGCCCTTGGTGAAAAAAATGGGTATTTGTGCATGACTCTGAGTTTGATAGAGTTTGGGTTTTGTTCTTGGGTTTTGGGGTTATTGTTGTTGTTGTTGTTGTTGTTGTTGTTTGTTGCTGGTTTGGGTTTTTTGTTTTGTTTTTTGTAAAGTGATCTCGTTCCAGTGCCTGGCTGAGAGAAGGTAATGCTTGAAGCATGGCAGTGAGATGGACTGATTGGTTTTTTTTCCTCCCTCACAGTTGCCCCAAAATTGGCTGTAGCCACACAGACATGAGAATGTCAGATCTCATTCCGGATGAAGCCCTGAGAAGGGCAATCGAGAGCCACAACAAGAAGAAAAAACGCCACTCCGAGTAGGAGCAAGCCACCTGCCCACAGGGATGTCAGCAGCCTACCTCCTGGCCAGTCACCAGAGAGTGAGGGTAGACAGCAATAGGCCTGGCCAAGCAGTGCTCTGTTGCGTAACCCTTGAAGGCTAATTGTAATTGAAAGCAATTTTTTTTTTAAGTTACACAATAAAAACACAAGTACATTATATTCTTTATTTTTCAGGTGCTCTGAAATTTTAAATAAAACTTTGATAATCCTCAGCGTGGTCCTGTCTGTATCTCTCCCATTATGTAAAGGGTTCCCAAGATGTAAAAATATCTCCCCCACCCCCCAGCCCTCTCCCCTCTCTCTCTCTCTTTTTCTCTCTCTCTCTCTCTCATTC
>CM052718.1:39522248-39552577 GCA_028551405.1 Uromys caudimaculatus | reverse complement strand
TCTAAATAGTTTTTAAATTGTTTCAACTGAATAGTGTCTTTGGAGTGATGCTTCCTCCCAGCTGAGCAGCTATTTCTGTAAGAGAAGCAAAGGCAGCAGCATCTGATTGTACAGCAAAGCCAACAGATACCTCTGTTTACCTGGCGTGATTGACAGTGCTGGGTATGGAAATGCTGTCATTCGTCATGGCTTTCTGAATGGTGTAGAATGTTCGAGGAGCGTGCTCCCTAGGTCAACTGTAAGGAGTGCCAATCCACAATGTAAACATGGCTGCATCCCGAGGAGGGCCTCAGGTATCACATGGGAAGCCACCACATTCTGAGCACTCTGCTCAGCAAATGGCTGGATCTTCCCAGCAGATGACTTCATCCTCTGGGTCCTGTGTCCACAGCATATGGTGTCTTCAGCAATAGGGACTTAACCTTCAACTTCCGGGGACAACAAGGGCAGTAGCAACAGCCTATCATGTTCTCAGAGTCTTGGAAAATCCTGCCTAACACAATTCAAAAGCTTTCTTATGCCTGCCATTGTATACACACACATACACATACACACACACACACACACAGACTTACATATATTTTTAGGTGGGGGGGCAGAAGGATTGTAAAAGCCAGATCACACCCATTTGCTGTGATTATTTCCTAGAAATGTCAGAGAAGCTGCACCCATGAAGTCTCATCAAGATGGCTACCTAAACAAGACCTGAACGAGCTTGACACGAACAGACATGTTATCATGGAAGGGGGAAAGCTCAAGAGGCCTCAGTGCTAGACAAAAAACCTACTCACTAAGGAATAATAAGCGTCTGAGATATGATCTTCCCTGGGAAAGAGCCCTCCAGCTGGTTATCTAATACCAAGTGGTATCCTATGCATGTAAGTAATGATACATGAACTGAGCGAGTTGTATTTATATACTTAGGAATATATACACACATACATGAATATATATGTACCAAAAAATAGAAGTCATGAATTCGAGAGAGGACAAAGCGGGGATCCATGGGAAGGATTAAAGGGAGGAGAGGAAACGGTGTGATTATATTTTATTTGAAAATATTCGTAAAGGAGATACTGTCGGGCTGGAGAGATGGCTCAGCAAGTAAGAGCACTGACTGCTCTTCCGAAGGTCTGAGTTCAAATCCCAGCAACCACATGGTGGCTCACAACCATCCATAATGAGAGCTGATGCCCTCTGCTGGGGTGTCTGAAGACAGCTACAGTGTATTTACATATAATAAATAAATAAATCTTAAAAAAAAAAAAAAAAAAAAGGAGATACTGTCCCAGCCCTATCAATCCAATGTACTTGACTGTCTTGCAGAGAGCTGGGCTGGGGATACACACCAGTGATCCCAGTACACAGGAGAATTCACAGCTGGAGACCAGCCTAGGCTGCCTAGCAAGACTGTCTTAAATGCATAATGAGAGACACATTCTGACTCTTCCAGTCTGACTGTGTAAAGAATGCCAATCTACTAGATTGCTTAATTGAGCCAAGGGAAGCATACACTGACTGCACAAGAATAATGAACAATGGCTGACATTTATTGAGTGCCGACTGTGTACCAGGCCCTAATTCTTTATGTATATATCAATTCCCATAACCCTCAGCCTAATGAATGGTCACTGTGCCCACTTTCCAGCACCAAGATGCAAAGTCACTGTCAAAGAGCTCAGAGCCTGGCAGAGGTGGTGACACAGGCCTTTAATTCCAGCACTCAAGAGACAGAGGTGAGAGTGAATCTCTATTAGTTCAAGGCCAGCCTCTTCTACAGACTTAGTTCCATGACAGCCAGGGCTACACAGCAAGAAGGGGCTGAGTGAGGACCAGACATAAGGTCTGGACTCTGGATCTCATGCTCCCTTCTTCCTTAAATATTTACTTAGTGTCTGAAAATATTTTCAGAGGAAGGAGGACTAGGGGCGAAGATAGTGGGGAGATAAATGAAGTATGATGACACATGTATGAACATGCCATGACTTTGCATTCTGATAAGAGATCGATAAAGAAAACCATCCAAAGCCACATTTAAAGTTAAAACCTTTGTAAATAAATCTGTGCACGTGTGTGTGTGAAAATAAGCCTGGTTACAATGCACCCAGTAAAGCTACGGCATTCCAAGGCTGAGACCAGGAACTTTTGCGTTTAAAAGCGTGCTCTGACCCGCAGTGGCAAATGTTTAATGCATTTTCTTAGGATTCAAACTAAATAAAGACATTCCGTTTCCTGCAAGCTGAGAGATTGTGAATTTCCCAATAGTCTTTATCTGAATCAGGCTTTCCTGAGGAAATGATTATGTTTAAGCCAGAGCAAACACACTTGGAATGTGGCCCTTTTGTGCAATACTTGGTATAACAGATAGGAGCCAGCACAGGAGGCTTGCCCAAGATTCGATTCCCATCTTCCCAGCTCTTTCCAAAGAGCATTCTGGTATATTGCTACAGATACTTTATCAGCCTGAGAGAAAATGCTAAATAACAGGCCAGGCATAGTAGTATATATCTTAGCAAGAGTTCTGCATTTGTCAGTTGTAGAATGTAGAATTTGCATTGATGTCTCTGCCCCTCCCCTTTGTCTCGATAAGGTTTAACTATGTAGCTTTGGCCGGACTTAAACTCGTAGACTTCCTCCATAGAGACAGAAGTTCCTGCCTTCCACGCATCACTGCAACTGGAGGCTTATTTTCTTTTCTTTTTTTTTTTTTTTTTTTTTTGATTTATTTATTTATTATATGTAAGTACACTGTAGCTGTCTTCAGACACCCAGAAGAGGGCATCAGAGCTCATTACGGATGGTTGTGAGCCACCATGTGGTTGCTGGGATTTGAACTCAGGACCTTCGGAAGAGCAGTCAGTGCTCTTAACCACTGAGCCATCTCTCCAGCCCGCTTATTTTCTTTCAAGGTTCATAACATGATTGTCATTCTCAGTTTGACTGCAGGAGTTTTCAAAAACTGTGGAACTTTTTCTTCCTATTTCTTTCACATTTTTCCTGGTGTGGTGGCACCCGTTTGAAATACTATCATTTGAGAGGCTACGATAGAATTACTGAGTAGGAATTTGAGACCACCCTAGCGAGACCCTCTCTCAAAGAGGAGGAAGAAGAGAAGGAGGACGAATGCTGTTTGAAATGGAATAGATGTCTATAATCTCACCAACTTGGAGGCTGATTCAGGAGGATCACAAGTTCAAAAACATCCTGGCAACTTAGCAAGCCTTTGTTTCACAACGAAGTAAATGAAGTGTAGCCCGTTAGTAGAACATGTACTACCCACTACATGACCTCATCCCATGGGTTCAGTCTTCGGACAGCACCAATAAAACCCAATACACAAATTTCCCTTAAAAAAGAGCAGTTCTTAACCAAAGATGAGGTAGGAAAGTTTCCTCTTTCCAGGACAGCCCTGGGAGTCCCATCAGAGATGGCATGAAGGCCTGTGAGTAGCCTCTCTCCTGTATCTTTGGGTCTTACTAAGATGTGGATAATCGTGTGGCTGTGGCACTTTTATTGCTAGCTCTTTGAACTTGGTGAGCTTTAAACATTAGCAGAAATACCAACAGATACAATATTTCCCTCTCACCATAAAGAACTTCAGACAGAGGGGCCATTCATCTATAAACTCCTATGGCAAGTGCTAGCCCTGCCCCTGGAAAGGACAGAAAACTGCAGGTCTCAGGAACCAATAAGGCCACTGCCTTCAAGCTGTCATCCAACCTAATCCACCCTAGAGCCCCAGAGATAGTTGTTATTATTCCATTTTATGAGTAATTAAACTGAGGCCCGGTCTTTTCCTTTGCCCAAGGTCACAGGCTTGCCGAGTTAATCCTAGGCTGGAGCAAACATCCTCCAGCTCCAGGGCCTAAGCCTCATCAGCCAACCCACCTCTGTCCCTCACTGTGGTTTCTGAGACCAGCCCCTACCCCACCCCCAGGCTTGTGACTTCAAGATACCCTCCAATTTAACCAAAGGAGAGTCCTCCATTTCCTCTTTCTTTCAGTACAACTACCAATCCAGGCCCTCCTTCCTTGCCTCTCACGTGACATTCACCAGCCTTCCTTGGTCTCCTGACTCTAATCTTGCCCCACCTATGTTAATCTTGTGAATCCCCATTGGATAAGGTCATATCAGCTTCTTCCCGAAGATCAGCTGCTCTGCATGCTCTCCCAGCATTCCAGCTCCCTTCCCCCCTTTACTGTAGATTCTTTCGTGTGAGTGCGCATGCCTGCGTGTGCATGCGTGTGCATGTGCATGCGTGTGCGTGTGCGAACCCTCAATACTCCTTCCCCACTAACGTGACCTAGAGCATATCACTTCACTGTTCAGCTCTTCCATATACACTGCCGATTTTGACATCTCCCTAAGTTCTTTATAACAGCTCTAAGGATCAGTGTCATATTTACAATGGGTTGGTCTTGTGATCCCTTGGGCCTTTTGAAAGAAAGCAGGCTAGCAGGGACTCTTGTATATTCAAAGCAGATGTGTACATTGAATCCTCGAGTATTACTCAGTAAATATTTGCAAGGCCTACTTTATGCCATGTTTTGTGCTAGTCTGGTATGGCACTTACATTCCTCCTTCTGAAGGGCTTAGACAGACACTAAAACCATTCAGTCCCAGCAGCACCATGCTGGTGCACTTGACTGGCATGTTCAAGACCTTACATTTGATCCCCAGCAAGAAGAAAGGTGTAAAGCAATTCCTTTTAAAGTTAATGTAAAAACAAGGGCTGAGTATGGAGCTCACCTGACAGAAAGAACACTCTCCTTCGTAAGAGGAGGATCTGGGCTCCATCTCCAGCCAGCAGAGTATAAACTCAAGGTGAAGGTGCACACTTCCTTTTCTTTGTTGTTGTTGTTGTTGTTGTTGTTTTTAAAGAATTATTTATTTATTTTATGTATGAGTACTCTGTAGCTGTCTTCAGACACACCAGATCCCATTACAGATGGTTGCGAGCCACCATGTGGTTGCTGGGAATTGAACTCAGGACCTCTGGAAGAGCAATCAGTGCTCTTAACCACTGAGCCATCTCTCCAGCCCCGATGGTGCACACTTGCCTCTGCCTCCCAAGTGCTGGGATCAAGGGCATGTGCCACCACTGCCCAGCTGTCTTTGTTGTTTTATTGGTGTGTGTGTGTGTTTACATAATGAAGTAACAACCTGACAAGCTCTTCTGTGTTCCTAATGTCATTTAGGAAGCTGGAACTCAGACCCAGGGGACAGCTTCATCATTCAGCAGATAGCAAGGCATCCAGAATTTAAGAAAGGAACTACTTACTAGTGGGGACTATTTTCCTGAACAAATCCAGAATTGGTGGGAAGTTTGTCTATTGGTTTGCTTTGTTTGAATCGGTGTCTCCTAACTCAGGCTGGCCTCGAACTTCTAGAAGCAGCACAGAATGTCCTTGAACTTAGATCCACCAGGGATAACTGGTGAGTGTTACCACACCCAGTTATATATGGCCACTGAGCTCCATTCCCAGCTCCAAAATTGGCTTTAATACCCAAACTAGTATACAGCTTTCAAGGAAGCAACTGTCACAAACAGCACAAGCCTGAAGCAGGGCTCTGATAGGACAGAGCTCTGCAGGCCCGGGAATGGCAGCACTCCAGCCCTGAGAGAATCTACAATCGGGTCTGCGGGCAGCCCCATTTGGGCAGCTGGCTGTTTATGGTCAGCAGCTCACAAAGAATCCAAAGATGCCGATTAGGTCAGAGAACTGCAAAAACAAGGCTGGCATGATGAAATATAGATGCCATGCTAAAGAAACTGGGACTCTTTTTGTTTGGTTGGTTGGTTGGTTGATTTTTTTTCCTCCAGAGGGGAGAAAAACAGCTTATTTTGTGCAAAATAACAGTGAGAGCCCTGAAAGGACCATCTAAGGGACTATTAATATTCATAGGGGAAAAGTTGGTGTTAGCAAAATGGCAGGGACCTTGGGTGGCCCCAGGGGACTGTGATAAGATTTTGGACCTTGCCTTGGTATGGGAAAAATGCTCCACTTTGCTAACCAGGAACTGGAATTTCAACTTCCCTACAGAGACAAGGTATGACTTCAGCATGCCTATCACTTTATTAACCACCAAAATTACAAATATTTTAATATTACATCCTGTTGCTGTGAAGATACATTTACGAGGGTTGCTTCTTTAGAAATAATCAGTTAGGGGACCCAGTGGTATATAGCTATGATAGAGTACTTGCATGAGTCCCTGAGTTCAGTCCCCAGCAGAGTGAACACACACACACACACACACACACACACGCGCGCGCATGGACATTAAATATAGCACTTAGTTTGCTCTGGCAATCACAGACAAACAACAATGAGATTTTTCCTCTCCTGTCTTTTGTTTGTTTTTGCTTTTGTTTTTCTTTTTTCTTTTTTTTTTGGGTTTTTTTTTTTTTTTTTTTTTGGTTTTTTTTTTTTTTCTTCGAGACAGCATTTCTCTATGTAGTCCTGGCTATCCTGGAACTCACTCTGTAGACCAGGCTTGCCTCGAACTCAGAAATCCACCTGCCTCTGCCTCCCAAGTGCTGGGATGAAAGGTGTGCACCACCACTGCCCGGCTGCTTTTGTTTTTCGAGACAGGGTTTCTCTGTATCCCTGGCTGTCCTGGAACTCACTCTGTAGACCTGGCAGGCCTCGAACTCAGAAATCCACCTGCCTCTGCCTCCTGAGTATTGAAACTAAAGGTGTGCACCACCACACCCTTCTCTGTCTCCTGTCTGTAATACAATCATCCAAGAAACCGGTTTCAGGCATACAATCACAAGCGACAGAGGACACAAACCTTTGGGACTCCGGGGCCACTTATTGCGTGAATTGTGTTGTCGAGTTGAGGAGTCAAGAGGCCAAAATTCCCAGGGTAGGGAACGAGAAAAGAGAGATACTTGGAAGAGGACCAGTCCTAGAGATGCATGGTGGGTCATCAGCATGGCCTATGAGGAAAGCAGCTGAGGCTGGGGATGAACCACAAGGAGAGCCCAGGAATCAAAAGTAGAATTTCACTCCACCCAAAAGAGTTCCTTCTCCAGTGTCTGAGAGGAAAACTTTGTCATTCATTGTCACCTAGTAGAGTGGGGCAAAATGAGCCCTAGAACCAAGGCATTCTTGTGTTTATTAACAATATTTACAGATGACCTCAAAGGCAGGGATAGGCAAACTGTGCAGAGGGCCAGCCAGTTAGTAGTCACAGCCCGGGGATTGTTGCAGCAGCTGCGCTCTGCAGCCGGAGCACGCAAACACCCATACAGAACATTTCATTTTCCTCTCCTGTCCATGTTGTATATGGTGGATATAAACTGTATTGATAGACACTTATTTTTTTATTAATTTTCACAAGCCACAAGATATTATTTTTCTGCTATTTCTGAACGTTTAAAATTTAAAGATCATAAACCGTAGACAGAGAGATGGCGGGGTGCTTTGGGTGTGTACACTAGGGGTTTGCTGATTTTTGATTTTTTTTTTTAAAAATCAATATTTAGAATTAAGGGTAACAGAACAAGGCCCAGAAATAATTGGGAGCACACATAAATGCTACGCTCAAGCTGGGGATGTACCTCAGTAGAGTGCTTGCCTGGCATTCGTGAGCCCTGGGTTCCATCCCGAGCAGTGTATAAAATGAGCATAGTGAAGAATGCCTGTAATCCCCAAGTTTGGGAGGTGAGGGTAGGAGGAGCAGAAGTTCAAGGGCATCCTCTGCAATACATCAAGTTCAAGGCCAATCATGGAGACGCAGAACCCTGCCTCAACACCGGCATCAACATTGACCAGGTCTAATGTCAAAGCAAACCGTCTCCCGTGTTAGCATTCTGTCTAAGCTCCACCCACAGTTACCAGGCAACAGTCAGGTAGACCTGGCCCACTATAAAAGGGGCTGCTTGCCCCCTCTTCTCTCTCTTGCCTCTTCTCTTGCCTCTTGCCCTCTTGTTTCCCTCTTTCCCCATTCCCTTCCCCCACTCTCCACGTGGTCATGACCGGCCTCTACTTCTCTACTCTCTCCCTCTCTCTGCCTCTACTACCCTCTTAGCTCCCCTCTCCATACCCTAAATAAACTCTGTTCTATACTATGCCCATGGTGTGGCTGGTCCCTCAGGGGGAAGGGATGCCTCAGCATGGACCTGCTGAGACACCCCTTCCCCCATACTTCACCACACCTCCATAAAACATGTCTTATATCTCTTTATCTTTTTAGAAACACATCACCAGGTATGCAAAGAAACATAGTCCATGATAAGAAAAATAAATGCAATTGAAATAGTCCCAGAAATAACACAAATGATAGAATTAGCCAACAGGGACATCAAACAGCTATTGAGTGCAGACATCATATGTCCATAAAGTTAGAAGAAAACATGGGAATGTGAGGCTTCACGGAGAGGGAAAATTGACTCAATTCAAATCTTTAGAACTAAAAAGGATATTGACAATGGAAACCTCCTTGGATGGTTGTATTCGTTGGTTAGTCTTGTTGACTTGGCGTAATACAGGAAGAGCATCTCAGTGAGGGCTTGTCTAGACCTGGTTGCCTTTTGGACACATCTGAAGGACTTATCTTGATTACATTAACTGAGGTGGGAAGACCTGCCTGCTGTCGTCCATGCTATTCAAGGGATTCTGGTTTCTCTGGGAGAAAGCTAGCTGAGCAGGCATCAATTTATTCTCTGCTCTTGACTGTGGGTGTGGCAGGACTAGCTGCTTCAAGCTCCTGCCTGCTACCTTGAATTCTTGGCTATGATGGACTGTAACCTGGAATTGTGAGCCAAATAATCCCCTTCTCCCTTGGCTTGTTCTCATCTGGGTGTTTTATAACAACGTCAGAAAAAGGAAGCTAAGACAGTGGGGTTGACGGCAGATTAGATCTCAAGGTAGAGAGGAAAGAGGTGGAAGGTACAATAATAAAATGTGCATTGAAATGCAGAGGAGATGTGGGGGTGGGGACTGGATGAGAGTGTGAAAAAGAGCTGAGCACTGCTGAACCCTGATGCTCCAGGCAGCTGACTCTACATGCACTTGGACTTTCCAGGGAACACAGGAAAACAGAAACAAATGTGTGATGAAATAAAATAGCGTTTATTTAAAGCTGCTACCAGCTCTTACTGTTAACAAAAACTTACCTATCAATCACCTTCATGTCAGTGTTTCCGTAACTACATCTTCAACGGAATCTATCCCTAATACTCCTGCTGCCATGTCTTCTTTGCCATGGTGGGCTACACCCTGAAACTGGGAGTCAAAATAAACCCTTTCTCCTTAAATTGTATTTGTTGAGTATTTTATCACCAGGGCAACAGAAAAAGAAGCAAGACAAGGTGTATACGGGAGATAAGTTTTATGTATATATGGTGTTTAACAGTTTCTTCTGAGCTTAAAACATTCCATCCTGCAGGAGGCCCCTTAATCGGGAAGGTAAACAACTCACAATAGCTTCTGGAAGTCCCTGAAACTTACCAGATTCACTAGGCTCCTCCCCACCAGAGTAAGCAATAAAAGCCAAGAGTTCCTCTCAGATGGAAGGAAGTCAAGCTGCAAAGAAGATTCTCAGACCAGCTGAGCTACTACTGAAAGGAGAAAAAGCTGCAAAGACAACTCTGAGACCAGACCATCTGCCTGGAAGAAGCAGAAACCAGCCGAGCTGCCTAGAAGAGATTTAGACCAGAGTGGCTTGGAAAGGACTCTCCAATTTTTTGAGCTATCTGCAGGCTGTGCAGCATGTTCCAGGTCCCCAGCTTTTGTGAGCCTGTCACCTATGCTAGGGTGGCCCTTGGTTGTCTTTGAGTCATTTCTGGACCTGTAAGTGAATCCTCACCCATATTCCTGTGAGTAACCCCAATAAAATTCATTGGTTCACCAAGTGGACTTTGGTGGTATCTATGTGGGATCCTTAACTGGAGTGAGTCCATGTGTGTTGCATCTCCCCAGGAAGAGCTTGGGTTTTTTTGTTTGTTTGTTTGGGTTTTTGTTTTGTTTTGTTTTTCGAGATAGGGTTTCTCTGTGTAGCCCTGGCTATCCTGGAACTCATTCTGTAGACCAGGCTGGCCTTGAACTCAGAAATCCACCTGCCTCTGCCTCCCAAGTGCTGGGATGAAAGGCGTGCACCACCACTGCCCGGCTTTCCAGGAAGAGTTTTGTCACACAGTGGTAGACCCTTGGAAGGTTATACAAGAAGAAAATGTAACATGGGTAAAATTCCTTCCAGACCTTTAGTATTTAGCATCAGTGAGAACTCATCTGATATATTTTATATCCATTAGTCAATTCATCCAACAGCTCTGGGTACAGAAGAGGACACTGATGCCTGGTGACAATCTGATCTTCCCTAAAGTCAACCAACAGGGCTGAGCTGGAACCAGCCCTACCCACCCACACCCACACTCTAAAGCAGGAACCATTATGTTGATGATGTAGAAGAAAGAGCTACTTGGGTAGGTAAGACAGGCCACAGAACAAATGTGGAAACCCCTTAAGGGAACCCCATCCCCAGCAGCTCTGGTCCTTTCATGGAGGGAGTCCCCAGCTTCTCTGACTACTTCCTTTTTTTTTTTTTTTTTTAAGGTGGACTCAGTCTATGGTGCCCTAGGAAGAGCCATAGGTGGCGAGGAATGGAAGACAGACAGAAAGACACATCCCAGCCATCTGTCCTGTATTTGCCAATACCTATTCAGATCCTTCTGGAATTTTGTTTACTTATTTATTTGAGGGCCTTGCTATGTAACCCAGGCTACCCTTGAAAGCCCAATGCCCTTCCTTAGCCTCTGGAGTGCCCTCTGGACTTTTTCTTGGTTCTATGGTTAACTGAGGGTGTGAAGCTGTATGTTTTAGGTTCTGAGCTGAATTTCTTTGCTATCAATACCTGTTTGTCATCTCCTAGACAAGAAAGATGTCTTCTCCATCACCAAAGGTGAGAGAATAGGCTACCCTGATGATAGACTCCTTCTGTCAGATATCAGAGCAAAACCATGACTCCGTCATCCAAGGTATTGTGGACCACTAAAAAGCAAAGCACCAGTCGCTTACTACCACCTCACAGCGACCCACTGGATTACAAACATAAGGTCTTCATTGTAATCTCTTCCCTTCCTTCCCTTCCCCCTCCCTCCAGCTGCCTGTGTCAATCCCAGCCAACCTGAGGTCAGAACCTCTTGAAGTCGAAGTTCTGAGGTAGATGTAGCACATTCCAGGCTCTACCCTGAAAGGATTCCCTGGTGCTCAGGTACACAAAGTAATGAAGCTCGTTCTCAGAGCAATGAGAGAGGCTCATGTTGCTAGATTCAGCCTTCCCTCTGAGCTCCTGGGGCTCTGCTGCAGTCTCCCATCTAAGTCACGTGTGTCCCCAATACATTAAGGTTTCTCACAGTAAGATCCAGGATCTCTTCATGAGCCACTTGAAGTGCTGGTTAGAATGCAGACGCCCAGGCCCACCCTAAGCCCAATAGCTAGACTCCTGGGACAGGACCCAGGGTTCCATACACTTCCCAGATGACATCAAGGTGTACCTGAAGAGACTCATGTTTGGTTGATAGAGCCACATAGAGCACAAATATACAGACAGCTACTCACAATTTCCTAAACTTTATATTCTTCTCTTAAATCTATTTTAAATAAAATACGATTGTCATTTCCCTCTCTTTCATCCCTCCAACCCCTCCCGTGCCTCCTCAAGTTAATGGCTTCTTTAAAAAATTATTACAAGGTAGATAGATAGATAGATAGATAGATAGATAGATAGATAGATAGATAGATAGATAGATATTCTATGTGAAAAACCTCAAAAGGCTGTGCAGTGACCCACTCCTTTAATCCTACCTAGCACTTGGGAGGCAGAGGAAAGTAGATCTTTAAGAGTTCCAAACAAGTCAGGTCTATCTAGTGAGACTTGTGGGAAGAAAGGTAGCAGGGACACGGAGAGAGTGTCCGGTGGTTAGGGCACTTATTTCTTGCAAAGGGCCTAGGTTTCATTCCCAGCAAGCGCATGGTAGCTCACAAACACCTGTAACTCCAGATCCAAAGGAGCTGACGCCCTCTTCTGACCCCTGAGGACACTAGGAATATGCGTGCCCTTACCTATACAAACAAAACACACCCATAGAATAAAATAATCTTTTCTTCTTGTTTTAAGACAGGATCTGGCACAATAGCCTTGGCTGGCCTGGAACTCACAGAGATCCGTATGCCTCCCTAGTGCTGGAATTAAAAGTGTGTTTCACCATGCCCAGCCACTAATCTATTTTTTTTAAATCCTTAGATAAATATGAAGTATTGGATACCCTGTCTTCTTCTTTTATATTTCTACTTTTTTCTTTCTTTTTTTCTTCTAAACGTCCTGATGAGTTAAAAGACTCCCTCCCAACTTGATTGATGAGTCTCTTGGCCAGGTAAGATTTCACTGTATGGCTTGGGTTTGATAGTTCTCCTGAGAGCATCTTTTCACATCTGTCTTCCAGTGCCCAGCCTCGAGTGAGGTCTCAGTGAAGACAAACAGATAAAAACACCTTCCATCCCTCCCCACCAGACCAACCTTGGTGCCATGCGTGTTCAAAGTGTGGAAGCGCAAACATGTTATGGTCTGAATGTGAAATGTCTTACGTACACTCCGAGTTGAAATACTTGGTTCCCACTTAGTGATGCCATTTTAGGAGGCGTGGAGGAAGTCTGTATCTTCTGGTTCCCTCCTGTGTTTCCTACTTCCTGATCCAGCATGGGTGGTAGGAGTCACTGTTGCGTGGTCCTGCTTCCTTCCAAGGTGTCATGCCTTCTGGGCCACAGGGGACAGATACTTCCTGATCAAACTCTCAGCCAGAACAAAGCTTTCCTCCCTCGTGTCCTTTCTGTCAGGGATGAGAGAAGAAACTAATCTCAGGAGTTGACGGAGACCTCCAGTCACCCTCTTGGTTAGTATTTTTGTATGTGTGTGTTGAAGTCTCCAAGACTGTGCTTCCTTACCAATTGTTCAAGGGTTCCCATCAGACTTTTGTCACCACTTGTGTCTTATTCGCTTAATTGTTTTGAAAGATGTTAACTCGTTCACTTCTGAAAAGCCTCCTAACTGATAACGCACGTGAAGTCACCACAGTTGGTTGCTGGGAGTACTGGAAGGAACCTAAGGCTTCATGAATGCTAAGTAAATGTTCTACCAAGTTCTAGTTCCAGTCTGGCATTTTTGAGGCACTTAACATTGTTTGCTGGAAGGTTCTTGCAGGGCTGGGGGCCCAAAACTTCCCTACTCACCAAGACTCTCCTACGACCCTCTCTCTATGCCCTACCCAGCACTGAAACTAAGAAGTCCCTTGACAGTGCACTGATGCCAGCAGGAAGGAAGTGTTGGCTAGCCATCAAGGCCACTAGCCCGCCCACTGTGGCCAGCCAACAGTGCTGACTTCCACAAAGAATGGTTTGTGCTGACCAATGCATCTGAGTTTCACACAAAAGTCTGAGCTGGACAAATACCATGTTGGGGCTCTGAGTGTTGCCAGCCCTGGGTCACATCACCAGAGCTCAGTCGTGAGTTCCAGACAGTTCCTGATCAGTAAACATGAGCTCACCAGCATGTCCCTATCTGCCTTTGTTGAAGCAGGTGACATCCCCTGCCAGCCTGGGGCACTTCACAAGGAGAAGACAGCTTGAGTCCCAGGAGCCCTTGCAGCTACAGATCTGTTTTCCCTGTGGGTCTGTTTATCTTTGAAGTAACGTGTGACTTGTATCAAGCACATGTCAAGGAAGGCTGTATAATGCCAGCCAAAGAAAACACGCTAAGGTAGCCGACAGCTGGCTGGCAGTTTATGATTCACCTGAGGACAAACTGATGCCAGGCACATTTTGAGGGGCTGCCACAGAGGGTGCATTCAACCACAGATGGGCTGATCCCTGCAGGACTTGGGGTTGCAACACATCTGCTCTGTGGAGATGGACACTCAGAAGCAAGGTTTGGGGAAGCAGTGTTCTTGGAAGAGCTGGATGTTCAGAGGACAAGGGCCAGTTCCAATTTCTGACTGGTGGTGACCTGAGCTGGCTTTCATTAGCTTCTCCTCACCTAAGAGCCTTTAGCTGTGCATGGAAGAGTGGTCCTCTACTTTGCTTGCCTTTTGGAAATGCATCCAGCCAGGCTGAATCAAACACTGTCCACAGAGACAGACAGGGTAGGACCTGTGGAGCACCGTTAGAATGTCAGCTGGGAGCATGTATAGCTGGAGCACTACCCTGTTTTTCAGAGCCTGAGTTTCTGAGTTTGTATGCAGACTGTTGCAAAGTACCAACTTGCCAGGGTGATGTTATGAGCCTCAGAAATGTCAGATAAATACTGCAGAGCTTGGTACAGTACTTACCTAAGGTTCCTTCTAGTCACTTGAGGGTAGACAGGGAGGAATCGGGACAGGAGTGGAGTATTGTGTCTTGGCTGTAAGCTATATGCCCCGAGTGGCTTTCTGGCAAGTGGTGGACTTTTTTTTTTTAATGTATTCACTTTACATTCCAATATTAGCCCCATTTTTCTTCTTCTCTGAGAAGGGGGAGCCCCCGGTCATGTGGGGGAAGGGGCGGCACAACAAGTCCCTGCAGGACTAGCTGCATCCTCTGCCATTGAGCTAGTCAAATAGGATCCACAGGCAGGCAACAGATTCAAGGACGGCCACCACTTCAGGTGTTGAGGGACCCACAGAAGCTGCTCTTCTGCTACATATGTGCAGGAGCCTAGGTCTAGCCCATACTTGCTCTTTAGTTGGTGGTTCAGTCTCTTGGAGTCCCCAAGGATCCAGGTGAGTTGACTCTGTGGGTCATGCTGTGGAGTCCTTGTTCTCTTTGGGTCCCTCAGTCCTTCCCTCAACTCTTCCCCAAGACTCCCCAGCTTCCACCTAATTTTTGGCTGTGGGTCTCTGTATCTGTTTCCTTCAGCTGCTGGGTGGAGCCTCTCAGAGGAAAGTTACGCTAGGCTCCTGTCTGCAAGCCTAACGGAGTATCATTAATAGTGTCAGGGATTGGTGCTTGCCCATGGGGTGGTCTCAAATCTGGTGAGCCATTGGCTGGCCACTCCCTCTGCCTCTACCCTCTTTGTCCCTGGACATCTTGTAGGCAGGACACATTTTGGGTGGAAGGTTTTGTGGGTGGGTTGCCGTCCTTACCCTTCCTCTGGGAGTCCTGCTTTAGAAAATGGCCACTTCAGTATCCATATCCTGAACTGCTAGGAGTCTCAGCTAGAGTCACCCACATAGCACCCCGGGCCTCCCCACAGCTGTCCTAGAGATGTCCCCCCCAATCCGATTTCTGTTCTCTCTCCTCTCCCTATGCCTGCTCCCCTCCTCCTCATTCTTCTCCCTTTTCCCCTCCCCATCCCCTCTCCCACTCAGTTCCCTCCCTCCACCCACCTTTGATATCTGTTTTATTTCTCCTTCTGAGAAGGATTCAAGCAATTCCCTCCTTGTTATTTGGCTTCGTTGGGTCGGTGGATTGGTAGCATGGTTATCCTGCACTTTATGGCTAATAAGTAAGTGGTGGGGCCTGGAAGGGGGTCTTTAGCTCTTAGAATAAGTCGTGGGTACCTCATCTCTTTCTGGCTTCCATGTTCCAAGATGTGATGTCCTCCTCCTGCTGTTATCCACACTGAGGTGATACAGCCAAGGAGAGAGGAGGACCCATTCTGAAAATTCTTTTAGTGTCGAGAACTGTGAACTAAATAAACTTCTTTGCCTTATAAAATTAGCTTGTCTGAGGTATTGTGCTGTAGTAAGGAAAAGTAAATGGGCAGGTTGATTTTATATATAAAATATTTTAATAGATTTTATAAATGTATACATAAAATAATATGAAAATGTGCTTTGCCACAAAATGTGATCTTTTTCAGGTTTACTATGAAAGGTCAAATTGTGTTTCCAGGTCAGCGAAACCCTTCAGGATACAGTTCGGGAAATATTTTATGGCTTGACTCGGCAATGAAAAAGGACTGATTTGGAGAAATGGGAACGGCCAACATAAGCCTAGAAACTGCACCCCAGAAGAAAGGATTAGAAGGACAAAGATCAGATAAATGAGCACACGGGGATCCTCTTAGGGGGTTCCAGCAGAGGGACCCAGAGATGACACTGAATACACAATTTCTGTCTGAGTCTTCAGGGTCTGTAGAAATGTTAGACGCGACCGGTGGCTCATTTAGGAAACAGCGGTGAGGAGAAAACTCTCTGTTTTCAAGAAAATGGAAAGAAAAAGAAGAGAAAGAAGAGAAGGGATGAGAAAAAGGCCGAAGCATAAGAAAAAGGACCCGGGGACAGGTAAGCCACAGAAAATCTGGAAGGAAGCTGAGCTGAGAGTTAATAGCATTTCCAAGTCTGAAAAGGGCCGGTGCAGGGCGGATGGGGCTGGGGGGGGGTCTGGACGGACTCTCTGTGCCATCTTAGTTACCTTTGTCACCGCTGTGACTAAGCACCTGACAGAAGAACTTAAGGAAGGAAGGGTTTATTTTGGCTTGGGGTTCTGGCGGGGAAGGTGTGACTACAGGCTGTGTAGGAAACTGAGAAGAGAAAGAAGGATGCTCCGTTGCTGCTCACCTTCTGAGTCACTCCAGAGTCCCAGCCGTGGAATGATACCAACCACATCCCAGGTAGGTCTTCCCGTCTCCGTTAGCCAAATCTGGAAAATCTCTCACACGTACCTCGAAGTCTGTTTCTATGGTGAATCTAAGAGCCACCGACGGAACAAGATTCTACATCATCGCGCCCTTCTCACTATGTTGTCCAAGGAGGACCACAAAAAGCCACTGTGAGCCTCAGCTCTGTGACAAATGGGAGAAGAGGGACAGTGGCACCTGTAGCAGGAGGGGCAGTCTGAGAGACGGCAGCACCAAGACATGCACAATCTTCAGAAGAGAGGTTTGATGGACAGCTGCTAACAGTTTATCATCTCTGCACAGCGACCCATCCCAAACCGCTAGAGAACAAAACAGAGCCTGGACTGGAGTTCTTGAATAGAAAAAAAAAAAGGAAAGAAATTAAAAAGCTAAAGAAAGAACATGACTGCTCCTAGGTACGGAGGAAGAGAAACAAGGGCGTAGATATAAGAGAGAACACAGTCAGAGACAGACACATCTGGGAGAATCCAGAGCTCATGATCCTGAGCCATGTAGAGAGATGGGGAGGGAAAAGGAGGGAGGGGAACCAAGTACATCAGTTGGAGGTCAAAGGTACACAAGGGGCAGGTAACCAAAATGTCTGGGTTATATGCAAAGAGCCTGGGGAGGGGGCACGGCCCAGGTCCTGGGATGGAGAGTTCCGGGTAGAGGGTGGGGCATGCTAGTCATACCCCGTAACAGGTTGGGACTGAGGGATGCTGGGAGAACTTGGAAGCTAGGTACTCTTTGATTTGTTAGACACCTCTGCCCCTGGTCCCAGGTTGAAACTTAACAGTTCAGGAGGGAGTATCATTTCCCAGTATTGCATGACCAGTCATGGGGTAGGAGTGAGTCTCTACTTGTAAACTAAAGGTGGAAGGGCCTCTCGAATGCTTGACGGCTGCCATGGAGTCACGTGGTACAAGGCCATGTACCACCCTCTGTCCAGCGGGCTCTTGTAGAGCAAAATAAGAACTTAAAACATGGGCGTGGGCTCCTAGGGAGAAAGTACATGTTCACCAGGCCCCATTAGCTGTCCCTCATCCTGCTCTCCCAGACCCTTGGCATAGAGGTTCAGTGTTCAGCACAGTGGGATCAGGTGGGGTTAGCCTGGGAACCACCCACACAGGCCAGGGAAAGTGTCTCTCCTGCCCCCAGATTCCAGAGGATGACCGAACAGATTCATCCATTAACAGGTGACCAACCACACCTGTGAGCAGAAGCTTACTCCACTGAACGTGGTCAGCACCACCTCTTTGGCAACTCTTGGCCTCTCAACTTGAATGTGCAGGGATTTGAGTTAGCCCTTGAAGCAATGTTCAAGCAGAGACTGTCTGCTCAGACAGAGATAAATACAGCCAAACCACACAGGAGGCCCTGACGTCGGGGAGGGAGTTAGAAGAGACAGCAAGCTGCTGCAAAAGGGGTGAGAGGTGGGAGGGATCACCCAACCTGAGAACACACAACTTCCTCTTCAGAGTCAAAACACTAAGAGCAAGCTGAAAAGCAAGCCAGAAAGAACCAAGAAAAAAAAAATGGAGGAAGAGCGAATTTCCACGGAAATTACTGAGTGGAAAACCCTTTACTTGATCTCACTGGCCCACCCCAGCCTCGGGCCAACCTCGAGTTGAAAGAAAGTAATGATGGTTTTGAGAACTGTGTAAAGAGTGAAGACAAGAGCATTGCAGACGGTGAAGTAGGATCTGAATTTCGAGAAAAGCTCACGGGGAGTTATGTTCTGTAGTAAAGTTTTGGGTGCTTCAAGACTATAAAATGTTACGAATAAAAAGCAAAATAGGCAAAGACCTGAGAAGACTGAGGAAGCTCCAACCATTCAGACCTTGGGAGGCGAGACCACCACCTGCTGCTGTTGCTCCGCAGCCCCCAGACTGAGCCAGGCTGGGACTGCTCTTGGGTTCCTGTCAGCTGATAACGTACCTACTTTTCTTCTTTGGTTTAGATGTTCTTTTTGAGGGCGCACTCCCAGCTGTTCCCTTCCCTGACCTTCCCTTTCTATCCGTTCTGTCCTCTGTAGCCTCTCACCTCGACTCCCATCAGTCCACCAAACAAAGTCTCAGAAACTAAAGCCCTGGACTCCAATTCCCTCGCCTGAGCGCTTCCATGTTCTTTACACACAGAGAGACAGAGACACATGCATACATAGAGAGACACAGACACACACAGATACACACACCACCACCACCACCATCACCACCCTCTCCTACACCAACCTGTGTGACCCCCCGTTGCCTCCTGTGCCACCATGTTTGACTTTTTCTTAATGTCGTGTGTTGGGGAATAGGAGTCAGGTCCCCATGGTTACCTCACAAGAACTTTACTGAGTCATCTCCTCCTTCTTCCATTTATTTATTTTATTTTATTTTATTTTTGGCTTTCTGAGACAGTATCTCACTATGTAGCTTGTCCTGGCCTGAGACTTCTCCACAGACCAGACTTGCCTCAAATTTGTAGCGTTGCCTTGCCTGGGTCTTAGCCTCCCACCACACCTGGCCTCCAGTCATGATGACAGGGCTGATGAGGAACTGCCCAGCACCACCAAAGAGGGTCCCTGGCAGCCTAGGGAAAAAACAGAAATTGAAGTATAGCACATCACTTTGGAATGATAGGCAAGTGAGCTGATGGGGTAGGGCCAGCTATCCTACATCAGAGACCAGGGCCCTGCTGCTACTGGACACAGACCTCAGAGCCTGGCCTGGAAAGTGCTCTGTCCTGAGGCTCACGTCTAGCAGAGGTCCTAAGCAGGGACATATCTGGGTGCAGGTAGTTTTGTGAAGGGCCCAGGACAAATCTCAGGCATTACTATTAACACAGTGATACCTTCTTCCCAGCTCTTCCCGGGACACTAGTAAGGGAACCTGTTCAGGAGCTAATTCTGCCCTTCCTAAGGAAACATCACTGGTTGGAGCCCAAGAGCAGAGTATAGCCCATGCTGTGCCCTAGAGACAGATGCTCCGCCCACGGAGTACATTGCAGGGCACCTGCAGGTAGAACCTGAGTGGGGGTTTTTCCCCCAACAACGAGGAAAGCTGCTGAAGGCTCTTGGTAGCCTCTCACTTTACTGGAGAAGCTTGGTAAGGGAGTGGCAAAGGGCCCAGCTCCTCTGCTGAGGTCTCTCTCTGTCTCAGTCGCGTTAATCCAGTCTGCTTCCTTCACCCCAGGGATGTTGTTCCCAAGAGCTCACGCCTCCCACATGAGCATCCCCATCTCAGGAACTGTTTCCAGGGAAACGAACACAAGGCAAACTAGTCTTTCATAACTGCTATGTCTGCTCTACGTCAACACCACTAGGGTCCCGTGGGAAGAGTGAGCTAGCCTGGACACCCCTAGGCTTGTCGTCTTGCACCTGGGAGAATGCATGAGAAACTAGCCAAAGAGGACAGGAAGCACAGAGGCCCTTGCTAGCCTATGGGGAGGAGGGGACCCCAGGATTTCCAGATTCGAAACACATCGTTTTTTGCTTTTTTAGCATCTCCAGACATTGCCGGCAGCTCTCACCATCCGGAAGCTCTTCCTACTTCAAAGCCAGAATCCCTCTTTCCTTAATGCATCCCCACTTCCTCCCCCCCTTTTCCTCATGTGGCTGTGTTCTTGCCAGCAAAGAAAGTTGAAAAGGAACAAAGGCATATGGTTTTCCTATTAAGACTGACGCCCACGTGCAAGGGGAGCCAGAGGGAAGCATTCAAGTAAGGGCAACGGAAATACGTTTATGTGACACTCATTTTGTAGGCTGATTTTTAAAAAGCTTATCAAAAACAATGAGAGTTCTCCTTTGTTCCGCTTATTACATGTTTGGAATATTTAGAATATCCTGGAGACCTCTCTGCAGAGAGGCAGGAAAATACAGAAGACCCTGGGTCTGGCTTATCACAAGTGGGTACAGACTTATCTCTGAGCTTCATATGGTAGTGCATGCCTGGAGTCTCAGCTACTCAGCAGGGGTGAGGTGGTGGCGGCCACTTGAGCCTGGCCAGAGCCACACTGGGAGAGCCCATCCCATCCTACCCCAACCCTCCAAAGTTTTATTTCTGACAGACATTCGCTGTGGAACTACGATGGTATACACATAAAAGTCCCTACACTCAAGAGGCTGAGGCAGAGGGATTGTGAGTTTGAGACCAGCCTGGGCTATGTAGAGAGAGAAACCCTGCCTCAAAAAAGCCAAGGGGCCGAGAGAAAGCTATCTCAAGCTCAATGGTTAAAGAGCTTACTACACAAACCCAAAGAACTGGAGTTCAGAGCCTCAGAACTCACATAAATGCTGGGTGATGGCTCATCGGCCTTTGTAAACCTCAGCTTCCCTTACTGGACAAAGGGGTTGCTAGCCTTGCCACATACTGCACAGGGGCCCCGCCTAGTGCAAAGGAGGTCCTCGAAATGGGAAAGAAAGAGAAGGGAGAAAGAGAGGGAGGAGGGAAAGGGAGGAAGGAGGTGGGAGGTTACTCAAGCCCAGAGCTAGACCTCAGTTGGCAGAGTGCTCCCCTAGCAGGGTCCTCCTCATCACACCTGCGATCTAGCTGGCCTGCTCCACTTTCCATCTCAGCAGAGGACAGCTGGCGTTGCTGATGTCACCACCACATCTAGCTTTTTTCTGTAAGTTCCGTAAGTTCCGAGGACAGTTTGACAGGCTCTTGTGGCAAGCACTTTACCTCCTGAGTCATTTCCACAGCTCTTGCTTCTGCCTGAAAACATCTATCGTGCATATAAACCTCGTTTTCCTTACCCATTCCGCTGTTCAAACAGTGTTACAATAAACATTTATTTGCAAATGTCTCTGTGATTGGCTGATAGAGAAACGTCTGGGTAAATATCAAGAAGTGAGAGAGCTGATCGTATGGAATATCTATTTTTGTGTTTTGAGGAATGACATGCTGACTTCCATAGTCAGCTTAGTTTACAGTCCCGCTAGCAATGACTAAGGGTTCTCTTTTGCCCACATGATCACCAGTATCGTTTGCTATTTGTTTTCTTTATGACTGCCGTTCTGAGCCCGGCCAGGGAAGGTAGTCCCCATGTAGATTCTATATGCATTTCTCTGAAGGCTTATGAAGTTGACTGTTTCTCATATGCTTATTGGCCTTTCGCACTTCCGGTTTTGAGGTCTATCTGTTCATTAGCCCATTTTAAATTGGCTTGTTTGCCTGTTTTAGTTTTTTGCACATCGTAGGTATTAATTCTCCATCAGACGTATTTTTTTCTCCCATTCTCTCTCCTTGCTTAGTTGTCTCCATTCCTGGCCTCATTTCTAAACACCCTAAGGTGTGAAGAAGAAAAGTGTTGGTTGAAAGCTGACCCAAAGCCACAGTTCCTGAACCTGCTGCACACGTGGTACCCTCAGCCTCCCCTGTATACACCTGTACAAATACTCTTCCCAGGACTTCACAGAACAGCATGTAGAGAGTTTTAAAAGACTCACTTTGGCCCCAGTAGGACTACTGTTGGGCCCTGGAGAGCAGAGCCCCACAGTTGTAAGTGGCGTGCCCTCCAGGTGGAGCAGTGAGCAAGGCTGACCTTACGTTCACCTAACTGGTTGTGTTAGGTGGTATGCCACCTTCATGGGAGCCTGGTTGGGTTTCCTGTGGGTTCCCACGGGGATAGGCTTTTCTGGGAGGGGTCTGGTGCCACCTTCTCTCCCTGACCTGGAGACAACTCCACTCACCCCTCTGGAGGCCTCAGTCATCAGTCTGTCTGGCTTACTCAGGGGAAGTCAGAGCTCATAATTATTCCACTAATCCCTGTGTGGTGACACACTGCAGGTTATTTTCTCAGCACGAGGCAGGGCCTGGGAGAGCTTTGCTGACTGCAACGTGGCCTGTGTGGTTTGCAACTGGGAATGGGGGTCCTCCTTCCTGGGAACAGGGAGACAGGGAGACATTGGAGGTGAAGACCCAGGTCACTCACAAACCCTGTCTGGTCCCCAAGGGCTCCTGCACAATTCCTGTGAGTTTTGAGGCTTCCTAAAGCTGAACTCTCTCCACCCAACCTTGGCTTGGGGAGACTGCACTAGGCATTTCCAGCTTCTGGGGGCCTGCTATTGGGTCAGCATAACCTAAGACACTGGGCCTTTGGGCAAACCAAACACAAACATCAGAGTTCCCTTCCCTGTGTACTTCTGAGCCCAGAGTCCATCTTTAAAAGATAGTCAGAAGCTTGCTGTCTTCCTCAACCATCCTCACTAACCAACCTTCTGAGCTCAGGGATCCTCGTCTTATGCCAAATTGCTGGAAACCAGGTCACAGAGAAACCAGTTTGCAGAGAAAGACTGGAAGCCCTTCCCCACCTGGCTGGGCACTCTCCCAGAAGGTGCAGAAGGGGCGGGGCTTCGTGACTTTAAGGCTGTGAGGCTAGTATACCTTCTAAACAGACAGTAAAGGGAATAAAATACAACATAACACCCACCTCTGTGTGAGAAGAATCCAAGAGTGATTTGATTCTGAATACCTGTCATCTACAACTTTGGGGGTCTGAGAGGCCACATTAGCCCTCCATTATTTTTATGGCCTCTCAGAATCTTCTCTCATCAATTCTTGATGTGTCCACTGAGCTGGCCTCTCACAGATGTCATAGAGGAAGCCTGGTAATGATTGTTACAGGAGCTGTGGACAGAATTACTCAGAACCATGTCTTCAGTGTTCGGATTTGTGTGGAGCCAGGACGCTAGCTTGGCATGCTCTCTCAGAAGCCCTGGATACCTTGAAGCCTCAGTTGCTGCATCTGTGTAAACTTCACACTGTGGAGAAAGACATCTAGCCCATCTCCTTCAGAAAGGCTGGGACATGGGACAAGCCACCTTCAGACTCTAGCAGGCAGCAGATGCAAGAGGGTTATGGGTGCTGTTAACACTATGTGGACCACTAATTGTGCTTGCCCATTACCCGTGGCTTTGAAGAGGTCCCTGGGAACAGACACTGGCTCACCACTTACGCCAGGTAGAACCCTGGATATCTATGCAATAGAATCAAAACGCAGTTAATTGAGGGAACAAGCAACCCACTCAACGGATGGCTGCTCTGACCTGTCCCCTGACAAAGCTCCTGGAAAAGTGACTAAGCAGTTGCTAAAGTTTTCGTGTCTGCTCAGCCACAAAGTGCTGCCCTGACCTCTCCAGTAGTGGAGGAGGGCATGGTGCCTCCCATGAAGGGCTTCGTTTTTTTATTTTCTTGAAAAGGCAGAAGAAAATAAATGCAGGAAACGCAATGGCTGTGCAGTGATGCAGCCAGGTTGGGTTACACTCCCTGGTTTTATTTATTTATTTATTTATTTATTTATTTATTTATTTATTTATTTATCTATCTATCTATTTATTTATTTTTGGAGACAGGGTTTCTCTGTGTAACCCTGGCTATCACCAATCTCACTTTGTAGACCAGGCTGGCCTCAGACTTAGAGATCTATCTGCCTTTGCTGCCTGGAATTAATGGCGTGCGTCACCATGTCTGGCTTATAAAATAATTCTTACTATTTTATTTTATGAGGGGAAAGGCCTGTGTGGCAGTCTGTTTGCCCTGCGAGATCAGAATACACTACATAAAGTAATTCATAAAGAACAGAAATTTGTTCTTTCGGTGTTCTGGAAGCTGAGAGGTCAAAGGTCAAGGTGCTAGCAGGTGTGGCGTCTCATGGAAGACTTCTTTGCTTCCAAGATGGTACCTTGTTGCTGCATCCTCCGAACACTGCTTTCTGGCACAGTAAACAGTAAAGTGGCAGATGGGCCTAAGCTGGTTCTCTCCAGCCCTTCTGTACTCAATCTAGGTAAAAGAGTAGATTCCTGACAACTTAATCCTCAGCTCCTAGTGCTTTTGCAGCATTGGGTCTAAGGTCTCTGTTACTTGGGGGCAGACATGTACATTCAAATCATAAAGAGTACCTAGCAAAGAACTGGGCCCAGAAGACAGGGACTATGTCACCCTTGAAGGAGATGTTTGTGGCCGCTGGGTTGGCATGAGGAGAATATAATAATGGCTACAATTCTTTGTAGCACTTCTCACTAAAGAGACAGTTTGCCCAGATCTTGAGTCTAGATGGTTCCTGCCCTGGAGAGCAGAGATGCTGAAATGATAGGGCTTACACCCCAAACCCGGCCCGCAAGTGCCTACATCCCAAGCCTGCCCTGAAACACTCTGGCAGCTTCTGTTCTCTCCCCACGGAGCTCTGAGACCTCCAATTCTGGCTGATCTTGTGGATGTTAAAAGGATGGGCGTTGACCCTGGAGTCATTCCTGTCACCTAGCAACCGGCAGCCAATTGCCTGAAGTAGAACCAGGTAACTGAGCAGTGAGGACAAGGTAAGTTCACAGCAGGACTGCCTAGGTGAGCCCAGGAGGACTGTTAGCTAAATCTGCGCTTGCTGTTTAGTCAGCCACTACTTTTGGCATGGTTTTCTATACAACAAAAGCCTGATTGTTGTAGCTGCCGTCTACCTTTGCGAAGGAGAAGGACCAGCCCAATGCTGTCCCCCAGAGATGTAACACGTCCCGCCAAGGCATATAGTTTCTTTTTTTTTTTTTTTTTTTTTTTTGTTTTGTTTTGTTTTTCAAGACAGGGTTTCTCTGTGTAGCCCTGGCTGTCCTGGAACTCACTCTATAGACCAGGCTGGCCTCGAACTCAGAAATCCGCCTATCTCTGCCTCCCAAGTGCTGGGAGCATGCCACTGCCCGGCGGCATACAGTTTCAAATTGCCTAGTACCATATCTTTTTAAAAACGAAGAAAGGGGGAAAATTAACTTTAATGATTTATTTTATTCAACCCAATATATTCCAAAGTATTAACATTTCAACATGCAGTCACTTTAAAAATAGTTGTTTTTTTTAACAGATATTTTCCGTCCTTTCCTTCATATTCAGCCTTGAAACACATGTAAAAGCTTACACTTAGCAACAGTTGGACTAGCCACATTGCAAATGGAATGCTTGCATTTCACTCCCTAGTAACATTTCCCTTCAAATGTGGGGGCTAGTATTACTAAATCTTTGTTTTAGCGAAAGGACACTGTTAATCAGGTTTCCATCCTTGTCTACAAAATACCTGAGACAATGAACTCAGAAAGAAAAAAAGGTTTATCTTGGCCCCTAGCCTTAGGGAGACCTAGCCCAGGCCTTCCACCTTACTGTTTTGGATCTCTGCTAAGGCGGCACATCAGGACCAGAGCAGAGGGCAATGTCCTGCCATGAGGCCCTACCTCTGAGTAGTTCCACCATGCTCCAGAGCCATACTCCAAGGATTGAAGGGGCCTTTAGGGAATGTTTAAAAATCTAAACTAAGCCAGGCAGTGGTGGCGCATGCCTTTAATCTCAGCACTCGGGAGGCAGAGGCAGGCGGATTTCTGAGTTCGAGGCCAGCCTGGTCTACAGAGTGAGTTCCAGGACAGCCAGGGCTACACAGAGAAACCCTGTCTCAAAACAAAACAACAAAAAAACCAAAACAAAACAAAATCCTAAGCTAATCAGATGGGGGGGGGGGTTGGGGAGAACTATTCCCATGAAAGGAAGGACTGTTTAGCAGCCCCCAAACAAAAAATTACAATCCTTTGGATTGAAGGTATTTTGTTTTAAGGAAAACTGTCTTGTTATTTTTCTCATTTGCTGGGGAAAAAAATCTTTCTATTCCTTCAGGTGCTCTCCGACAGCTTTTAGAAATCATCTGGAAGAAGCGCAAAGGTATTTGTGACAGTTGGTTTTAAAGTTCACCTCTTTATTGTGGGAGTTTCTACAAGGGGGAGTTTGAACGTTTAACGTTTAAAACCACAGATTAAACAAGGTAGACCAGGCTTGCTTCTGTGGGTGGGCCCCATCCAATCAGGGATGGCGAGTGTAGACCACTTTCCCCGTAGGTCAGGGGGAACTTATTCCTGGGGCTAAGATTTTAGGGGTTTTTCTCTTGCAGTCAGACTCAAAGGGACCTTCAAGTCTCTCTGGGCCTGAGGCAAACGGCCATCACACTGGGACTGTGTCTCAGGCCTTCAGATTTGAGCAGAGTTTGGAGCTATAGCTTTTCTGGGGTCTCTAGTCAACTGCATATAGCCTGGACTTCCCAAACTCTTTGGCCACTTCATAAGCCACTTGGTAATATAGTTAGCTCTCCCTTGACTCCCCAGTCCAAACTGATTGACCCTGAGTCTCTAGGGTGGACAGGCATCACAATGTCAAAACAGCCTCTGCCATTTTGACCTGGGCTGGAACCAGTGTTAGTTGGCATTACAAACTGGAACCCTCAGGATCTACAGAGGAGCAAACTGAGCTCAAGAGGTGGGAGGCAAGTCAGTGCCACATCTCCACTGAGGGCTGGGTTTAGATGGCCCTAGCCACACCCTGAGCCCTGATCATTCAGGCAGGAGGCAATGAGGGGCCCTGGGCTTCCCAGGGATTCTAGAGCAGGGACTGAAATAGCTTTGCTGTTAAGGACAGGTTTCCTGAACAGAACGAAAGGAAGCGTCAGATCTTGCTGCAAGATCTGAAACAGCACACACATGCCCAAGGTGACAGTTACCTAGGTGGCTGTGGCTCAGGCATGCTAGCTGCTTTTCCCTTCTGTGAGAGAGGAAGCAGTCTTCATTCGGGTCCCCCTATCATGGCTCAGTTCTAGCAGCGACTGATGGAGGTCTCTTTGACTCTGATCCCACTCTGTGAGCAGCCTCTGTCCCTGGCTGACAGAGAGACTTTGAGTAAAGTGTACCCTCAGCCCTGAGGTTTTCAGGAATAAGTCATTGTTACATGAAAATGCTAAGCCACGGTGAGCTAGGAGCAATTTCAGTAGGTAAATGCTCTTATTATCATGTTAATTACTGTAGCAAAGTAACTGACTGTGCCAAACACTCCTCTAATTCCTTTGTAAATATCAACTCATGGAATGCTCAGGAGAGCTCTACAAACTAAGCTCCATTAACTGCCCCCCTCTCGCTTCCTTTTTTCTTTTCATCCAGTGTTTTGGTATCCTTCTTCCCTTCCCAATGGGCAAAGATGGACTGAGGCTGGGTGTGAGGGTACACACTTGTGACACCATCATCCAGGAGACAGGGCAGGATTATGAGTACAAGACTAGCCTGGGCTACAGAGTGAGACCTCAAAACCATGAGTATAGTATATCTCAGTAATAGAGTACTAACCTAGTGTTCAGGGGTCCCATCTATAGCAAAAAAGCAAATGAGGACATATCAGGAAATGGGGGAGCTGTGGCCACTGGTCTGATGGCACCAGGAATTGGCACATGTTATTTCTTACTCTTGCAAAGCTGACATATTCTGAAAGAAGAGGGGGAGGGGCAAGGGCCCTGGTACAGAAGGCTTTGTATGAGGTGAGGGAGTTTGAGCAGGGTCACCCAGCAACGAGGTGGTTGTTTGGTTCACCTGTACTTGTGTACTTGAGGAGGCTTTATATTTTGGCCAGTACTCTGGGAACTAGCATTTGGCCATGCCACGGAGCTCTGTCCCCTTCCTTTCTCTGTGTCCCACTGGGCATGGCACCCTGTGCTTTCTGTCCTTTAGTACACTCAAAATCCCACAGCCCTGACAAGGGGCAAGATACACTCTTGTGTCCCCCACATCCTATACACGGAAGGCATTCAGAATATTAGATATCTCAAATGCTGGAAAGAGGACCTTGTGGCTCTTGCACAGGGACATCTTAGATTCCCTCGAAGCCCCTCCCCTGGCTGTGCCATTGCAAGTGAATCTCCAAGCTTCCTCAGTAGCCTGATCTGATCTCCCAGCTCCCAGTTACTCAGGCCGGTTCCTGCTGTGAAAGTGACAATCAGTCCAGTGTTCCCTGAGAGAAGCTGGCAAAGAGCAGGAGTCCGGCAAGGCAGGGCAGCTCCACAGAGGATCCAGCCCCAACCCTCCAGCCCTTCCGGAAGTGCTGTGAGTGCTCTGACAAGGTCCTGGCTGGGGTCAGGAGACCATAGCACACACAGGAACTAAAATACTCAAGGCTCAGGCTTTGTAGTCATAAATGACTGTGGTTTTAAAACCCTGAATTTTGTAAAGAAAGCTAACAAAATAATAACTGGCCAGGTTGGGAATTAGACAACAACAGCATTACTCTCCTCTTTGGGTGGGATACCTAGGGTGACAGCAATCATTTTGTAATAATAAAGAAAGACCACTGGAATCATGTGGTTGACCTTGTCATCATTTTGCTGCCAAACCCCCAAATCACCAAACCCCCAAACCCTAGCTGAGGCAAACCAGAAAACTCAAGCACCCTCTTCAGGTTTGAAATTCTTCCTCCTCCTCCCCTTCCTCCTCCCCTTCCTCCTCCCCCTCCTCCTCCCCCTCTTGTATTTATTCATTTCTGACACAGGGTCTCACTATCTCACTATTCTCCACCTTAAAAAGCATTTCTTTATGTGGAGCGAGACACATGTATCACGGCTCATGTGTAGAGGGCAGAGGACAGCCTGTGGCAATTGGTTGTCCCGGAGATAAACTCAGGTGGTCATGCCTGAGTGGCCTGTGTTTATTGAGTGAGCCATCTTACCAGCCCCTTGAATTTAATTTTTTTTTTTTTTTTTTTTTTTGGCTTTTCGAGACAGGGTTTCTCTGTATAGCCCTGGCTGTCCTGGAACTCACTCTGTAGACCAGGCTGGCCTCGAACACAGAAATCCGCCTGTCTCTGCCTTCCAAGTGCTGGGATTAAAGGCGTGCGCCACCACTGCCCGGCGAATTTAATTTTCTTTAATGTGAGAACACGAACCCCAATTAACTGTTACCTGACAATTGAGGCAGCTGGGGAAGGGTATGGAATGGGGAGGAACTAAGGAGATAAATTACTTCAGTGGGGAAATCTGTGAATGGGGTCCCATTGTGTTCTGCTCCCTCTTCTGAACCTTGACATGGGATCAGCAAACACCACCAGAGAACGCCCTTCTGGTGGAGCCAGCCTGGGCAAGCCTTCCCTGGGACTACCTGGGCTGCCTCTAGAGTCTACCCTGCTAGACCAACACAACCCCTGGCCAGGTCTTCTGTGAAGGGGCACGACACTTGACAGTTAGCAAAGCCTGAGGCCAAGAGGGTTGCAGAGTGCTCTGATAACCCAGGGAAATTTTCCAAGTTGGTGATTATTCCCATTGAGGGTCATGGCCCACCTCTGGAAATGGAGGCAGAGCGTCTGATGTGGGAAACACTAACAGGGGACCCAGAAGGGAAGGCCAGGGCCCACTTTAGAAGGAAGCATCCTAAGGTCAGGCAGGTTTCCCATCTACTGACTCTTTTTGGAAGATTCTAAGTTATTATGGGGATGGAGAACCCCCCTGTATTTACACACACACACACACACACACACACACACACACACACACACACACACACACACACACACACACAGACACACAGACACACACACAGCATTTTCTGTAATCTCTAAACTCTTTATCTTTACTTTGCCAATAATGTTAATTTTTAAAATGCGTATTTCATGTATGTAATGAAAGACCCCCGAGCTGGGGAGACCCTCGCTCAAGTCTCGGGACGGCGTGACCCCCCAAGAACTCACGAAAGACCGTCCTTGCTGCAATCACGCGAGGTTTAATTCGGGGGTGGTGAGAAGGACCAATGCATTGGGGTCGAACCCGTAACCTACGCAGAGGCAGAGGGGTTCGGCCCCGAACAGCTGAAGTCAGGGGTATTTAAAGGAAAAAACCACAAAGGGGTGGGGAACGGAAGGAATTTGCGTTATGGGGAAGTACAGAATGTTAGTCACAAGTCAGTTGCATCCTGA
>CM052718.1:39484635-39522148 GCA_028551405.1 Uromys caudimaculatus | reverse complement strand
TATGTATACATGTATAGTGCTAGAGGTCAAACCCAGGACCCTGTATATGCTAAGCAAGTGTCTAACGACTGAACTACAGCCCAAGAACTGGGGTCTCACTATAAACGCTAAATCGCTCTTGAATGTAGAATCTTCCCTGTCTCCACCTCTCAAGGGCTAGGACCCCAGGCATGTGCTACCATGCCCAGTGTAATGGCTAATGTTTTCATATGTCAGGCCTGTGCTAAGAGCCCTACTCTCATTAGCCCAGGAAATCTTTAAAGCACACCTTTTAAAAGATTTATTTATTCTTATTTTCATGGGCATTAGTGTTTTGCCTGCATCCATCTGTGGAACAGGAGTTACAAGCAGCTGTGAGCTGCCATGTGGGTGCTGGGAATTGAACCCAGGTCCTCTGGAAGAGCAACAAGTGCTCCCAACCACTGAGCCATCTCTCCACCCCACCCCCCATAGCACACTTTTAATGGGGGGGGGGGTGTTTAACTGCTCATTTCACAGATGAGGAAACTGTTAAGTGACTTGTCCAAAGTCACACAGCCTGGAAGCAGTGCAGCCAGGATCAAATCCTAGACATTTCAAGTGGTAGAACTCACTCTATTAATTTTTGCAGTACTGGGGGTTGAACCCAGGGTCTCACACATACTAGACAAACACTCCACCGCTGAGATATATCTCTAGTCTTTTTTTTTAACCTCTTGAACATTTTTAAACAGCATTTAAAAATTTCATTCTATGTATATGGGTATTTTGCCTGCATGTGTGTCTGTGTGCCCCACGTGTCCTGCAGCCAGAGCTGCCAGTGGTTGTGAGCCTCTGTTTGGGTGCTGAGAATCGAACTCAGGTCCTCTGGACAAGCAGTCCGTACTCTTTTTTGTTTGTTTGTTTGTTTTTTGTTTTTGTTTTTCGAGACAGAGTTTCTCTGTGTAGCCCTGGTTGTCCTGGAACTCACTCTGTAGACCAGGCTGGCCTTGAACTCAGAAATCTGCTTGCCTCTGCCTCCCGGGTGCTGGGATTAAAGGTGTGCGCCACCACTGCCCGGCGCAGTTAGTACTCTTAATTGCTGAGACATTTCTCTAGCTTCAACTCTTCTGAAAGTTCTGAGACAAGCCTTTTTACTAAGTTGCCTGAACCACCCTTAAATATACTTGGTAGTCCAGGCAGGACTTGAACTTGAGATCTCCTGTCTCAGCCTCCTGAGTAGCTAGAATCATGTGTCTGTGACACCAAGACTAGACTCAGGTGCTTATGAATAGCCTTTCCTTGATTTGAGAGGAGGAAAGAAAGCTCAGAGAGGTTAGGAGGCTTGCCTGATTGTGCAGAGCCCTGGTTTATACTTGTGTCAATGTCACTACAAGCTTTTTGTTCTTGTTCTCTTTGGACTTCTGCTTGCTCTGAGTCCTCCTGGCTGCACTCTCCCCATTTTGTAACCCAGCAATGAAAACTGAGCACCAGACTCTGAGTCTGGAAGTCAGATTGGCACTGTTCTCCAGGGTCAGCCTCCGGTGACCTTGGACAAATCAATCTCCGCTGGTAAATTGATACTTGTCTTGGCTCCTCCCACCCAGGACCATCTGGTAATCAGATGAATGAATGTGGGTGATTGTGGTCTTTTGAGGGTTTCACAGCACCCCAGCCTGAGGTGGCTCTACTCAACCTGCATGCCACCGAGGGGCCTGGTTCTGGCACCTGGCGAGTGTGGGGCTCCCTGCATGGCTCCGAGTCACCACCCTCCATAAAGCACAAAAGGATGCCAGGATTTTGCAATCCATGATTGCAGCAGGAAAGGTCTGAATGGCACTATTCTCCCCTCTTCCCCGCCCAGGTGCCAGCTCGGCCAGCCGGAGGTTGGCTGGAGGGGAAGGCTAGATCTTTCCTTTCCCACCACCCAGACAGTGCCACTGGCAAGGACATTGGGATCTTGGATCTATCCCAACCGCCCCAGAAAGTACTCCTTTTCAGAGCCACGAGAGGGGGAAGCAGGAAGCCAAAGCCAGCTCCTGGGGAGTGAAGGAAGAGAAGCTGGGGCCCCAGCAGAGTCACACACCTTCTCTGAACTTGGTGAGTGCAGAAAGGAGAGTTGGAATTTTACCCTACCTCCCACAGAGGGGGTGTGGATTCAAGAAGGCAAACTGAAGAACACACTACTCCCCTCCCCTTTTATTTGAGACTATTTCCTGTCACCAGGGATAACTTGAACTTACCCTCTTACCTCAGCCTCCAGAGTTCTGGGATTGCAGTGTGCCCCCAAGCCTATTTTACGGGACACTAGTCAAACTTTCATTCAAGGTATGTGAGCTTTCTACTACGGGCTGAGCTACATCTGCATCCCATTTTCTTGTTCATTGTATTTTTTTTGTTGTTGTTGTTGTCTTAGTGATGTTTTGGTGGTACTGTTTTCCCCCAGACTGGGTCATGTTAGCCCTGGCTAACCTTGAATTCAAGTCAATCCTCTTAAGTGCTTGCCCACGGGTGTGCAGCCCTCATGCCTCTCCATCATGACACTTTAAATGGAATGAAACTCTAAGGTGCTGGCCACCGCTATCACTTCATTCTGCCCCCTGGATGGCTCAGCCAGCCTCAGCAGCAGCTTGGAGAAACCAGCTCTGTCACTCCACCTGGAACCTATTCTCCTGACCTTGAACTTGAGCGACAGAGTGGGACCACACCCTTCTAGTCCACAGGGCAGTGATGTGAATTCGGTGAGACAGAGACTAGGAGGACCTAGCCCAGAGCCTCCTGCAGGGGGAAGTGGCCTTGGATGGGACTGGGAAGGGAGTCAGAGCTTGGGAACAGAAGGAGCTATTGTATGAAGGGGGTGGGGGCGCTCTCTGAAGAGAGCAGCAAGAGTCCTCACCCGTCAGACCCTTGCTGGCGCTACTTCATTATTTGTAGTTGCTTTCCCCCATCAGCCTGGGAGTTATGTGTTGGGGACTCTACCAGGACCCAGCAGCTGCCACCCTTTCCCACGCCCTGGATTTGCTTGCTACATTGTTAGCTATCTTCCACTCTACCAACTATGGTCCAACAAACAGTATTTGTAACTCAGAATAGATAAAGGACTGTTTATTGTCCTTGCTGAAGGTAATAGGGGAGGTCCTTCCAGCAGTGCCCTGCTAGAGATGACAACTGGGTGCTCCTCATTCTGTGACCTCTTGACAGTAGCCACCGTGGGAGAATTTACACCATGGAAATAGCCCAGGACAAGCTGCTGAAGCATTTATCAGCACAATCACTGTCCCCAAGGAACTGGAAATGATAACTTGGTCCTGAACACCTCCACTTAGGGCATCAGATTGGTTTCCAGTGCAGGAGACCAGGTGTGAGAGAAGAGTTAGGGGGTAGCACCCTCTGTCCTAACAAGGTAAGCTGGAGCAAAATCTGGGGAGTAAGGGGTTTCGGGGAGCAGACAGTTACTCACATAGTGTCTTCTTGTTTGTATGGAGAAAGACAGAAGAGAAATCTGGCAAGGACAGGAAGAGCTGGGTGAGAGGTGGTGATGTCTACTCGCCAACACCTGTCATGGTCCTTCCTCCAGAGACCTGACCTCCAGGTACCTCCAGTGCCACCGTGGCTCCAGGGGGCAGGGTTGATCTGTTGCTGCTGGTGATCTGATGCCTCAGTGGGCATCAGAGACAGGCAGAGGAAGCACCAGATCTTCATTCTCTCATAGATCTGCGTCTGGAGATCACAGGCCAGACATGGGCAGAGCAGTGTCTCTCGAGGCCACATCCTTGGCTGGCTGATGGCCAGCTATACAGGAAAACAATCTATTAGCCATTCAACTCAGAGTGGGTTCAGGGCGCATACCCCTAGCCCTCCATCATCCTGGGCTCATGGAGGGATCTCCTGGCAAGCCTGTAGTCTGAGGAAGCCATGTGACAATGTTCTATAACAGTGAGGTAATATGGAAACAAGTAGGGACTGTTCCGTGGTCTCCTTTATCCACTGAAGCTACATTTCAAACTTTTAATGGGTGTTTGAAACTACAGAGCCCTATACCCGCCATGTTCTTCCTCAGACAAGCAGAGCTATGTAAAGTTGCCTTTATAAATTAAATGCACCAAGGGACGGGCATTTACTGGTACTAATAAAACGAAACAATTCAGATGGGCACAGCACCCCAGCACTGAGGAGGCAGAGGTGGGAGGATCAGAAGTTCAAGGCCATCCTCAGCTACCTAGTGAGTTTGAGACTAATCTGGGCTACAAGAGACCCAGTCGTAAAACATCAAAATGGGCCAAGGAGACAGCACTGTTGATAAAAGGCTTGCCTTTCAAGCATAGGGACCTGAGTCCAACACCCAGACTCCATGTATGAACCCCATGCCTGGTGGTATGGATTTATTGTTTTTTGTTGTTGTTGTTTTTTGTTTTTTGTTTTTTTTCGAGACAGGGTTTCTCTGTGTAGCCCTGGCTGTCCTGGAACTCACTCTGTAGACCAGGCTGGCCTCGAACTCAGAAATCCACCTGCCTGGTGGTATGGATTTATTGTCCCAGTTCTGGGGAGAAGGAAATAGGCTAGCAAGTCTCTGGGGCTTGACACTGGCCTGCTAGCCTACCCTGGCGCACAAGCTCCAGGCCCATGAGAGATTCTGTCTCAGAAAACAAAGTGGGGCCCTTGGAGATGACCCAGTAGATATAGTTGCTTGCCACCAAGTCTGAGGACTTGAGTTTTATCTCCAGGGGACTGGCATGGTAAGAGAAAGCCAACTCTTGAAAGTTGTTCTCTGACCTCCACACACGATAACTGATAAACCTTGGTATGTTTGTGTACATACACAAATTAAAATGGGCCAGTGAGATGGCTCAGAGGATAAAGGCACTTGCTGCCAAGCCTCAAGACCTGAGTTCAATCCCACATGATAGAAGAAAAAAAACCCAAACTCCCCAAGGTTGTCTTCTGACCTCTATACATGTGCCACCGCGGGTACATATTCAAACACACACACACACACATACACACACACACACACACACACACACACACACACACACACATACACACATGCACGCGTGCGTGCGCACGTGAAATAAATAATATTAACTAGTTAATTAATTGAAATGTTATAAATTTGTTTTAAAGCAAACAGGTCCTGAGGAACAACACCTGAGAAAAGTTGACCTCTGGCCTCTCCACACACACATGCACATACACCCACACACTTGTGTACACCTGTACACCCACCTACCTACCCACATACACACACAAACAAAAAATAGAACTATTGTAAGAACAGTGAAAGTTATGAGTCATTTCGTTTCTAGAATGCACCATACAATATAATTTGGATTTTGATGGCAGGTCTTTGTAGGATGAAGGGCAACAGCTGTCTGCACATTCTTAGCTGAGTGTCTATACTCCCGAGTCTCAGTTCCTGCCAGTCAGCTGGACCCTGGATGTTTCTGAGAGATGACCTTGACACTTCTGATGAAGGGCTGGAGCTATATGCGGAACCTGTGTCTCTAAATTCTACGCACCAGGAATGGCTCCTTCCAAAGGACAGGCTCAAGAAGCATTCTGTCCTAACACTCCCAGCTGAGTGAGGAACTGGATCAGAACTGAGTCCTTGAGGTGACTTCTCTCACAGGGGCAGAGATAACTTTGAGTCACTCTGGCTGTCAGACCCTTCTTAATATCTGCTGCATTTGCAGATTCCATCTGCGTAACTCACTTTCTGATAAAGTGGCTTCCTGCTGCCGGCTCATCTGGATGCAGAATTGTTTTCATTGATCTGCTGATGTGTGCATCCTGCTGTGCCGGATGGAAGGCTGCCTCTAACAGCCGGATTCTCACCGGGTATCAAATTCCAGGAACAGCTTCAAGGCCAGGCACCTCCGACACTCCCATTGTCAGTGAGCTCAGCCTTTGGTTGCAGAGGTAGGTCTGTGAAGGCCGTCCAGTACAGCTGGCCTCCTGCTCCTCGGAGTCCCTTGCCCCGTGCTCTGTGTCCAACACAGTGCCTGGTACAAAGTACCATAAGGTTCATTATTGCCACTAGTGCACCCAACATGGAATAGATGACAAATGACTCTGGCTTAGGCAAGATGGATGACTTCAAAATAGTTCACAGACCTCAGATCACATTACTGTGAGTTAGGTGCTCTCTCTCTCTCTCTCTCAAGAAAAAGGAAAGAACAGCCCATGGATGTGTTTATATACTCAGCATTGTGCTGGGGCAGCTTCTAAGGTCTGAAGTGGGGCCTTTCCAGATTCTGGAGGTGTTCAAGGGGCTACCCCGGGCCTGGATTCTGGCAGGACCAGAAAAGGTGGCTGTGCATATCAGAGAATAACCCAGGCTTCATTCTGCTGAGCTCTCTGATGAGCAAGGGGTGCCTGTTCTAGCCAGCATTAGTCACCTTTCTCCATTGCTGTGATTTAAATGGGGAGGAATCTATTTCAGCTCACAGTTTTGAAGGTAATGCCCAGCAGGGTAGGCAAACTGGTGTCGGGAGCTACTCTGTCGGCGATGGCAAGAGCTTGCTGCTGCTTCTTGTTCACACCTTGGTGGCCCAGGAAGTAGAACGAAGACCAATTCCCACCAACTCCTGCTATCCAAGCCATAGCCTCAAAGTTTCCAAACAGCAGAGGGTCACATTCAGATGATACCAGTGTAGACCAGTGTCCTAGCACCTTTTTGTTATGCTTTCTTATTACTCCAGAAAGTTCTGGAACTGTGTTCCAGGTGAACATTGCTAGGGAACAAACCACCTCCAAACTGGGGAGGTTTGAAGAGACAGAATATGCAAGACCTATGGTGGGGTGAGGCTCTGGTCCTAGGTGGACATTCCCTACTGAGGCAGTTTCCTCTCTCTCCTTCCTGCTCCTAGCAGGACAGGTCCACACCAGGATAGCCTCCTGTGATCTTTTAGGGCATGGTATTCTCAAGGGCTGTGGGACTCTTACCTGACCGCTTAGGGCTGTAAGTCCCATTGTCCTGGTGAACAAGGGGCAAGCTGTGTAGCTCCTGGTGACCCAGCCAGTGGTCTCAGAAAGTGCTTTCCTTGGACTTCATTGGCCAATGTAGTCATGGGAGAACTAGACTCAAGGAGCTCTGTCTTTCAAAGGGGAAAGTGGCAAAGAACTGAGCAGCCGTCTGAGCTAGGCAGACAGGAGGGAGTCAGGGAAACCCTTTCCCCTTGGCCACTTTCTTTCCCCATCCCCTCTCTCAGTTTGAAGCACATCTATGATCCTCAACTTTTCTGCTCTTGAGACCTTCGAACAGGAAGTGAGTCTCAGGGGAGCCTTTCTGGGGAAGCAAACTAAAAATGGTGGATGTTAGAAACAATAAAGACTGTAGCAGTCATGCCTCATGCCCCAAGGAGTCCCTGGTATTGAGATGGGATCACAAAGGGTGACAAACACTCTTGGGCTGTAGGCTCCATCCATTGACTTGTGATACTCAGCCAAAGAATTAGCTTGACTTATAGGTAGTAGTATATACACTGGTGCTGTGTGTGTGTGTGTGTGTGTGTGTGTGTGTGTGTGTGTGTATCTCCACCTGCATGAAATACTGACCACAATGCTTAATACTGATTGTCTGTCAGTCTATTCCGATCTTAGCATAGCTGGGAGAGGCTTTCTAGACTGAGTCAATTGAGATCACAAGACCCATTCTGAATGTGACTGGCACATCCCAGGGGCTGGGTTTCTAAGCTTGATTCCTCTAAAAAGGAGAAATCAAGTCGCACACTAGCATTCATCTCTCCTCTGTGCTTCCTGACGACAGATACAAAGTGTCCAGCTGCCTCAAGCTGCTCTGCAGCACACCTTCCCTAACCAAGATGGACTGCACACTCAGCATAGGAGGAAAAGAAGCCCTTTCCTCTAAGCTGCTTCTAGCAAGTATTTTGTCATAGAAATAAGGAAAGGCAAGGGAAAAGTGAGGCAGGGGGTTGCTTGAGCCCTGGAATTAAGGGTTGGGTGACAGAGTGAGATGCTGGCCTTCTCCAAAACTAAACTAAACAAAGGCAGTCAGTGTTAGTATTTCTTCTAGGCTCCGCCCAACAGGTACGTAGTGACAGCCAGGTAAGAAAGAGCCTGTTTTGTCTCGCCCCTCTCTGTCCTCTGTTCCCTCTCTTTCTCTGCCTCTAGTCCCTTCTCACCCTGCCTTCCCATGCCCCCAAATAAACTTCATTTTATTCTAGATCAGTCATATGGCTGGTACCTGGTGGGGTGGGGTGCTTCAGCATGGACCCGCTAAGGCACCCCCTCCCACTGCATCGTGCCACCGGATTATAAAACATATCTGCCAGTGTTCTAATAGATGAGACTTCAAAGATCGCCAGAGCCAGTGGCTTTCATACCTTTCTCTCTGCATCTACAGTACCTTACAGAAACATCATGGTCTAGCAGGTTGGATGGAACCTCAACAGGGGGTGGGGTGGGGGTGGGGCTGAGATTTCCACAGCAGCTTCCTGCTCCTTCCTCGGGGCACCACACAAAACCATAAGGATCCAGGGAACCCAATTTGAAAACCACCAGTTTGACATCTTCATTCAGAAAGGGAGCAAAGAAGACAGAGGCAAAGGCCCCTGAGAAGAGAGTGAGCTGTCTAGGTCTATCGTGAGACTCAGTGTCGGAGCCAGGTACTGAATGCAGTCTCTTCTGCCATGGACCTATGCCCCTTCCACTGGTAATAGTGAGAATACCTCCTGTGGAAAGGGAAAAGTCCAGGTGCCAGTGATTCCCATTAGCATCGGCCACTGTATGCTGCCTTCTGCCCCAGCTTGTGGGGGACCCTTGGAAGGGTGACAACTTGCCAGGCCTATGTCAGGCTTGAGAGATTTGCCAGCCCAGGGGAAGGGAGGCTGGTCTTTGTCCAGGTGCTAAACAAGGACTAAAGACAAAATTGAACAGTGAGACAGGAGTCAGAGAGACTTCCTTTTTTTTTTTTCGAGACAGGGTTTCTCTGTGCAGCCCTGGTTGTCCTGGAACTCACTCTGTAGACCAGGCTGGCCTCGAACTCAGAAATCTGCCTGTCTTTGCCTCCCAAGTGCTGGGATTAAAGGCATGTGCCACCACTGCCCGGCCAGAGAGACTTCCTAAGAGACCTACAGCCGTGGTCCCAGCAAAAGCAAAGTGAGTCAGATGTGCAGCAGTGTCCCCCTCCACCCAGTTCTGGGAGTCCCCAGCCTCTGTCTGAGGGGTTTCCAACCCAGCCATCCTGACAGTGCATCTGGAGATTGTGCCAGCCACAGGGAGGAAGCAATATACTGCCAGCAGCCCGCTAACGTCACCTCTCCAGCAGGTTCCCCCTCCTCTCCTGCCTAGGTCATCCTCTCTTCTGTATGCCCTGCGTTCTTTGTATTTCTACTCAGCATGTATAATGCTACCCACCCTCTTCATTCCTTGTGCCCTTCCCCCAGCCTTGAGTAGGATAAACTTTGTCTTGGCTACATTCTTCTCTCACACCCTGTCCCTTTTTCATTTCCAGCTCCCCTTTCAGGTAGACCCAGTTCATCCACGGCTGCTGGACAACTACAATTCCTGAGGTGCAGAGGCTGTACTTATAGTAGATCAGGTCAAAAGGAAGACTATATTAAGGTAACAGGCATCTACAAGCATTGGGCCCTATGAGAAGAAGGGTCTTCATAAAGTCCTGGGAGCCTTCCAACAGGGGCCCTCAGACCCGGTAATCTACACATCCTTCCCCACAGGATTAGGCAGGGAACGCCTGTGCAAAACTTCCACTTGCCTTGTTAGGTTAAATTTCAGATATCCAGGACCCACCCCAGAATTTTGTGTTTCAAAGGCCTTGAACATGTTTCCAGAAAGTAGGAGTCTGGTTTTGCCTATGTGTATTTGAGGGGAGCGGTAGCCCAGATTGGCCCAGAACCTGCTATGCAGCTGAGGATAACTCCTGATCTTCCTGTTTCTGTCTCCCACATAGTGAGATTATGGGTATATAGTCAGTTACCATACTTGACTAGCTTTGTGTGTGTAAGTGAGTGCTGGGATTTGAACTCAGAGCCTTAAGCACGACAGGCAGACACTCACTCTACCACTAAGCCACACACTTCCAACCAGGAGGTTTTTGCTTTTGTTTTTTCTTTTTGAGAAAGTTTCTTCTGGTCATTATAGACCAGGCTGGATTTGTGCTTCTGCCTCAGCCTCCAGAGTGTTGTAATTGTAAGATGTACCACCATCCTCGGCCATGGGAGTCTTTATCTGGCCTTAGGTGACCTGTTGTCACTGATAATGTGTCAGTCTGGCCTAGTGGGAGAATGAGGAAGAGCCAATAGGCAACAGGATTTGTTCGTCGGACATGTCAGCTTCAGTATCCAGGGCCTGCCTCGGAGGCCTTTGTTTGGTGGTGGCTGGAGCACAAGCAGGAAGAGGAGGGAGGAGAAACCGATGGCCAGAGATCATAAGTTCCACTTGTCCTCTTGTCTCCAGGCTACTCCCCACGGCAGCCAGGGAAGGTCTGTGAAGATCTCTGCTCTTATAATAAAGAACTGTTCGGACAGATTTTTTTTTTTTTTTTTTTTTAAATTAGTTGGGCACAGTGGTGCACACTCACAGTCCCAGCTACTCAGGCTAAAGATCACGTGAGTCTAGAAGTTCAAGGTCAATCCAGGCAGTGTTGTAAGACAATGTCTCAAAACCATTAAGTTTCTCTCCATTTGGAGAGACGAAAGGTACCTAAAGCCGAAAGGCAAGGCATGGCCGGGGCCTGGCAGTCAGAGTCTAAATCGAGCATGGCCGCCTTCCAGATGCATGATGTCACGCAGGTTACTTAGCTTCTTTTAGCCTGTTCTGCTTCCATTCAGACAGGGGTAATATTTTCTAAGACTGCTTTGAACATCAAACAATTGGAAAGGGTCTGATGCACAGTAGCAATGTAATACTTGTCTATTTCTGTCCCAGCTCCTTTGGAACTCGGGTTTAGGGAATGTAATGTGCAAGCCCAGGTCTGCTCTATGTGGCTGAGAAGCCTTGTGGGTAGAAAAGCTGAGAGGTGGAAATGGAACCCCGGGTGGTACCACAGTCCTGCTCGATGCAGTGAGGGGACTATGCAGAACTCCCTGCCATTGCTGCCATGTCCTACCTTGGCACTCATCAGAATGAATTAAGCTTGAGCTCATCAGTAGCTCAGCCTCCTCCAGAGAAATCAATAAGGGCTTCCCTGTGTTGTGCAATGTGTGAGTTCCTGAAAAGTCAGGTCTAAGTCAACCTCCCCTTCCCAGCTCAACCAGTACTGAGCATCAGCTTTCAAGTCAGCATGGTGCTGAGGGCACGAGCTCACACTTACACACAACACTACACCACACACACACATACACACACGCACGCACGCGCACAGAGAGGAAGAGAACAGATATACACACAGACACACAAAGACAACAGATACACACAGGTAGATATAACACACACACACACACACACACAGAGGGAGAGAGAGGGAGAGAGAACAGATATATACAGACACACACAGATACACACATACACACAGGACATACACACACACAGAGAACAAAACATATATACACACACAGAGAACAAAACATACACGCAGACACACAAAGAGACAGCAGACACATAGACAGATACACAGACACACAAGGGGGGGGAGGGAATTTAACGCACACTGCCAATGTACCAGAGGAGCTGGCAAGTGGTACCATGTGGTAGACATTGTTATAGGGCCAACATCACCATTTAACCAGGAAGAATTACTTCCTGCCTACATCCTATTGACTAATAGGTTTTATTCATTGTCTTGGGTTTTCATGTAAAGGTCTTTTTGAATTCTGGGCTATGGCAAGCCTTCACCATCCCGGCCACATTCACGTACAAGCCAATTTCCCCAAAGCACTTTCCAACATTATAGTTACTTGTTTCCCTTGAAGGGAAAGAAAAGCAGGTCTTTCTTAGACCCTTTACACAGGTGAGACAATCAAGGTACAAAAAGAGCAGCTGGCTGTCAGGCCAGTACCTGAGAAGCCACGAGGGAAGTTCAGCCCAGACTTGGCAGCAAAGAAATCCCCGGGACCAAAATCAACACAACTTCACTCCCTTGTCCTTGTGAATGGCAGGCTGTGCCAGGGGTCCACATGTCCGTTCCTGCACACATTGCTTCAAAGCTTAACTTCCTGCTCTCTTGGGCTATCTACAGTCCATCATCTTCTAGAAAGGATTCTGTGTTTAACTCTGAAGTGCGTCATGGAGTTTCCAGTCCTGTCTCTGCCCAAATGTTTTTTTCCAACAGTCCCTCATCACCAGCAGTTCCTCATCCCACAGGCAATTGCTGAACCCCTCTTTTGTGATTGACCTTGAGCTTGGGGCTAGAGTGAATATGGTCCGACCCTTCTTTCCTGGAAATGCAGTCCAGTGGAAAGAGTCACAGGGGATGGGGACGTCCTTGCAGCTGGATGCAATTTACACCTGACTGCAGGTGCTGGGAAAATATAGAAGGTGTTTTGCAGGATGAGTAAGAGCTCAGTAGCTTGGCAGAGGAAGAAGAGTCTAGTGGGAGGGAACATTTCGGGCAACTGTGCAGAGATGTGAAGTGGCAGGTGTGTTTGGGGCCCTGCCAGGATCTGCCATGAGTAGGGCAGAGAACAGGAGATGAGAAAGATGAGTCGAGAAAGATGAGTCTTGAAAGGGAAGCGAGACCTGAACGAAGGCCTACTTTTCCTTTTTTTTTTTTTTTTTTTTGGTTTTTGAGATAGGGTTTCTCTGTGTAGCCCTGGCTGTCCTGGAACTCACTCTGTAGACCAGGCTGGCGTCGAACTCAGAAATCCACCTGCCTCTGCCTCCCAAGTGCTGGGATTAAAGGCATGCGCCACCACTGCCCAGTGAAGGCCTACTTTTCTAATATGGGATATGATTTCCTCTCTGAGTCCTTCAGTTAGGCCAAAGCCTGATGCCATCAGATTCAAGTTTCAAGGGTTCCTTTTGTTGTGCAAAAAAGGAATCGAGGGAGGCAGCTTTACTTTGTCCACAGCACTTAGTAGGTACCCTGACACACAGTAGGTATTTGCTGTTGGCTGAAAGGATGGTTTCATGGTTCAGAAGCTCACTGCAGGAATCCAGTATATAGTCTTGCACTAAGTTGGGGGTTGGTGGAGATGGAATTCAGGTCAACAAGTTTACCAGGAAGAATTTCCTGTGGGGAACTAGTTCCAAAGATATCGGAAGAGCAAAAATCAAAGAACAAAGAAGAGTCCTGAGGGTGACTCAGAATTTAACATCAGGAAGTTGCTGTCACCCTAGGACCGGAGGACAAGATGGTGTCACCTGATCCCAGGAGGCCAGAATCCTTGGAGTGAGCCCGGCCATGCAGAGAGGATGCCATGGACTAGGCTCTCCAGGAGGTACACTCAGTTAGAAATGAGAAACAGAAAGGAGCTGGATAGGGCAGAAGGAATAGCTTGGCTCATCGCAATCTAAGAAGGCTTCTAGTGCCTCCAGGTGGAGAGGGGGTACAGGTCCTGGCAAGAGGACCGGGCTTTACCTTCCACCATCTCCTGTGAGGGGCAGCTCGGCTCTTTTCAGTCACAGAAGTGATATTATTCCCTTGCAGCAACCAGGGAGAAGAAGCCAGTCTCAAAGAGAAGCGTGGCTGTCCAGGGAATCATTGCACAGAGGTATTGCTATAGCTTGCATGCCCAAGCAGGAAGAAGGGTGTCTCCTGATAACTCTCCTCTGCCTCCCACCTGCTCATGGTCTTCCAGAGCCTCCCACTGGTCATACTGGGCAAAAAAGCCCAGTGAGTTTGTGAAGGCCGTCCCAGGGAGCTGAGCAGGAGAGGGAACTTGTTTAGCTGAGGTGTCATGGCAACAGTGGTCTGTGGTGACTATCTCCCAGTAGAGGCTAAGGGGGAGGTACAGCATTCAGGTTGATATCCAGAGCAGTAACAGGCCCAGCTGGCAGCTCAGCAGATCATAAGATTCCTTCAAGAGAGAATTTTTTTTTTTTTTAAATATTTACTTTATTTATATGAGTCCACTGTAGCTGTCTTCAGATACACAACAGAGGAGGGTATCAGATCCCTTTACAGATGGTTGTGAGCCACCATGTGGTGGCTGGGAATTGAACTCAGGACCTCTAGAAGAGCAGTGAGTGCTCTTAACCGCTGAGCCATCTCTCCAGCCCCAGGAGAGAATCTTTTTTTTTCCGAGACAGGGTTTCTCTGTGTAGCCCTGGCTGTCCTGGAACTCACTCTGTAGACCAGGCTGGCCTCGAACTCAGAAATCCGCCTGCCTCTGCCTCCCGGGATTAAAGGCGTGCGCCACCACCGCCCGGCGAGAGAATCTTGCCAGTAGAAAACTGCAGGATCTAGTGCAACGTCCTAAATATACTTGGTCCCAACAACCTGTCAAGATTCAGCTCCCCAGCTGGGCAGTGGTGGCGCAAGCCTTTAATCCCAGCACTCGGGAGGCAGAGACAGGTGGATTTCTGAGTTCGAGCCCAGCCTGGTCTACAGAGTGAGTTCCAGGACAGCCAGGGCTACACAGAGAAACCCTGTCTGGGAAAAAACCAAACCAAACCAAAAAAAACAAAACAAAAAACCAAAGATTCAGCTCCCCTCTGGGAGAGCTGCCCTACCCTTCTGTGCATCTCTCCTCTCCTAGCCAAACTGCTGTTCATAGTGATCTCTCCTCTGACAGTTCTCATAATCTGATGTAGTCCTCCCTAACAGTTCCTTTCTTGGCAGGTTGTGGTCTCCTCTGAGTCTACAAGAGTGCTCGAGAACCTCGACTGCCTCGACTGCTTCCTGTAGCCTTTGAATCACAGCAAGGAGGCTAAGGGTTCTAGGCTTCCATTTGTTTTAATCAAATGGAGCAAAATGTAACCCTATGAAGTGAGTGTAAAACTAAAGTTCAGAACACAAGCTAAATGCTGAGAACAAGGAGCCTGCACCCCCTGGGCCACAACTGATGCCAATTATCATTACTGTTTCAATTTAAGTCTCCTAATCCCCAGCGCTTAACCCTTGGAGATGCTTAATTATCGTTTGTTGAATGGCGGAGAATTAATAATGAAAAGTATTTATTCTTGGGCTTGTCCTGGTTTTAGAAAATTAATTATTCAGCATAAATGCAAGAAAGGACTTCGATAATAGGTATCTATACTTAGCGAGGATCCAGAGACTCCAAACTGACCCGGTTTGCGAAAGAAGTGGAGGAAAAAAACCAAACAAACAAAATCAAGCAACACAAAATGTGATTGCAAGCTGTTTCCAGGGAACAGGGTCAGCCAGTTTCAAGAGCACATAACTCAAACTGCATGAAAGTATACAGGCGACATTGTCCGCGTGCAGGTAGTATCCCTGGCAGTGGATAGAATGACCGGTACCCCAGTATCCAATACTCCTGGCCGCATTGGCGCCCTAGACCCTCGGGCGCGTACGCAGGCGGGAGGGGACAGGAATCTGGCGGCAGCCACGTGGGCCCCTTCCGCCAGTTCCCCACATCCTTTGTTTCCTACCGGCCGGAGCTCAGGAAGCTCTTTCTGCGAGTCACCGCGAAGGGGCGGCCCAGGAGCTAGGAGAGGCTATTTCCGTGCAATCCGGGCGGGCGGCAAGCGCGGGAGGGGCGTGGAGGTGGAGGCAGAGCAGAAGGCCCAGTGTTTGCTTTTATTTCATCCAACAGAAGGTTCTATTTGTGGAAGCGAACAGACGCTGGGGATTAGAGTTGGGAGGGGGCAGGAAAAGAGGGGGGAAAAAAAGCCGCATTCACTACCACGCACAGGTCTTCCCCGGAACTACCGCGTGGGGGTGAATGACTGATAATGGAATTCATCACCTTTCCTCTCGCGCCTTCCTCCGGTTGCAGCCGCGACTCGGCGGCGCCCACAGCTCCACCGGGAGCTCCCCAAAGTGCAGAACGGCGGGGAGAAACCCACCAGAGTAAAGGCGTGACCGCTGGGTCTCTGCCAGCAGCCGGTGCGCAGCCCGGAGGTGCGCGCGGCCGCCGGGAGCTCGCGATCCATTGTGTTGTGTGAATGATGCGCGCGCACCAATCAGCAGTCGTTTCGCCCCCGCTGCCCCGCCCCTCCCGCCCACTTCCCCGGGAACCTGACGTCACGGGAGTTTTTCCTCCGCCCCCTCCCTGGGCTACCAGCCCGCGGGCCTGCGGTAGGGCGCGCGCAGCCTGCTGCCCAGCCCAATCCGGGGGGCGTGCGCGCGCGCCTAGGACGTCCCAGGACGTTCCCACCTGCGCCTAGGCGCGCGCGGTTGGGAGCATCCCCAGGCCTCCGGCCACCCCTACTGTCCCAGCCTCCAACTCCACCTCCCCTCCCCCTAGTCTCCTCCCTCCGCTCCGGTGACTACAAGCCCGGCGACTGGGCCGGAGTTGTCGCAGCCACCTCATTGCACAACCCGGCTTTCCAACTGTTTACACAGCCCGGGCTGTGAGTGTGTGTGTGTATACAGCGTGAGTCACCGGTAGGCGGAGGAGGTGGAGGAAAAGGAGAAGGAGTGCACTGACCGGGATCAGTGCGGCGCACACACTCATATTCAGTCACTCTCTCTCTGAGCGCGTCTCGCTCGCTCACACGCCTGGAGCCTAGAAGCGCGCAGGATCCCGAGCGGCGCGGAAAAGTTGCACCGGGTTTTACTCAAGACTAATTGCTTTGGGAAGTGCGTTTGCTCGGTGAAGCCAACGAGCCTGCGGAATCCTGTCCTCGAGGTTCAGCACCCGGGAACTCGGGCCGCCTCCACGTCCCGGACTATCCACAGCCTCGGCAACAATAGCGGCGGCCACCGCCAGCGAGGCGCCCAGACCTGGTGCCTGCGGGGGTCTGGGGACCTTAGCCGGCCTCCCACCCTTGGACGCGTGGCCAGCGTGGTTCTTGTGTACTACGCCAGCGTCCTGGAACGGCTCTCGTTTTGTTCCTCTTGGGGACCGATCCAAGCTCTCTATCTGCAAACTCCATCCCGTGGACTGGAAGAAGTCGCAGCGCGGATCCAGGGATTTACAAAGCCGGGGCCGCTCCGGCCAGGGCCGCGATGCGGGTCGGTCCCGTGCGTTTTGCCCTGAGCGGCGCCTCGCAGCCCCGCGGTTCCTCTCTGATGTTCCCGGCTGCCCGGGGCACCCCGGCCAAACGCCTGCTGGACACGGACGACGCGGCGGCCGTGGCGGCCAAGTGTCCGCGCCTCTCTGAGTGCTCGAGTCCCCCCGACTACCTCAGCCCCCCTGGCTCTCCCTGCAGCCCTCAGCCTCCGCCCTCCGCCCAGGGGACCGACGGCAGCTGTGTGAGCGCACAGGGGCCCAGCCGAATCGCCGACTACCTGCTGCTACCCCTAGCTGAGCGCGAGCATGTGTCCCGGGCACTGTGCATCCACACCGGCCGCGAGCTGCGCTGCAAGGTAAGTATCCTGGGGAGGAGGTTGCGGGTCTGGATCGTCCACAAAAGTGCTTAGGTTCCGGCGCACCCGGATCACTCGGGCCAGCGCTTGGGTTTGGCAGAGCAGATAAGGGCGTTGAGTCGGATAAGGAGGGTATTTTGGTCAGCTTCGTCTTTTTGGAGGTTGAGGGGTTTCCTGTGGAGTGTTATGGTGAGGGTTCGGCGGTCTAGAGGAAGTGCAGGGTTCAGTTCTTTTCTCTCTGTTCTCTTCTTTGGCGCTCTGTATTACTAGCGCGTGGCGTTCCATTTAAGTTTGGAATTGCAATGGATTCCAGAGCCATGCCTTTGCCCTGCTCTCATCCCCCTTCACCCCCTGTCCTGGAAGGACGCCCTGCAGTGGATGCCTGCCTCCTCGGGACTCCGGCTCTTTGCCGGAGGTTCGCGGCATGGGTTCTGCATAGACGGAGTCGGGCTTCTACCTAGGGGCTTCTGGACTTGAACTCCTGTTGGGGCCAGAATACAATCCACCCCCAGGAAGTGTTGGAGGGGTGAATCTTAAGCCTCGGAGGGCTTCTGGCCAGCGTCGGAGTGTTGGAAAACTTCCAGGGGCTCGCTTCTACTCGCTTTAGTTTGAGGCCGGCAATTTTCATTGCAACATTAGGAGTACAACTCGATACAGGATGGCCCGGCTCTCCGGGAGAGCACGTAGCCGAGGACGGCTGCGCAGTGTGCGCTTTGTGAACCGGACACCCTATCTCCCGGCCACCGAGAGCCCCACCGACTCCTTTCATTCTCCTGGAGTTAAAAGTGGCATCTGGGTTTCCAACAACTCACCTGAAAGCCGCCACCACCCCCCCCCCCCCACGCGCGCGCCCCACCTCTCCGTTTGCTGCTGCCACCTACTGTCCACCCGCGTGAAATCTCAGATGCGTGGTCAAGCCCAGAGAAAAACTTTTCTTGGTGGATGAGAACAGTTTTGGGAGAGAAACGGATGGGGCGGGAGGAGAGGGCAGCAGAGAGATTTTTTTTTTTCCAGTTGGTACTAGAACAGCCACCTCAGAGGTGGGGTGGGTCTGGGTCATTGTGCAACCCCTTCCAGTTCCTTCGAGCAGATAATAGCTGAATCCAGATGGTGACAGCCCGTGTGTCACCATTTCCAGTTGCGTCTAGGATATGAGTAACCGGACTGAACAAAAGGCCCTTAAAGAGACCAGCTAGCTTCTTAGAGGATTTGCTACCCATTCTGGGGGTGGGGCAACCAGGGTGGGTAGGGGGTCGTGTAAACAGAAGGGGTGTGTGTGTGAAAAGACTGTTTAGAGGTGCCTCTCCCCTCCTGTAAGAAGGTAACTCTAGGCTGCTTGCACCTTAGTCACAACCTTGGCCAGGCTGCATAAGGCTGCTTTGTCAGTCTCTCCTTCCAAGTCATCGGTTCCTTCTGACTAATGACAGCTCTGCTTGTTTGCTGCCTCAGCTTCCCGTGGAGGCTGCAAAGTCACCACATTCCTTGACTGTGTTCTGCTGAGCCTCCTGGGTTTGCAGGAGACACATGCATGTTTAGCTGTTGCTTCTTCACCCTTAGGGATGCTGGGGTACATTCCACTAGTTACTTACTGTCTGTTAGGAAGAGGTACATCATGGGGGCTGGGCTTGGCTTCCAGGAGCTGATGGCCCCTAAAAGACAAAATTGAGTGCAGAAGGCAGTTCTTCCTACGGTACAGGGTTAGGTAGGCTTTGGGAGTGTGCTATCCCGGATCCCAAGGTGTAGCTGGTTTTAAGGGTATCCTAGCAGCTGGAGCTTCAAGAGGGATAGAGAGAATAGAATATATGAATGGGGCTGTTTGCCATGGAAAGCCCAAAGATTGAGAACTCCAGCCCAAGCTTCGTATAGGACCAGGGAGGCAGCCCCCTGACTTTCTAGTCGCTTAAACCGGTCCCTTTCTCTCCACAGGTGTTTCCCATTAAACACTACCAGGACAAAATCAGGCCTTACATCCAGCTGCCGTCCCATAGAAACATCACTGGCATCGTGGAAGTGATCCTCGGAGAGAGCAAGGCCTACGTCTTCTTTGAGAAGGACTTTGGAGACATGCACTCCTATGTGCGAAGCCGGAAAAGGCTTCGGGAAGAGGAGGCCGCTCGGCTCTTCAAGCAAATTGTGTCCGCTGTGGCCCACTGCCACCAGTCGGCCATTGTGCTGGGGGACCTGAAGCTTAGGAAATTCGTCTTCTCCACGGAGGAGAGGTAGGCAGCTGTCACAGCACCTCTTGTGGCCTTTTGGAACAACAGCAAACGCCCACCCTCCCCCCAAACCAAAGCAACAACAAAATAAGACCCCCAAAGGTTCAGGTCATGCAGTTAGGTGCAAGATAAACTCAAGGGCTCAGGTTTTCTCTGCCTTTAGTATTAAGTCCTGCATCTGGGAAATCATGGCCGAACTTGGTTTACTCTCTGCTCCATTGGACAGAGTATGGGGAGGCCTAGAGGCACCTTGGTGCTTTTGTGGATGCTACCTGTTGACCAGATGCCCTTCCTGCTCCTGTCCCAGGCTCGGCTTTATTTCTTCTGGTCAGAAAGGTCATTCTTTTGGGGAAAGGGTGTTCACTTGTCCTTGACAGTACTGACTCCAAGACGTGCCCAAATCCTTACTGCCATCCCCTCTGGCTCTGCTGTACCTAGAATGTGTTACAGAGCTAGTTATGCGATTGTGTTTGCAGAATATCAGCTTTCCCTGTCACACCAAATTCCTGATCTATTTCAGCCTGCCCCTCCCCCCGCTCCCCCCAGTAGTTTGTTCACATTCTCTGGTGAGTTTTTAAGACATCTCATCGGCTCCATCTTCAGAAAATAACCACATTGAATAATAAATGGAAGTTGGCTAGCGTGACCTGCTAAGTATAGTTCCTGGCTTACCTCATAAAGGACAAGATGTGCTTGATAAGGGAATAAAGAGACATTACGATTTGGAGTGGAGGCTTCACCAAGACAGTTCAGGAAGCAGCAGGAGATCTACCACACTTCATTCTGCACACAGACTACATCCATGGTGGGAAGATAAAGATTGGCTGTCTGTAGAATAGTCCTGTGGGAGTGGATCACTTTCTCGAATATAGTTACACTGGACTTACCCTACCTGTGCACCTTGACCTTTAACACCAGGGCCCCCTAAAAAGTTACAGAAGTCCTCAGAGTGTGCGTTTGTATCTGACCTTGCACTGTCTATTGAAACATAGGGATTAGCAAAGAGAAGCAAATGGTTTGCTTTGAAGAAGTGTCCGGTTCCTGGCATGTGTGTGCTTCTTTGATAATGGCGATGCCTATTTTTGAAACATGTGCTGCACACCTCCTCACCGGCTTTTGAAATCTGCATTGCACAGGCCAGTGTCATGGGCATAGGGTTTGGTAACCCGAGGGTTAAGCAATGGCAGGCTGACGCTATTCATGTAGCCAGCACAGGTGCAGGGTTTTAGTACTACAGGAGCCAATCAGGGGCAGACACCGAGGGTTGAGTCATATTTTCCGTTTACAGAACCAATGGGTATTTTACATAACAGGGAGGTCATGCTGAGGACATACCGAAGTTAGCACATGTATACTACACTCCAGGGAACAGGAAGGCTGGAAATAAAAAAGAAAGAAAGAAACTACCCAAGACCTTTGATAGGAAAAGGAACTGACCGAATGCTTGCTTGTAACTTCACGACAAGTGACTTACTAAACTAGGCCTGTTTCAGAGAAGCAGCACTGCATGTTGGAGGTGCCCCACATGGGGGAATCTAGATGATGTGGGTGGCTGGCTCTGCGTAAGGAGACACCTGCAGCTTTGTAAGACTTCCTTCCACCAAAGGTCTTCTACACTATGGTTTCTTTACATTTTAGTCTCGGTTTCTGGACTTCCTTTCACGTTCTTCAATGACTTCTTTAACCACGATTATCTATAAAACAGAGACTCATGTGTAGGATAAATGCTCATATACACCCATCTGCAGTCATAGGGGTTTTTAGGAGGCCCTGTCGTCCTCACATCTATCAGCCACGTGCATTTGTTCACATAACTTCTCTGTCAGGGCTGAGTGTTCTTTGCTGTGAAACAAACAGTCCAATAAATGTAATTAAACATTTCTGTCGTGGGCCCACTCTGGTTATTGCAGCTGGGACTCCGGTGAACGTGTGGACAGGCCTGGGCAGTCAGTGTCCTAGTAAGAGTCCCCACCTGAGGAAGGAGGATACATACCCTCAGTCTCCCTGACAACTCTGTCCAACATGCCAGTCTTCCCCTGAAATCAGCTCCCATTCTGCAATGTGAACTTTGTCACTTGTGTAACCCTATTAGGATATCTCTTATAAGCTCTAGCATCATAAGTATTATTTGAGACTTTGCATCATACCCTCCGCCCCGGGCACTCTCTCGATACTTTGCAAACATTTATTGCAGTTTGTATTGGTTTGTGAAATTGCTCGTCCTGGGTGTTTGCAAAGCAGTGCTTACTAGATGAAGGGGTAAATGACATTCCAACGGCCTTGGCTGTTAGTGCCTGTGGGCACTGTTATTGGGAAGGCCTTGTTTTTCCATAGCAGCTGGTCTGAACATAATGGCGCCGTTTCTCTCTCCCACAGAACCCAGCTTAGACTGGAAAGCCTGGAAGATACACACATCATTAAGGGTGAAGATGATGCGCTGTCTGATAAACATGGCTGCCCAGCCTACGTGAGCCCTGAGATCCTGAACACTACTGGGACCTACTCCGGAAAGGCAGCGGATGTTTGGAGCCTTGGGGTGATGCTCTACACGCTTTTGGTCGGACGATACCCCTTTCATGACTCAGACCCGAGTGCCCTTTTCTCCAAAATCCGCCGTGGACAGTTCTGCATTCCTGAGCATGTTTCCCCCAAAGCCAGGTGCCTCATCCGCAGCCTCCTGAGACGAGAACCTTCTGAGAGACTCTCGGCTCCTGAGATCTTACTCCATCCCTGGTTCGAATATGTCTTGGAACCTGGGTATGTTGACTCAGAAATAGGAACTTCAGACCAGATTGTTCCCGAGTACCAGGAGGACAATGACATTAGTTCCTTCTTCTGCTAATCCCAAAATACCTCAGAAACCTCATAATTCTCACACATGGCATTTCTAATGATGGGCAGGCCCTCTTACATGGTGCCAGCCAGATTTGGGGACGGAGCACTGTTGTCCCTGTGGGGCTCAGCGTGGTGCCACCTCAGTGGGCTGAGTGACTTGATTTGACCAGCATGCACTCAGATTAGCTGCTCGACAGAGGTGTCCCCTTTTCGATGAACCATCGTGACTGTCCCGGTGTCGGATGCAAGAGTGCCACGTGGTTTGAAGCTAATGGGCATCCCACGTGGTCAGGTGAATGTGAACATTTGAATGGGAAGGAAGCACTTCGCATAGTGGCATTTTGAACAAGGTGGCAATCGGTAGGAGCGACAAACCTGTCATCTTTGAACTTGTCTTTGAAGGCTCCCCTTGCTGCTGCAGTTTCTCCTACCAGAAGTTTCTTTTCTTCTTTTTTTTTTTTTTTGAACCCTTACTCTCACTGCATATTCACCGGAGACTCTTCCAGCATTGGAACAGACTGAGTGAGAAATCACTCAGCCTGCCTGAACCCAGACTCTCCCCCAGAGCCAAGACCTCCTATGCAATAATGGCTCCCCCTCCCCACCTTGGGACCTGCCCCCTGCAGCTATGAAAGCAGTCACCAGCTAATTGTGGAAAAGTATTGGTAGATTCAAATTCTTGGCTGTTTCAGAACTCTCGAGCTTAGTCAGACAGCAATGTTTTTAAAGAACTTAATTTGATCATGTGGAATCCGTTAGCCCTTAAGGCTCTCCTCGAATATGGCAGCATTTAGCCTGTACTCCCCACACCCACCCTTAGGACCATCTCTGCGTGGAACGTTTTGTGTGTGCGGACAAGGGTGAGGAGACTCTCCAACCTGCTCTCCCAGGAGCATGTGTGAACCGTCTTTGTGCTTCAGAGAAAGTGAGTTTGAGACAGTCTTGCAAGATTCTCAGACTAATTTCCAAAAGGAAATTAGACACCTCCCTCCCATGGGTTTGCTGTGCCTCTGGCATCCAGGGACTTCAGTTTCCCATGCTGGGCTCTTTGGGGTTCACGTGTTGTGTTGCTTGTGACCCCATCTGTGAAGCCGTCTCTGGAGTGACAGAGAGAACCTTGAAACTGTAGCTAGAAAGGACTTTAAAACTCATCCGAGGCAGATTCTCTCTCCTGGCTGCCTACCAGAGACCCCCTGCTTCAAGTTCCCCAGGTGGGGACCTAGCCTCTGCCTGAATGCTTCTTGGAGACGGAAACATATTCCCTACAGGAAATGAAGCTTCTCAGAGAAACTGCCGAAAGTCGCATTAAAAAAAAAAAAAATACAGATGAAATAGTTGTCACTGTCTGGGACAGTGCTGAAACCAGGTGGTTAAACGGGTAACAGAAATACTGTCTTCTGAGAAATGGCACAGAAGCCGGCAGGCATCTTTAAGGGCTATGCCTAGGCAGACTACTAACATGGTGAGAATGTCCTGTATACCTCACGTACTATGTGCTTTATATTTGTATATACATTTTACCTTTTATACAGATGTCCGATTGTTGTCATTTGGCTCTGAGGCTTGTTTTGTCGTCTGTGTCTGTCTGAGGAACCTGTGTGTCCAGAGCCACGTGAAATGTGAATGACTGCTGGCAATATAGTCTTGAGAGGACGGTGGGACTTGGGGAAGGAGCAGGGACAGGCCTCTGCCGGTATTGTCTAGCTCCTGTATCTGTGATAGATCCCCTGGCTGAGGACTCGGGGCTGGCCTGGGCGTTCTCCTGGACGGCTGCAAACACTAGGTCTCCTGTGCGTGTGTGGAAAGGTAATAGTGACACATTGTTGCTAACTTGTAGAGAACTTTTAATAAATATGGTTTCGTAAAGAAATATGGTGAGTTTCCCTTGTGTGCACTCTGCCTCCTATGGCTGTTGCTGGCCACAATGAGATCGCCTTTGACTTTCTGGCTGCAGTGTCTCACAGAGACAGGAGGGTCAAAGGTGGTTTGCTACTCTTTTTTTTTTTTTTTCCCTTGAAGAGGTCGTTCTATATAGTCCTGCTTGGCATGGAATCGCTATGTAGACCAGGCTGGCCTTGAACTCAGGAGGTCTTCGTGTCTCTGGAATTAAAGGCATGTGTAATTATGCCTGCCTGGAATCTGCTTTTTTGTGTGTGTCAGCCAGCATGTGTACTTTAATGGGCAGGGCTCACTTGCAAAATGAGGTTGGTGAGTGCTGTGGTCTGGGTTGGAAGCATTGGAAGACAGCATAACATGGTTTTTTGAGTTAGTGAATTGATGAGTTGATTTGCTTTTGACAGGCATGGATGGTTCACACCTACTTTGGCTTTCCAATGCCATTGAAGCTGAGACAGGCAGGTCAAGAGTTCAAGACCAGCTTGGGCTCTATAGCAAGTCTGTTTCAAAAGCAATAAAATGAACTCTCTGGCTTTTGATTGTAGGTTTTCTTAGGTTAGGGAAATGGAGAATTTGAGAAAAGCTACAAATACCCCAGAAGGACATTATAGAATTTTTACTACTTTATTCACCCTGAGAGGGCCATGTAGGTTCCAGAAGACACCCCCCGCACCCCTCAGCTTTAGAGCTAATTATGGTAAGATGGGTAATGGTATTTCTTTCTGTCTCTGCCCCCTCTGTAAGTATAAATATTAAAACAAAGAAAAACTGCTTAGAAAACATTGACTCCGTCACAGGGATGACTTGATTGGGTTAGGTTTCTGTCTTCACTATGGCCTGAGAACCCCTTTGAAACAAAGCAAATTAGACGGATTAAAATGGTATGCACAAGAAGTGGGGCGGGGCTTCTACATCTCTGCCCCAAGCTGAGGCCCTGCTGACGACTGATGCCCATGGTCAGTACACACTGGAATCTGGGCTATTAGAAAAGAGAGAGGGGGAAGTGGTAAGAGCATTGGGGGCTGAACCAGGAAGAGTTACAGGAAGGAATGGGGAGTGCATAAGATCAGAATGTGTACAGGTCAAGTATGAAATTCTCAAGAAAGTTAATACACATTCTTACATGGCAGGGGAAATGGCCATTTGGCTAGAGATGCCTGTCACCAAGCCTGACACACTTAGTTTGGTTCCCAGCACCCACCTGGTGAGAGAAGGGGTGATCACTAAGTTGTCCTCTGATCTCTGTACACTACTGTGGCACAAGCCACCACACAACATTGCAAATACAGTGAATTCTCATGAAGACGTCAGATCTAGAACACAAAATAGGACCTGTCCATCCCTGCTTGGCACTGGTCCCCAAGGCAACCGCTATGGGACACACTGCTATTTTTGTTTTGTTTTGTTTACTTGTTTGCCACAGGGCACTACTGTTGTAGCCCAGGCTGCTCTCAAACTCAGTCCTGCCTCAGCTTCCCAAATGCCTGGTTCATGAGATATATATTTTTTTTTAATAAAAAATTTTTTTTAATGAGAATTTTATACACGACTACTCTATTCACATCATTTCTATCTCTCATTGGCCCCCAATTCCTCTGGCAGCCACCTCACTCTTCTCAAATTCATGACCTTTTCTTTTTTCTTTTTTTTTTTTTTTTTTTGTTTTTTTGAGACAGGGTTTCTCTGTATAGCCCTGGCTGTCCTCGAACTCAGAAATCCGCCTGCCTCTGCCTGCCAAGTGCTGGGATTAAAGGCGTGCGCCACCACTGCCCAGCTCATGACCTTTTCTTTAACCACTGTTAATATACACGCACATGAGCATAGAAGCCACCTGCTGAGTCCCTTTAGCTTTGCTCCTCTGTGTGTATGTTTAGGGCTAACCAGTTGGGATTGGCTAGCCCTGGAGAGACTGATTTTCTAGTGAGATAAAATTTGAACAAACCACGAAGCTTAGGTGTCAGCTCTGGGCAGAAGTGCCAGGTGACATGTTTTTGGTCCTTTGCTACAACATCCAGCTAGAGGTAACTTCGAAAAGCAGACCCACGGGGGGTATCAGAGTCATTGCAGCACAGGCCATGTGACTCAGGAACTACAAGGAACAGAAAGAGCACAAGAAGTGTGTGGGAAAAGAGCAAATGGCTGGTGAGCCGGCCAAGTGTGGTAATGCTTCTAATCTCAGCACTTTCAGAGGTTGAGGCAAGAGGATCAGGGGTTCAAGGCCAGCCTCGGGTTACATAGCAAGTCTGAGGCCAGCCTGAGCTCCATGAGACCCTGGACTCAACCTCCCAAAATAAAAATCCACAAAACCAAAAACGAAACTAGGTCCTGGCCTTTCTATGAACAGGACCTTCAACCTTGACGTTCCCTGCGAACCCCAGAATCCTTGCTACAATGGAACCCCAGAATCCTTGCTACAATGCCTCCCTGCTCCAATGAACCCAAGCTGGCTTGGTGCAATTCCTTGGGCACACACAGAGAATACTTTGGACTTCCCTTGTTTTAATCTGAGGATTTCAAAACACTGCAAGCAATTAAAGTTACAACACCCCTTTGTACTGTTGTTACGTGTATCAGATGGAGAGAAATATGGGTCACGATTGGCCAGGCTGACATGTGATACCACAGACACATACATTTAATCTCCTTAGAGTAGATCAGGAGCAAGTGCACCCAGCTGGCTGAGAGAACTTGACTGGGTCACTCACTTTTATTTTCTCTTGTGTCCTTTATATATCTGACACTTGGATAGGTAATAACACCACTAAATCATACTTTCTATAAGTCCTGGAATGGTGTGTGTGTGTGTGTGTGTGTGTGTGTGTGTGTGTGTGTGTGTGTGTGTGTGTGTGTGTTTTGTAGCATAGTTGACACTGAACCCAGTCTTCCTGCCTTAGCCCTGTGACTCACAGATGTGTGCTACTACATCTAGGATTTCTAGACATTTTATTCTTTCATATCACTTTATTCATAACATACTTTCTAGAAGTTTCTCTCTTTTGGTATGCACACCTGTTGAGTGAACGAGGCAAGTCAAATATTTCCCCATCTCATAATTGAGAAAATGAAGCGTCTTTCAGTAGCTGCCCAGGAGGAGCCAGCTCATAGCTAACATATGAACTTGGCCTTTAGACTCCATACCTAGTGTTCTCAGTCTGCATGCCACTATACTGTCTGACAATGAGAAGTATCTGAAACACTTCTCCAAATGTGGAGTCCTTATCTTAAAAATGACCTAGTATATTTAGTCAATAAACATCGAAATGTTAGCAAAAACAAGGGCTCCATCATTCAATCAACAAGCATGTTTTATACCTATCCTGAGCTAGACAACCTAGGAAAACGGCAGAGACTCAGTGCTGGCTTGTTGGGAGAACTCCAGGTGGCCAAGGACCGCTGAAGTCTTGCTCTTTCCTGGCACTGAGCACAGTGCCTCCTGAGGGAAGGGCCAATGCCACAGATGGATGAGAAGTGATGGGTGAAGGGATGAGTGGGTGGGTCATGGGTGGACTAAGAGATGGATGGATAGAGACTCTCCAGCAGCTCAGAGCCTACTGGGCTTCCATGTCAGAGAACCATGAACATGAAAGTAGAACTCATAGTCTGTGGTCTCAGCCCGTGTCTGAACAGTCTGCTGTTCCTATTGTCTTTTAAGCAGGAGTGACAATGTTTGATTTCTTGGGTCCCTTCTGCTGTTGTTTTGAGATTCTGTTAGAAACAGGCCCACACCTTGCCAGAGAGGCTGTGGGAACAGCCCTGTGCTTCCTTTCAGAACTAGACCCAGGGCAGGCGATGGCTTCCTTGCCTAATTTCCTCCTGGATGAGGAAAGGTGCTGTAGCAATTGAAGGTGATGGAATTGGCTTTTCAACACAGCTTTGGCTGGGAAAGGGAGGACAAGTGCATAGTTAATCATCCACTCCTCCCAGAAAGTAAACAAACAAACAAACAAGCAAAGGGGGTGATCCCAGTGCCAACCCCTGGGAACCAGCACAGGAGCCTTCAGCTCATTCCCTTAGTGATCTCAGGCAAAGTGACTTCACAGTTGCTAGAAGAGGAAGAAGAGAAAGCTCTGACGGGCAAGCAAGTGGCCTTGGGTTTGGTCCCCAGTACTGTACGAGTTAGGCGTGGTGATTGATGCTTGTGTGTCAAACTAGCATTCAGATGTTCAAGGACTCTGTGGCTACGGAAAGAGTTCAAAGACAGCTTGCGACACATGAGACCCTGTTTCAAAAATAAGAAAAGTGGCAGAGAAGAGGATCACAGAGAGATGGCTTCCTGGTAAAATCAGTAGCTTCCCAAGCCCAGTGACTCCAGTTTGCTCCCCAGAACCAGACCCGGAACTGGAACCTGGATACCATAATCGAAGTATTTCTATGGCAAGAGGGGAGGTAGGGGCTGGAGAACCTCTGGAAGGCTCACGAGTGGGCTAGCCTGGAGTACACAGCACAGTGGCAGAAACAGAAGAGAGGTTTTTTGCCAAAAGCAAGGTGGGGATGGATGTGGTGGCATGTGCCCTAAATCCTAGCACTGGGAAGTGGAGCTCAATCCCAGCATTCGAGAGGCAAAAGCAGGCAGCTTTCAGTCCCTTTGAGAGCAATCTGGGCTACATAGCTAGTCCCAGGCCAGTAAGGGTTACATTGTAAGACCCATCTCAGACAAGAACACATTTAAAAAACAGTGAACCAAAGAAACAAAAACAAGGTTGTGAAAAGGGAGAACCAACTTATTGCCTGCACTTAAACACATACATATGGGCACAAATAAATAAAACAAAGCACTGGGAAGATGGCCCAGTGGGTTAGAACACTTGGTATACAATCAAGAGTACCCGGGTTTGACTCCACAGCATCTACTTAAAAAAAAAAAAAAAAAAAATCAAGCGTAGTGTGCATTCCTGCAACCCCAGCATTGGGGGTGGAGGCAAGCAGATCCTGGGAACTCAACAGCAAGCCAGTCTAGCCAAAATGGTGAGCTTTGCATTTAGTGAGAGACCCTGTCTCTAGACCCTGTAAGGTTAAGAGCATCTTCCTCTGCATGACCGTGCATGGGTGTATGAAAAAGAGAAATAAGATAAAGAGGAGGAGGTGGTGATGGATGAGGAGGAGGAGGAAGAGGAGGAGGAGGAGGAAGAGGGGGAGGAGGAGGAAACAGCAGCATCAGAAGAAATCATCACTCCTTGCTTGCTTATGTATTTGTTAGCTGCTTATAGATTGTACCAGTTCGTCTCCTCAATGAACCTGCTGGAGGGATTGTGGTGCTGAGACCCAAGACCGAAGAACAAAGGTTCTCAACCTTGGGTCGTGACCCAATTGGGGTCGATGACTAAGACCATAAGAAAACACAGATATTTACATTATGATTCATAACTGTAACAAAATTACAGTTATGAAGCAGCAATAAAAATGATTTTATGGTATGGGTTCGCAGTACCGTGAGGCTCTGTAGTAAAGGGTGGCTGCATTAGGAAGGTGGAGAGCCACTCAGCTAGCATCTCACATGGTGAGATGTCAGGTCAGGCTTTCAGGCTTGAGAACTCTGCCCTTTTCTGCTTGGTTCTAACTTGCTAGACCAGCAAGACCACATTTTTTTTTTTTTTTTTGAGCAGCTGATTTTGTTGGTGTTTTCATACTGAGTTCCAGGACACCAGAGCTATACAATGAGATCCTGTCTTGAAGGAAAAAAATAAAAAATAAATCAAAATTAAAATAAAAAAAAGATTTAGCTTACACTTTTCCTATTTTCCAGCCAGGGGAAACCAAGGCCTGAGGCCTAGAAGTCATAGCCAAGCACAAGCTGCTTCTGGGCTCTCTCAAGGGGGCTAACTGGTGGGTTGCCATCGGGCTGACCTTGTAGAACGGGTCTAGAGACAGATGAGGTGGCACCCCCTTGCACTGTGTCAGAAGCCTTTCTGCTGCAACACTTCGGTCTGACCTTTGGATTGGGTTGGTGACTACAGCAATGACTCCTTGGGTCCTTTTCTAGTCACTGTGCTCCTGCCCTAGCCCAGCCCTGGGCTTGGTGGCCAGCCCCCAGTGCACACTCATTCTTGCTTCATTAGCTGGCCAAGGCTGGTGTGACCTGAGAGCGGGCCAGCCTTAGCAGAAGAGGAGGGGGCCTGGGTGTGAGGGCTCAGAGGCATTTCTCAGTGTGACTGTGAGGGCTTGCTGGGTTTCTAGGAAGTGCTGGCATCACAGAGCACACTCCCAGTTTTAGGGCTGAAGAAGGGACATATACAACTGGAGAAGCCAGCCAAAGCTCAGTGTGTGTGTGTGTGTGTGTGTCTGTGTGTGTGTGTGTGTGTCTGTGTGTCTGTGTGTGAATCAGTGTGTGTTTTCTCCTCTTCCCTTCTTCCTTCTCTCCCTCCTCCTCCCTCCCCTCTGCCTTCCTCCCCCTTTCCCCTCTCTCTTCTCCTTTTTCTTCTTTTCCCTCTCCCTATCCTTCCCTTCCTCTCTCTCCTCATCCCCACCCCCTCTTTCTCTCACAATCTGACAGTGTAGCTCTTTTTATCTGTTAAAATTTCCTATATAGTTTTGTCTGGTCTTGAACTCTCAGCATCCTCCTGGCTCAAACAATCAGACCTCTTGGAGGGGGGGTGGCATGGGTGGGGGCACTTGATACCCCTGACGCTGGAAATGAAGAAAGTACTTGATCTTTTGTGTAAGGGAAAGTATGTGGGTTTCAAATCCCAGATCTGTCCCTAGCTACCCCATGACCTGGAGAAGTCATGCAAAGCATCTGGGTCACAAGTTTGACAGTCTCCCTTGCAGGGCAGTGCCTGGGAGGTTACAGGAAGGATTTTGCAGTCCAAGTCTCTGAATGGCAGGCTCAAAATTCAGACAGTCCCAAGGCTCGAAGACAAGTAGACTTGGACTTGAACCCCAGATACATGCTTATTTGCTTTGCGGCCTTCAACAGGTTGCAACACTTCTTGGAACCCTTTTCCTTACTATAAAGTGGGTGTGTGGTGGTGAGGATGGCCACTGTCACACACACTCCCTCTTTGCTCTTTCCTCCTAAGCTCGTAGCCTGCCAGATCTGAAGTGCTGGCTGTCTTTACTAACTTGAAAGGGTGGTGGTGGCAGGGAGCAGAGCCATGACCCACAGAATGGCTTTGCAGGCCTGCTGACTGTAGCTGTACCACTGGCTTGTCTGACCTTGTGTAGCCACTAACCCCTTTCATGTCTCAGAACATACCCTTCCTCTGGCAGAAGATGGAGACTTGGAGTCCCCAACTCTCAGCTGGTGACTGATTCACAAGTAGAGGCCTTGGGCAAACCAGGAGAGTGAGGTTCAGACTCATCACAGCCTCAGGTTCTACTGAGGCCGAGAGGCCGGGGGCCACAGAGGCTCACAGTGTGGAGTATGCCACCACCCAGCTCAGTTTAGCTTCTGTATCTATGAGGTTGGTAATAAGAATTCATAAAGTATTTTCTAAATGGTTAAAAAAGCATGGTTCAATCCATGTTGCCCGTCAGTGACAGATTGATAAAGCCAAGTGTTCAGTCTACCAAAACTGCCCAGTGATGGGTGCTGTGGGCTTTAGTTCCCATTTCTTGGGATGCTGAGGCAGGGGGAGTCTTTTGAGCTTTGAATCCAGGTGTTCCTGACTTTTTCTTTTTCTTTTTTGGTAGGGTCTCTAGCCCAGGTTGAACTAAAAAAAAAAATCCCAATAAGCAGAATAACCCTACCGCTTCCTAGTGTTGGCACAATGGGCTTAGGTGGTGGCAGGGGCAAGCCCCAGATCTTTTTTTTTTTTTTGAGATCTGTTCTTGACATGTAGCTGCAGCTGGCCTTGAACTCCGACCAATCCTGCTGCCTTAGCCTCTTAAGTGCTGGGATCACATGTATGTGCTGCTCTGCCTTGCTCAAACCCCAGAGTTTGAGACCAGCTTGGGGTACATGGCTAGATCCTTTTTATTAAGTAAAGAAATAAAATTAAAAATAAAAGGCCAGGAGTGAGGAAGAAGGGAAGGAAGGAAAGACTGATGGGTAGGACTTCTTGGGGGTGGGGGGGGGCCTTGTTGGGAGGCAGAGCCTGTTCATCAGGGCTGGGTGGCGCTTGAGCCTCTGCGGTTCCAGGTAGCTCCTGGGTGAGGCTGGTACTTCTACTAGCCTGAGACTCTCCGGCACCCAGGGAAGAGTCGAAATGCGACCCAGAGGCTGCACCTCAGTGGACAGAAGTTAATTCTTGAAACCCAGACTATTCGGGACATACCAGGAGAGGTAGCACATACACAGGAACTGTTGTAATCACAGCCACCTGAGAAGATTGGTGGCCTTTTCCAGGGTGGTCATCATCTCCATCCGACAGATGGGATCAAAGACCTGGATACTATCCACGTGTGATGTTGCAGGTCTGTAGTCCCAGTATCCATGAGGCTAAAGCAGGAGGATTTCTGTGACTTGGAGACAATAGTGAGCTCAAGGCCATTCTGGGAACAACAACAGAAAAAAAAAAAAAAAAAAAGGATTTGGATGCTAAGTGATTTGTTACATAGGTAGGCTGGGACGGGGTGTGGCTTTCCAAGACTGGCATCTTCCTGAGTCCCACAAGGCAGGGGCAGGAGCCTGAGGAGGAGGCAAGCCACCTCCCTCGGCTGGACCTGGCTTTTCTATTTGCACGGTAGGAGGCCTGGGCACACATGACCTCCAAGCTCCTTCCCCAGCCTTCTGCTGGAACAGTTTGAGCAGTCCCTGTTGGCTCAGCATGCGCTTGGCTTCGTCCCCGTGCTGCTTCCTGAGGTGGTGCTGATGTCCTGGAGGCAGGCATATCCTTTTCGTCCTGTCAAGCTAGACACTAGCAGAGTTATTGGATAGGCTATCTGCCCAGCAGTGGGCAGAGCCTTAGAGGGGTGGCCATAGTAAAATCCAGCATTTGGGCCAGGCAGAACATTCCTCCACACCCAGAGGCAAGCTTTTCAGCAGCTCTGCAGGTAGAGACAGCTACTTGCGTCAGCTCCAAGCCATGTGGGATCTTATTTCACTGGGAGTCCAGTCTGGGAGCCTTAACCTCACTAGGCCTGAGAGTTGGAGGGCATCCAATTGACCTAAGAGAGACTGCATTCTGAGTTGGGTTCCCAGGTACCTCAGGGCACACACAGCAGAGGTTAGAACCCGGCAGGATGTCTGAAGAGAAAAGGCCTGGAGCAGGAATTTCTGGGCTAAAATTCCGGGTCTGACTCTCTTAGTCAACCTGACAGGAAAATAATCTCCCTACGCCTCAGTCTCCATATCTGGAAAACGTAGCTCCTGCTAATTGTGTTAGGACTGTGAAGACTTTAAAAGTACACCTGGAACCAGCCATCCCCTAGACCAGATCTACCTGGGTGACTTGATCTTTTATAATCCTAACTCCCAGCGGCTGGAATGGTATTTAGGACTCACCAAACACACATGAATATTTGCATAATGGTTGGTTTAGAAGCTCCTGCAGGTATGATTCTTTCAAATTGTCCCTCTCCTTGCTACCCTCTTTAGACATTGACTTACTTGGTATATCAGGCTGACCTCGAACTCACAATCTTTTCTCAGCCTCTCAGGGTTCCAGGGTGACAGATATGCACCACCGTACTAAAATTTGTTTCTGTTATCTTGACACAAACCAGAGATACCTGGGAAGTGGGAACCTGGATTAGGGAGTTGCTTGTATCAGGTCGGCCTGTGGGTGCATCTCTGGAACATTTTCTTGATTGGTGATTGATGTGGGAGGGCCCACTGGGGCCATGGCCATCCCAGGAAGGTGGTCCTGTGCTGTGTCAGGAAGCAAGCTGACCAGCCATGACAAGCAAGCCACGATTCCTGCCTCTCCCCCTGCCTGAGTTCTTGCCACGACTCCCTCAGTGGTGTACTGTGACTGGGAGGTATGAGCCAAATAAACCCCTTTCTCCTGAAATCACTTTTAGTCACGGTGTTTGTTATAGCAGCAGGAACCTGACTAGAACACCAACCATATCTGGCTTGGAGGGTTACTTTTCAAACTGTGTTCTGAGGAACATAAGGCACCTGAAACCACTGAGTGATGGGGTGGGGTTGGGGGGAGGAACATTTGTGGAAGGGATGGTCAGCATCCTTGTGTGTCTTTCCCTTACCTGGAGACTCTTTGAACTTAAGGATCTGTATTGTGCGTGTGTGTGTGTGTGTGTGTGTGTGTGTGTGTGTGTGTGTGTGTGTGTGTGTGTGTGTGTGGTGCTAGGGTCTCACACATGCTGATTAAGTACTCTACCACTGAGAATCATCCCCAGGGCTCATGACTTTAGTTTTTCTTCTGGCGTTGAGGATGGGACTCAGGGTTTTATACATGCCAAAGACAAGCTCCACCATCACGCTGTACCACTAGCCAGCCTGTTTGATTTCTGTACTATTGAGCTATGCCTACAGCCAGTCTTTCTGATTTCTACACCATTGAAAGCTAGGAGAAATGAAGAGAATACCCTTGAACTTCTAATCTCCCTGCCTCCTCAGTGCTCAAACTATGGGTATGTGTCACCATGTCTAATTTAAGCCTTGCTGGGAGATCAAACCCAGGGCATCATGCATGTTCAACAGTTTACCAACTAAGCTATATTCCAAACGCTGTGTACAGTGATTTAAAAAGCTATGTTTAGCGAGGGCTCTTTTCTATAAAGTGGACTCATTTCCAGTGTGCAGATAGATATGATTTAACAGATTCAGCTAGCAAGCCCCACCACACTCCTGTTTTCTTCTCACCCCCCTCTCCCAGACGTCTCATTATGGAGTTCAGACTGGTCTAGAATCCAAGGTCCACGTGCTGCAATCTCCCCCATGCCAGGATGGCAGGTTTATACACTTCTCTGGTCTTCATTCCTGAGAAGGATTGATTTTCTTCTGTGGGTTGTCTACTTCCTGTTCATAGTTTCACTGTTATATAGACATCTGGACGTTCCCAAGTGGGGACTGTTAGGAAGCTCCACACGAACCATTTGTGTTCATGCTTTTGTGCGTCTTCGTGTCTCCTGGGTAAGTGCCTACAGATACGGTTCTGGCTTCACATTTTACTTGACAAGAAGCGGAAGACTTGTCACTCCCAACAGTGGGGTGGGAGAGCTCAGAACAGCTGCATGCTTGACAACACCAACTGCCATGAGACTTTCATACGCTCTTCTCATCCGTGCACCTCACAGACTTGAAAAGGAATCCTGTGCAGTACGCACGGGTCGTATAGTCCCCCCCTTGTCACCATTCTATGAACCACACAGCTGTTCACCTAGATCTACACATTTATCCAGCATTAGGTTCAATAAGCAATCTAGACATGATCAAAGTATCAGCAAGCGGTACACAGGTATGTTCAAACGCTACACTGTTTTATGCAGAAGCACTGGCAATGTGGGTAGCAGTGGGAATGAGCAGGAGAGGTGGACCAATCTCTCCAAGACTGGTTTGCTGGTATTTAGGGATCCAGTAGGTCAGCAGCATCGGCTCACTGTAATCTCCTCTTCCCAGGGTTCATCTGCCACGTGCATCTTTTCTCTGATAAAAAGCACTATGCCTATTTTTACATTGAGATGTTTGTGTTCTATTGAATTGTGGAGTTCTTTCAATATTCTAGGTGCAAAGTAGGTTTGTTTGTCTCCCCCCCCCCCCCATAATATCAATTTGCATTGGCTCCTCTCACTCCATGGTTATTTTGTCATAGTGTTTAAAAATTGTGTTCTTTCTCTCACTCTTGCTCTTTGAGACAGGTCTGGCTGGAGTAGTCCAGTTTGGCCTAGAAATTTTTGTTCTGCCTCAGTCTTCTTGGTGTTTGAGTGCCGGGGTGACAGTTAGGTGCCATTGTGGCACATAATAATGCCAACATTAAAGAGTGTCTCTTGAAGAGGTGGAGTTTTATATTTTTATGTAATAGTCAAAATGTTCAGTTTCCTCTCATTTTCTGTTTTAAGAATTTTTACCTAACCTAGTTATAACATTTTATGCTTATTTTCTTCTAAAAAATTTTTTATAGGTTTTAACAATTTTTTCTTTTTATTTATTTATTCATCTATTGTATGTGCATGCATGTGTGTGTGTGTGTGTGTGTGTGTGTGTGTGTGTGTGTCTGAGGAGGTACAATCATAGCTCACATTGGCTTATAACTCTCTGTGACTGGGCAAGGCTGCCTAGATCCTTGTACGCACTGGGATTAAGGACAGGCATTCAAAGGATCCTGTAGTTTTCGGTTTTGCATTTCGGCTGGTGCTGCATGCATTCCGAGTTATTTTTATACTTGATGTGGAGCAAGCTCAGGGATTATTTCTGACATCTGTGATCTAACGGCAGCAGCATGATTCTCTTCTCAGAGAGTGCGCTGTGCTGGCTAGTTCTGTGTCAAATTGACACAAGCTAAAGTCATTTGGAAGAAAAAACCTCAGCTGAGAAAATGTCCCCACCAGACTGGCGTGTGGCGTGTCTTCCTGACTGATAACCGATGTGAGGGATGGAAGAGGAAAGTCAAATACTCCCCAAGTGGCTTCTTGATCATGAGTTTTTCCCTCTTTATCGAAAATAGATTTCTTTCCCTCACATAACATATCCTGATTTTGGTTTCCTCTTCTCCCCCCAGTTCTTCCCCACCTCTTCTCTGGATCTATCTCCTTTCTGTTTCTCAGTAGAAAAAAAAACCAAACCAGGCTTGTAATGGGTAATAATAAAACAAAATGTAATAAGATAAAACAAAAACTAACACAGTGCAATTGGACCAAAAACAAACAGAAGGAAAAGGGTGCAAGAGAAGGCACAAGAAACACAGACTCGTTTGTTTGCACTCTTGGGAATGCCATAAAAAAAAAAAAAAAAACCCACCAAACTGGAAGCCACAATATATATGCAAAGGACCTGGTGCAGACCCATGCAGGCCCCGCGGGCCCTGTGCATGCTGCCTCGGTCTCCGTGATCGCATATCTACGTTGACACGTTCAGTCCCCTCTGGCTCTTACACTCTTTCTGCAGGGTTCTGTGATTCCCCAGGGAAGAGGTTTGGTGGAGACAATCTATTTAGGGCTGAGCAATCCAAGGTCTCTCACTCTTTGCATAATGTCTGACTGTGGGTCTCTGTGGCTGTTCCTATCTACTGGAGGAGGAAGCGTCCCTGATGATGGCTGAGCAAAGAATGCTTATGAGTACAGTAGTGTCATTAGGAGTCATTTTATTGCTGTATTTTTTTTCCTTTTGGAACACTAGTAGTATTTGGTTTTAGCCTAGGTCCCTGGGCTATCTAGTCTCAGGTTCTTTTTTTTTTTTTTTTTTTTTTTAATT
>CM052718.1:39441768-39484135 GCA_028551405.1 Uromys caudimaculatus | reverse complement strand
AGGAGGACGGGGGGGGGGTCAGGTCCATTGACTCTCTTGCTCCCTCCATGGGGCTGCAAATTCCCTCAGCTCCTTCAGACCTTCCTCCAACCCCCCCATCTGGGACCTCACTCTCAGTCCAGTGGTTACTGTTATGTGAAACTTGGGCGTTCTGAACTTTTGGGCTAATATCCGCTTATCAGTGAGTACATACCATGTTCGTTCTTTTGTGACTGAGTTACCTCGCTCAGGATGATATTTTCAAGTTCCATCCATTTGCCTGCAAATTTCATGAAGTCATTGTTTTTAATAGCTGAGTAGTACTCCATTGTGTAAATGGACCACATTTCCTGTATCCATTCCTCTGATGAGGGACATCTGGGTTGTTTCCAGCTTCTGGCTATTATAAATATGGCTGCTATGAACATAGTGGAGCATGTGTCTTTATTACATGTTGGAGCATCTTCTGGGTATATGCCCAGGAGCGGTATAGCTGGGTCCTCAGGTAGTATTATGTCCATTTTTCTGAGGGTCTGTAGTCTCAGGTTCTTTGTGGGTATGGGTTCCATCTCCTGGACTGAGCCGTAAGTCAGATCAGATATTGGTGGGTTTCTCCTAAGAGCTTTATGTCGCCATTGCTTTAGCATGTCTTACAGGCAGAACACTATTGTCGATCAAAGGGTTTGTGGCTAGGTTGGTGCTTGCATTTCTCTTTCGGTAGTGTACCTTTCTGTACTAAAGACATAGAACTTACTACAATAGATCTCTATACCTGTCCTCTGTGGTTCTAAGGAACGTAGCTTGGTTATTATTGACTTAACAACTCATATCCACATATAAGTGAGTACATACCATATTTGTCTTTCTGGATTCAATCCACTTACCTGCAAATTTCATTCTTTTTAATGGCTGAGTAATATTCCATTGTGTAAATGTATACATTTTCTTTAGCCATTCTTCTGTTGAGGGGCATCTAGGTTGTTTTCAATATCTGGCTATCACGAATAGAGCAGCAGTGACACGCTGAGGAAGACTCTGGGAGGATGAAGTGGCCTTTGAGCACACACCCAAGGGTGGTGTAGACGGATCTCGGTGAGCATTGATTCTCATCTGCCTGAGCAACTGCCACACTGATTTCCATAGTGGCTGCACACATTTTCCCTCCCACTCACAATGGATGAGTTATTCCAAACCTCCCCAGATTGATCTGTCACTTGCTTTATTGATCTCAGCCATGCTGACAGGTGTGAGATGAAATCTCAGTGTTGTTTTGATTTGCGTTTCCTTGATGGCTAAGGATGTTGAACATTTTTAAAGTAGTTCTCAGCCATTTGAGTCTCCTTTTTTGAGGATTCTCTGTTTAGATAGGTACCCCAGTTTATAATTGTGTTATTTGTTTTCTTGATATCTAGCTATGCTGGACATTAGCCCTCTATTGGATGTGTAGTTGGTAAAAATATTTTCCCATTTTGTAGGCTGGCACTTTGTCCAAATGATGGTGTCTTTTGCTGTACAGAATCTTTTCAGTTTCATGAGGTTCCATTTATTAATCGTTAATCTTAGTGCCTGTGCTAATGGTGTTCTGCTCAGAAAGTTTTTTTTTCCTGTATCAAGGAATTCAAGGGTGTTCCCCACGTTCTCTTCTATCAGGTTCGGCTTTGATTTTGACGTCTTTGATCCATTTGGACTTGAGTATTGTGCAGGATGGTAGTATGGATCTATTTGGATTCTTCTAATGCAGACATCCAGTTTGACCAGATTTGTGTCTGCGTCCTGGATTTGATTCTCAATCAAAATTTCTGTTTTTGTGGTAATATCATGCTGCTTTGTTCCTATAGCTCTGTAGTACAATTTGAGGTAAGTAATGGTAATGCCTCCTGCATTTCTTTTATTATTCAGGCTTGTTTTAGCTAGCGTTCGTGCGTGTGTTTCCATGTGAAGCTGAAAACTGTCCTTTCAAGATCTATGAAGCTCTTATGTTAGAATTTTGATGGGAATTGCCTTGAGTCTGTAGATTGCTTTTGGGAGGATGCCCATTTTGACTATATCAATCCTACTGATCCATGAACATGGGAGATCTTTCCATAAACTTCCGATATCTTCTTCAATTTCTTTCTTCAATGTCTTAAAGGGTTTTTTTTTGTCTTTTTTTTTTAAAGGTTATAAAACTGCTTTAATGGAAAGTCCCCCCTCCCCAATACACCATCTGGGATGGGGTAAGATGTGGCCAGGGCTGGCCCCAGAACAATACTAAGCCTGTAGTTGTTACCAAAGTATACATCTGTCACCATAAAAAAAAAACTGCTGCACCACCTCAGCCCCACAGGTATAAAATCATAAATATTTACACTCTTCCATGCCTTTCACAGAACCAGGGTCGAGGGAACCCCTCACATAGAAACAGGCTAAGATGGAGGTGGGTGTCTGGACATTAAGGCCTAGAGGTCAGCCCCTCAACTGGGCATAGTCAGAGGCGGGCAGAAAACAAAACTTTGGTTCAAAATTTGAAGGTAGAAACCCACAAGTCTCAGAGCTTTTTCTCTAGCCCTGGCCCGGGCCCACCTGCAGGTTGGTCACTGGAAGGAGCGCAGGGGGACACAGAAGCTTAGAGTACACACATACAATTGTATCATTGCTATAAAAAGTTTCTTAAAACTATATCTCTTGCATATAAATGGAAAAGATTCGGGTATTTGGTCGAGTGGAAATATTGCTAGGCACAGGTGTCTGTGACCACACGGAATAGAATACAATGGTCACATGAGGCTCGGCAGCTGAGGATGGCCTGGGCCCTCTGGGCTGGCCAGGGACATGGGAGAATCATGTCACTTGATTATAAATGTATAGGGGAGTGGCCCCAGCTCTTGTACAGCATTGGGGAACCTATGCATAGGCCACCTGGCTCACCTGCAGGTCTAGAGACAACTGGTGGCCTTAGAGGGTGGGTGTGCGGCCATGAGGCACACTGGTTTGTAAGGCACAGAAAGTGGCTGTGTTCGGGGCACCGCTGTGGCTTACGCCTGAGCCCCTCTAGGCATGGTGCCAGGACTGACTGGGCCTCTGTGGTCGAAGCCATTTCCTGCCACGGCAAAGTGGGCTGGATTTAATTTTTTAAAAAACAGGTAAACTAATCTCTCTTAAAAAAATAAAATCTCTGGTCTGTAAGGTCACTTCAGCTGCTTTTTAAGGTGGCTTTTCTGGAATGGTGGAAGCTGTTGCAGGCCCACAGGCACCTAGATGGTGGACTTGGAAAAGGACACTCGCAGGTGGTGGTTCTCGCCCAGGTCATGGCTGTGCAGTTCAGTCAGCGCCTGCACTGCCTCCTCCACAGAGCCCATCTGGATCAGTGCCATCTTGCGGTCCTTCTGGAAGAACTTGAAGCCTTTGACCACACCTCTGTTGCTGGAGAAGAGGCTCTTGAGGTCATCCTCAGACACAGGGGGCGGGATATTGGAGAGGTGCAGGGTAGCGGAGGGTGGAAAGATGTTCTGGAAGTTCTTGGAGCCTGGTTTCTTGAAGCGGTGCAGTGGTGAGCTGCCATAGTCCTTGGTCAGGCCCTGGTCCTCCTGTCCCTCACGAGGCAGCTGCACACTCTGATGCTTTGACAGTGTGATGCGCACTGACTTCCCGTGCAGCTTGTGCCCGTTCAGGTGGCTCATGGCCAGCTGGGCCTGACTGCCGTCTGCCATCTGCACAAGCGCATTCTCCTTCTTACCGAACAGGACCTTCACCTGCTGCATATCACCGTAGACTCCGAAGAGAATAAAAAGGCTTTGGGGTGTGACTCTCTCACGGTTCAGGTTGCTGACCAAAAGGATGGAATTCCCAGCACCTGCCAGCCATGGGATGGCAATGTGGCCAGCTGCAGCAGCAGCAGCTGCAGACGGTATGGCCAGGGGGGCCAGGGCTCCATGGACATTAGGGACAGAGAGGGCTGTGACCTGAGGGATGGCAAAGGTGGGAGAGAACCCGGCTCCTGCATACAGAGAGGCTGACATTATGCCGGGCGCACCAAAGGGTGCTGCCATGGTCTGGTCCAGTGAAGGCTGGCTGTCTCCAGAGGGCAGGGCAGGTCGAGTGTAATCTCTGCTCTTGTCATTGTTGTATTTGACGTGGAGACTGGTGAGCTTGGAGAAGTCATGCACGATGTGCAGCAGGCATTGCAGATGTTCTGGCCACCCAGGGACAGCTCGGCACACTGGGCGCTCACAGGGTCAGCATACTGCAGCAGTGCCTGGAACTGGTTGTTCTTGGTGAGCGTACTGATTTTTCAGGACTGTGCCAAACTTAGAGAAGATCTGGTGCAGCACACACAGGGTCACTGGGTAGAAAAGGTTTTCCACGATGATCCTGAGCCCTGGGCTCTGGCCTGCCATTCCTGCACCCACGGCAGCAGCGGAGGCTGCCAAGGTTTCCGGACTGGACAGAATTCATGGCCTGCAGGGCTGCCTGGGCACGTGCCTGGTTAGGCGAGCTGTCAGTTTTGAGTTCCTTGTGGTTGGAGAACTGGATGTAGATGGGCGGTCCATGAAGGGCTGGCACCACTGATGTGTAGCAGTTAACCATAGTATTGGCAGCCTCCTCTGTATTCGTTTCAGTGAAGGCCTGGTTCTTCCCCTGGTTCAGCATAAGGAGGTTGGTAACCTTCCCAAAGGGCAGTCCCAGGGAGATGACCTCGCCCTCAGTGACATCACTGGGTAGCTTGCGGACATGGATGACTCTGGAAGGAACTCCTGTGCTCCTGTTGTCACCTTTGAACTTCTTGCTATCGTTTCCACTGGCTGCTGAAGCTGAGCTGCTCATGATGAAGGGGCCGTTGCTGACACACGTGGAGAAGAGCTCGTCGGATCCCCGCTTTGTACCGACTGCTATATCTGGGACAATGCCGTCCATGGCACACAGAGGAGACCCGCGGCGGACGGAGCAGAGGCGCAGGAATCGTCTTAAAGTTTTTTAAATTTTATTTTATCATACTCCTAGATGTTTTATATTATTTGAGGCTATTGTGAAAAGTTGTCTCCTTGATTTCTTTCTCATGCTGTCCTTTGTAAGCATCTCATGGATCTGTCTCCAAAACTGACAATGTACTTGGATACAAGGTAAGTCTCAACAGATACAAGAAAACTGAAATAACTCCCTGCATCCTATCTGACCACCATGGGTTAAAGTCGAACATCATCACCACCAACAACAACATAAAGCTTACAAAGTCATGGAAACTGGAAAACTCTCTACTGAACAAAAAACGGGTCAAGAGAAAAATTAAAGACTTTCTGGAACTGAATGAAAATTAATACACAGGAAATGCAAACTGATGGGACATGGTGTAGGCAGCTCTAAGAGGCAAGTCCAGAGCACCAAGGTTTTACATGAAAAGTTGGGGGGATCTCATGCTAGTAATTTAATGGCACACCTGAAAGCTCTGGAACCAAAAAAATCACATGCAAAAGGAGTAGATGGCAAGAAATAAAGTCAGGGCTGACATCAATAAAACAGCAGCAACAACAGCAAACACAATACAAAAAAAAAATCAGTGAAGAAAGAAAATCAGTAAGATTCACAAACCCTTATCCAAACTAACCAAAAGGTGGGGAGAAAACATTTACATTAAGAAAATTAGAGATGAAAAGGGGTCCTTAGCTACAGACATCAAGAGGATCATAAGGACATAGTTTAAAAACCTATTATGGTGGTTGAATATGAATGCCCACATAGGCTCATATATTTGAATACTAAATCACGAGAGAGTGGCACTACTTGAGAAAGATTAGGAAGTGTTGCTACTTATAATCTCTAGCGAAATACAAGCAGTAATTAAGAGTTTCACAACAATAACAACAACAACAACAACAACAAGCAGCAGCCCAGGGTTAGATGGTTCTAACACAGAATCCCACCAGACATTCAAAGAAGAGTTAATGCCAATACTCCTCAAACTATTCCACAAAATAGAAACAGACATTGCCAAATTCATTTTTGAAGTCACAATTACCCTGACACCAGAATCACATAAAGACCCAACAAAGAAAGAGAATTATGGACAAATTTCCCCCATGAGAACATTGATGTAAAATTTCTCAATAAAATACTTGCAAATCAAATCCAAGAACACATCAAAAAGATCATCCACCATGACTATTTTGGCTTCATCCCAGAGATGCAGGGATGTTTCAACATACATAAATCATTAAATGTATTCCACCATATAAAGAGACCGAAAGACAAAAACCACCTGTTCATCTCATTAGATGCAGAAAAGGTCTTAGACAAAATCCAACACCCCTTTACGATAAATGTCCTGGAGAGACAAGGCATACAAGGGACAACTCAACATAGTATAGGCAATTTAGAGAAAGCCATAGCCAGCATCAACTTAAATGGAGAGAAACTCAAAGCAGTTCCACTAAAATCAGGAGCAGTTTTGTCTGTTCTCTCTATACCTATTAAGTAAAGTACTTGCAGTCTTAGCTAGAGCAACAGGACCACTGAAGAAGACCAAGGGGAGGGGGAAGGAAGAGTTTAAACTATCTTTTTTTTTTTTCAGGTGATAAAATATATATTCAGTAGTATATATAAATGACCCTAAAAAGTTCACCAGGAAACTCCTACACTTTCGATGAAGTAGCTGCGTACAAAAATTAACACACAAGTCAGTAGTCCTCTAGTATACAAAGGCTCCTAGTGTTTTATCTCAGCAGTAGAAATTCCTAAGACAAAGCAAGGCGGGAAGATTCTGTCCACCGTCCCGTGGTGGATGTACTTTATGTGCGTGAAGTGGCAAAGGCACCAGTCTTGTGGCTTCAAGCTGCCTATCCAGGCGCCCTTTCCAGCAGCAAGGGTGGACTGGTGGATGATTAAGTCACTGGCCCGGGTGGCAGGTAGGCTGGGCTCCTGGGGTGTTTGCAGGGATCTGTCCTGGGCTTACGCAAAGAGCAGATTGAGAAAGAATTTGGTAATGAGAGCGGCTTGCAGGGAACCCAGCCTGCGCTGAGCCAGGTATATAGCCGGTGCGGACAGCCTCACCCACACAAGTGCATTGAGCTCTCTTCAAGGCAGCAGCTTTTGTCCGGACTCAGCATGGCGTGAGCCTCCATAGCCTCTGGGAGGCACAGTGAGGAAGGAAGCCCGGAACCCCCAGGAGCTGCAAAACCACCCCACTTTAAGAAGCAGATGCGGGCCGTGGCCCTGTCAATCACTTCCAACTCTCCCCTCCCTCCAAGGTCTCCTCCTCCCCGCAAGGAGGGCCACTTAAATGTTGATTCTAACTGCTCTGATCCAGGGATGAAGCTGTGCCTCCCATGCTATTATGTTAGTGCTGTTGTGGCTCAAATTTCCATTAGTTCTTTTTTACACATGGGTGTGTGATTGCTGCCCTCTAAGTGCTGAGCTCCAACTGTGGGAACTTTTGCTCATAACTTCTTTTGTGTTAGACACTATGCACCCCCCCAACCCTCCCCAGTTTCCAAACACTCTTGGATTTATTTTCATAGCAAGTCTCTCCATATAGAACTGGGATTCAGAGAGGCTGAGCAACTTACTCTTAGTTGCACAGCTAGTAAGTATCAGAGCCAGGATGTGAACTCCAGAGCCTGTGAGCAATCAGCAAGCCTGTTGTCATAGCATGCACAGAGGGCTCTGCTGGGAGCCATGGAGGAGCAGAAGGTAATGAGATATGGCACCCAACATAGCCCTGTATAATGAAGGCAGAGTAGAGGGAATTGTGAAGGTGAGATCATCAGTACTACCGAGTGGGTCTCCAGGGAGCCTGGGTGACAATTGTGAGGGTTCGAAGGGCAAAGGTCAGCACCCCGAAAACCCGGGGACTGGGTGGGATTGATATGAACGGGAAACCTAGAGATAGTTATGTGTCCCAACCCATGCTGTTTATTAACATTGGCCCATATAACTCATCCCTTAGCCACAGGCAACAGATATTGCTGTTATTTTTTACTTACTGAGGCTTGAAACAGAGGCCCAGAGGGGTCAGATAACTTGCCAAAGGCACACAGCTAGTAAATAATGGAGCCAAGAGTATACCCAGGCTTCCAAGGGGCGATTGGAGTTAGATTGGAATGTTATACTTTTGAGGACAGCTGGTGACACAGCAGGTGTAGCACTGTCTCTGTGCAAGAGGCTGATAATCTCTCAAACGTCATAGCAGGGATGTCAGGCCTGTGCCACCAGACTGGGCTCTGGCTAATTGCTCTTTATTTATTCCTTGAAAAGACTTATTGATGCCTTCCTCATGACTAGATGAGGGTTATGGATTTTGAGGAGCCAAGGCAGAATGGCAAGAAGATACACTTATTTTGCAGATGTAAATTCACTTTGTTAGTTTCGGTGAACTTGTCTTGCAGCTGGCTTTGCGTTCTTGCAAACTCATCTTCCCACTACGGGGTAAGAGGGCTCAATCCCCAAATACAAAACAAAATCACAGACATTTCCTGTCCTCATCTCGACTCTCTCGGTTGTGTTTTATAAAAAAGAAAAAGAAGGCCAAGGATATGTTTGTTGGAGGCTTGGTATGGTGTGGGGGAAGGGGGTGTCTCTGCAGGCCCATGCAGAGGCATCCCTCCCCCCTGAGGGACCAGCCACACACAGTGTAGAATAGAGCTTATTTAGGGCATGTGGAGGAGGGTTGAGGGAGTAGAGGCAGAGTAAGGCAGAGAAAGAGAGAGAAAGGGGAGGGGAGACACAAGGAGAGGCTGGCCATGAACACATGGAGAGAGAGGGAGGAGGAGGGGGATGGGGAGAGAAGGGACAGGAGGGAAAGAGGGTAAGAGAAGAAGAGCAAGAAAGAGAGAAGGGGGCAAGCAGCCCCTTTTATAGTGAGTCAGGTATACCTGACTGTTGCCAGGTAACTGTGGGGCGGAGCCTAGAAGGAATGCCAACACTCTCCACCTTCAGACTAAAAACTCTACAGTTTCTAGATGCTGGTAGTTCTTGAAGGGAATGAAACTGATCCAGACATAGCCAGAAAGCAGTGTGTATGGAGCCCACCCCAGATTTCCCCTTCCTGAGGCCACCCCATCTTCTCCAGAGAATGACTACTATCTGACCCACCTGGGACCTCCAGCCTTTCTCTCTCTCCTTTCTTATGTGCTTGTTAAGTCTCTGATGCATTCTGGGAGAGCCAGGAATCTCATCTGAATAGAACTGGGTTTGGGAAGGAGAGATTCATGTCACAAATCTAGAGAGAAAGGTATGTGGCTGGGATTTTGCAGCCCAGTGGAGGAGAGGTTTCTCATGAGTGCTATGTATAGCATGTCAGTCAAACACAACTGGGCAGAAAATGTCAATAAAATAAACAGGGCAGTCCCTACCTGTGAAGGGACAGTAAGGCAGCATTTAACAAGAGCCATCTTCCCAGGTAGCATCAAATGCTGGGAGCAAGGAGTGGTGTTCCCTTCCAGGTTCAGCCTGTGGGATAGTGGGTGCTCTGCTCTGTATCCAGCTGGCTGAGGACAAAGCCCAGCTTAACCAGAGGCCAGGGTACCATGTACCAAGCCTAATCATTCAATTCCTGACTTCCTTCTCATGGTGAGCTGAACTCTAGGAGTGGGCAGGGCAGTGCTTTGCAATGAGTTTCAGATCTCCAGCTGGAAGGTTCAGGATGCAGGGAAGGTTAAAGAAATAGCCCCTCTGAGAGCTTTGTAGAAGCTTCCGGAAATCCTTTACTGTGTTTTTCTCATCCTTCCTTCTGTAACAGTAAGAGATACGGATACTGCAAGGACTAAGCATTTCTATGTGCTAGAGCTGTTTAACGCTCTGCAGGGGTAGCCACACTAAGTGTCCAAGTTTTAAGCACTTGGTGCATGAACTTGGTTCATCCTTTGCCTACGTGTGCAGCCATGTACCCCATTAAAATAAGACGTGGAATGCTTTTCCCAGGTTCCTTTGTGTCTAATCTAAGTCGTTACCTTCCCCTACCCTAAGGTAGTCACTCTTCTGATTTCTGACACCCAGATGTGTTTGCTTACTTTAAAATCGATAAGTAGAACCCCGGGAGTCTGTAAAATGCTTGCTACATAAGCATGGAGATCTGAGTTTTGATCCTGGGAACCTACGTAAAAAGCTAGGCATGTGTCTTAGATAGGGTTTCATTGCTGTGAACTGACACCATGACCAAGGTAACTCTTAAAAGGAAAACATTTCATTGGTGCTGGCTTACAGTTTCAGAGGTTCAGTCATTGCCATCATGGCGGACAGCATGGCAGCAGGCAGGCAGACATGCTGGAGGATCCCAGAGTTCTACATCTTGGTCCACAGACAGCAGCTGGGAGAAAGACAGCCGAGCAGGAAGTTCTGATTCCACACTGGGCGGAGACTGAGCACAGGAGACTTCAAAGACCACCTAAACAGTGATGTCCTTCCTCTAACCAGACCACACTACTCCGATAAGGCCACACCTCCTAATAGTGCCACTCCTTAGAGCCAAACATTGAAACACACCAATCTATGGAAGCCAAACCTATTCAAACCACCACAGCATGGCAGTGCACGCTTGTAATTCCCATGCTGGGGAGGCCAAAACAGTAAGATCCCTAGGGATTGTTGGCCAGTTAGTTTAGCTGGTAAGCTCTAGGTTCAGTCTTAAAAATAAGGTAGTTCAGAACAACAACAACGCCCTGTTGTTCTTGCAGAAAGAGGACCCGTTTAGTTCCCAGCACCCACACGGCAGCTAGCAATAATTAGTATCTCCAATTCCAGGGAATTCAACAGCCTCTTTTGGCCTCTGCGGGGCACCAGGCATGCATGTGGCACACATATCTACACATGGGCAAACACACTAAAAAATATCTTTAAAAAGTAAGGTGAAGAGTCCATTGAGGAAGACACTAAATGTTGGCCACCTCTATTCTTCACATACACGTGCAACCAATCACACATATGTGCACACATGTGAACACACACATACACACACACACACACACACACATACACACACACATTAATAGGTAAAATGAGATGAATAAACATAGCCAGGTGTGGTAGTGTGGGTTCTTCATCTGAGGAGTGGAAAACTGAGGTTGGAAGATCATCAGAGGTTCAAGGCCAGGCTGGTCTACATTGGGAGTTCCAAGCCAGCCAGGACTATATAGTAAGACTCTGTCTCAAATATTCATACAAAAAAATTAACAAATTATACTATTTTTGTATTTTGGGTGAAAGTCAAATAACATAAAATCACCTTACCCTTGTTGAGACAGGGTCTTATGTAGCCTAGGCTAGCCCTGAACTCACTATGTAGCTGAGGATGGGTCTTGAACTTCTGATCTTCTTGCTTTCACCTCCCATACATTGAGATTGCATGATGTGACACCATGCCGGATTAATCTAGTGTTGGTGACTAGACCTAGGACTTCATGTATATTGGGCAAGCAGTCTACTGTCAGAGTTCCATCCCTATTCTAAATCAACCACTTTAAAATGAACAACCCAGGAGTATTCAGCTGTCCACAGGCCTGTGCCACTACCTCTATCTTCCAGAAGCTTTTATCAGCCAAGAGGAAGCCTCAGATCTGTGAAGCAGCTGCCCCATGTTTGAACACTAAGCTGCACAGGGTGTGGCCTTCAGGGTCGGGCTTCTTCCTAGCTCCTGTCTCTGACATGCCTCGTGTATGGCTTGTACTAGTATCAGTTCTACAGATGAGGAAACTATGGTACACAGTTAAGTAATCCACCCACAATTGTTCAGCCAGTGAGTAGCCGAATCACAATTCCTCATGGTGTGGCCTGGGGCCTTATTCTAGAAGTGTGAGCCAAGTAGCAGGGGAGGAAACAACTCTAGAGGGTGAGGAGATGAGTAGAGGAGGGCTGTCAGATTGCAGGGTTGCCCGCTCTCCCAGACTGAAAGCCCAAACTCCTGGCCAGTTTGAATGCTATTTGCCCCATGACCGGTCGCTCTTTCTACATCTCAGTTTCCCTGTCCACACAGAGTTTAGAGCCTACCTTGAGGAGCTGTGGGAGGCTTGAAACCTTGGAAACCTCAGAGTTCTATATGAGCACAACCATGGTGAGGTTCTCTAAGAACTTGACTGGTACCTAATATATTCCTGAGAGAGCTGGCACTCCATCGGGTGGGCGGCGGGAACCCCGATCTTCCTGCTCAGCCTGGATAGCTGCAGGTCCCACCTGGAGGACACCATGTCAAGCACAGAGTTGAAGGAACAAGACCTTCTATAAAGTCTGTCCCGGGCTTGCTAACCTACGGCATACATGTTGGAGAAAACCTACAGTTCATAGGCTGGGGATGGAGCCTTTCATGGGACAGTTCTGTTGTCATTTCAGAAACCCACTGCCCCAGGCAAGGAGGAATAGAAGGCCAAAGGTCCAGAGAAGAGAGCAAAGGGGCTGGTGCTCTGTCAGAATGAGCTCCCAATAGCTCCCCAACAGAACTCTAGCAAAAAGCTATTAATTCCTCTCTAGGAAGTCGGTCTTAACAGCTTTCATTCTGGGATCAAATGAGATGTGACATCATAGGATGAATTGTCAGACAATAGCATGGTGACTGTCACCCCTAGTGAGCCTGGGGTTTGGGGGAACAAGTGTGAATAGTTTTGTGCACTAAGGAAAAAGCAAATGTGGGGTGTGGAATCCTCGCAGCTCATCTCTGCTCTTTCCTCTGGCACAACATTTTCCGCTTTAGTCTTGTTTAAATCCCAACACTTCCCTTTCCAAATGATGAAGAATGTTCCAGAATGCTCCGTTAGCCCACGGGTGTTCTATCAGGGCAGTTTCCTGGATTATGGCCTCATCTTCTCTCAGCAAATCCTGTTGAAACACACTTCTGTCAGCTGTAAACCCTGAATGTGGGAAAAGAGCTGACACACAGGCTCCATCTCCTGAGTAGCGCATTCCTGAGTGTGGGCAGTTCACCAAGACCAGGAAGCCTCTGGCTGGAGAAGAGGTCACCCTGTGGGCAGGGACAGCCCTCTGCTGATTGGGACATGCAGGAGCCAGGATTGCCTCAGAAATCCCGACCTGTTCTGCCTGGGTTACCAATTCTCTTGCCAGCCCTGGGGGACCAACCTCCCTCTCCTACCCACTGACCAGTAAGGACAGGCTGGATGTCTCTGGGACATTCCGGAACAGGACACAGCTGAGGTTTGACCCAGGCTGCATGGGTCTATGGACACTGGTGAACCGTGAACCGCCTGCCCTGGAGTGACCATCCTGTCCTCAGGCTCGGTAGAAACGGCTGGAGGCTCTCAGCTCCAGCCTTCTTCCTGCTTACTGAGACCTTGACCTCTCGCGGTGCCTCTGTGGAGCTGCAGGGCGGCTAGGAAATGAGTTAAGCCGGCATTTCCCACTCCAAGGCTGAGCCCACCTCTTTTTATCCAGCCTTCCCAGAGCAGTGAGGGCTATTTTTTTTTCTTTTCTTTCTCCCTCATCTTTGTAGCATTTCCTGGTTTTTCCAAGCAGAATGAGTCACTTCCTTCTCTGGGTTCCCATAATACTCAAAAGGTAACTTCTCTCTATGAGTGGATTTTATTTTATGAATACTGATTTTTTTCGTTTCTCTCTCTTATGGACATGGAAGATGTGGATATTTCTTTTCCTCTTTTTGCTTTGGTTTCTGGGAACCTTGGAGTCCAGTATGTAGTTCCTCTTGGTCAAGTGACTGACTTTTAAATTAACTTTGACTCTGTTTACGGCATTTGTATTTATTTATCAACATGATTCACTTCAAATTAAGTTAATTATTTGCATTATCAGTTCTACTTTAATTGAAGGCTTTATTTACATTTTATTCTTGTGTGTGTGTGTGTGTGTGTGTGTGTGTGTGTGTGTGTGTGTGTGTGTAGAAGTCAGAAGACAATCTGTAGGAACCCGTTGTCTTCCTCCATTGAATGGGTCCTGGACTCAGGCTGTTAGATTTGTTAACAAGTGTCTTTATTCACTGAACCATCTCACTGGCTCAGCATTAGCATTTTTCATGATAGAACTTACATAAATAAAATGCATTCATGTCAAGTATACACTTTGTGGTGACTAATCTCGGTTTTCAACTTAACTGTGTTTGGGATCAATTAAAAGGCCAGGTTCCAGGTGCTCCTGTGAGGGATTTTCTTGATCTGATTATTTGAAGTGGGAAGGTGGTCCCTAAATGTGGGCGGTATCTTCTGGCTGCTGCACAGATAAGGGGACATGGAGGGAGGACGCTTTGCTTTTTTTTTTTTTTTTTTTTTTTAAATTTTGGTATTTTTGAGACACTGTCTCACTATATAGCCCTGGCTGGCTTGGAACTCAGTGTGTAAACCAGACTGGCCTCGAACTCATAAGAGACCCACCTGTCTCTGTCTTTCTAGCGTTGGGCTTCTGTCTAATATTTTTGTTATGGGAATTGGAGAGATAGCTTAGAGGTTTAGAGCATTGGTAGCTTTTCCAGAGGGCGTGGGTTCAATTCCTGGCACCCACATGGCAGCTCACAGCTGTTTGTAACTCCAGTTTTTCTTTTGGACTCTGCAAGAGCTAGGAATGCACACAGTGCATAGACATACGTGCGGGCAAAACGACAGACTTCTAAAAAATCTAATGAGAGTCTCGACACATCCTCAGCTGTGCACATTTCTCATTGTGCCTTTGAGAAGCGGTTGGGGGCTGGAGAGATGGCCCAGTGGTTGAGAGCACTGACTGCTCTTCTAGAAGACCCAAGTTCAATTCCCAGCACCCACATGGCAGTTCACAACTGTCTGTTACTCCAGTTCCAGGGAGTGTGACATCCTTACACAGATGAATGCAGGCAAAATACCAATGCACATTAAATAAATAAATAAATAAATAAATAAGCAGTTAGAACCCTGATTTTCTACAAAGGTCCCAGTTTTAGGGCTCCATGCCCTGAAGCTCTGTGACCGTGTCTTCTGTTCCCAAGCTAGCTATGCATGTACCTGGTCCCACATTTCCTGTCTTCAACTCGCCTCATGTGTTCATCTCACTGGATTTGAGTTTTCTCTTTATTTCTTGCATCCCAGTATTGGTTTCTTTCATACGGGCTCAACTGTGGATGAAGATGTGCAAGGTTAAAGTCACGTAGAGATGGAGATAACGAATCTGCTCTTCAACCGCTGTTTACTTAGAAAAATCTCAAGCGAGTTCAGAGTTGGCCTAAATATTTGGTGTATGATTTTTGTGCATTACAGTATTAGGAGATCGTATATTAATTTTGTTTTCTGCTGCCATCTTGTATTACTGGTTGTTGGGAATTGGAATCCTGCCACTGATTTCCTAGGATCTCTAAGGGATGAGTGATTCCTATAGCTCACTCATCCGTTCCCGTTATAAAAAGTATCCCACCATATGACCTTTGTCTCTCGAGTCGTCTGACGAGAGACACATTAGCTGTTTGCTCTTCTGGGCTATTCCGAACGAGTGAATCAGGTTTCCGTGGTGAAGGAGAGTGAAGTGGATGTTGAGTGGATGAACATGTCTGACCACCATACTCTGAGTTTCCATTAGAACTATGGGCAGATTCTTGTCCGCCACACCAAATCCTCATTTACCCTCCCGTCCTCCCATGTGATGTTGTCAACTTGACAAGATCTAGAATCACCGTGGTACATCTGTGTAGGATTGCCTAGAGTAGGTTGAGTTGAAGACTCGCCTTAAATGTGGGTGGCACCATATTGACAAACATGTATGGATCTGATGTGACCAGCTGCAATGGAGAGCAGTCTGGAACTGAACTGAAACGAACCTTTTTTTCTTTTTTTCTGGCTTGAGTTGCTTTTGACAGAGTATTTTAACATAACAGCCACAAGAGAAACTAAGTTACAAGCTGAACCCCAATACTATCTCTCTCTTTGCTTCCGGATTGAATGCAAACATGACCAGCTGGCCTCCTAACCCCACCACCATGCCTCTCCCACCATTTTGAACTGTAGCTCCTTGAATACTGAGCCAGAATAAACCTTCCCATCTTAGATTGTTCCTTCTCTGGTATCTTTACCACAGCAAGGAAGAAAAGGACCAATATACCCCAACACCGTCTCCCAGGTCACCAGGGCTATTTTCCTCTCAACCTTTCTCTCTGTCACTCATTCATCCAATCTACTGATGCTTCCAGCCATGGACCCAACAAAACTCCTGGAGTGTGACTTCTTTTTTAAATTCATTTTCTCCTTCTTCTTGGAACTCTTACTGTTCCAAGATGGCATCAATCTTGATATCCCTTGCTCTACTGAAGTAAGCGTTAAGCATTTTAAATCCTATTTGTTCCTTCATTCCTAACCCATTCATCCATCCTCCTTGATGTTCGCCATGCATCAAATGGCCTCCCACACGCAAAGCACCAGGTATGGCCCGCTGTTCTTACTCCTGATACCCTTTGGAGCTCGCACATCCTTCCCGATGCTCTTCGTGGCCCCCAAGACATTTCTTGCTAACTTCTTTTCCTTTCCTCAGTTCTCTTTCCATCACCAGTGGCCTCAGCCTGTCTCTTTTGATGCACAAGCTATTTGACTAATGTCTTTTATTGCTATGTCTGAGGAAGCTCTTGGCCTCCTCAAGTTTGGATTTGAAATGCAGACGCGGAGTGGCTCTGGCTGTGAAGTGACTGGAATTTTCTTTCTTGCTGTAGGGGGAAGGATTTATTTTGGCTCACACTTTGAAGGTATTCTTATTCCTGGTACTTTCCCAGAGCTTGCATGTCCTTCCTGCTCCTCATGCTAGGGAAGCCATGGAGGCAGGAGTGGGAGGCAGCTGGTCACCCTGCATCTGCAGTCAGGAAGCAGAGAGAAGGGAGTTCTAATGCTTAACTCATTGTCTACTTTTTATTTGGCTCAGGACCCTTGTTAAATGGTGCTGCTACGTTTAGGGTGGGTTTTCCCATCTCTACTAACCATTCTAAAAAACTTCTCATAGAGACTCCTGGAGATGTCTTAGTTCTTCTGTTGCTAGATGCTGTGAAGCTGATGATCAATCCTAACCATCAGAGAGCTGAACATGAGTACCAGAAACAGGAAGGGTCCATCAAGGGCCAGCATTGGTGGAGGATTTGCTCCATTGGCTACTAAAGTGTCATCTTGTTTAAGCCTTTGCTATCTCATTCAGATCTGTCAGGGAACAAGGCTGTTGGTTACTGTTAGCAAGTACTGTAGCCAGCCTTTACATCCTGGCCTTCTGGCACCTAAGGGCACTCTTTCTCATGCTATTGTGTTTCTTTTTCTTTAAAAACCAGAGGCAGACAGGTAGCTCTTAAATCTACTTAGCTTAGTCCACGTTACCTTTTGTGCCCTCTTCTGGCCAGGACCCTAATGGGAAGGCTATAGCAGGGCCGTCAGGCTCAGCACCCACTCAGCACACTGTCTCCAATTAGCCTGGGTCAGCAGTTGCTGGCTTGGGTGTGAGCAGCCATATAATGTCACGCAATGTCAACCCTGAAATACATCTTGGGTGGGTTCCAGGGAGATCCAGGGCCAACAGGACACAGAGAAAGCCATGGGAAGTCTGTGAACCACTGTTGTCCCTTCCTGGTAAGCTGGGGCGTGCTCTGGTCTGGAACAGCCTGCTTAGTTGTAACTGTAGAGGAAGAAAGAAGGAAGGAGTTAATTCTTGGCTGGGCCTGTTTACAGGAAGCCACCAGCTTTGGTTATTAAAATGGGCCCCATATGGGAGGGGATGGATTGGCCTTCTAGAACCTAGGTCAGCAATAGAAATAGTTTTCTCTTGGCCACGCATAGGAGAGGGCTGAGAGGGTTGTTTAAAGTTTAAGATGTGGTAGCGCCAAGCCCACAGGTCTTGTGTGCTACATTCTCCTGTTCCCTCCTTTTAACTTCCTGTCTTTGCTTAAGAAAAGACACTGAACTGGGGTTGGAGAGGAGCTGAATTGGTAGAGCACATTGGTAGCATGCAGGAAGTCCCAAGTTCCATTCTCAACACTGTGGACATCAGGCATGGTGGTGCATGCTTGTAATCCCAGCACTGCAGAGGCAGAGGCAGAGGCAGAGGCAGAGGCAGAGGCAGAGGCAGAGGCAGAGGCAGAGGCAGAGGCAGAGGCAGAGGCAGAGGCAGAGGCAGAGGCAGAAATATCAGAAGTTCAAGGTCACTCTGAACTACACAGAGGTTCGAGGTAGGCCTGAGAGATCTGAATGCTGGACATACAGGGAGAATTTGTCCCTAAACATCTCAGTTCGCTTCATTTACCAGCTTGAATGGATTCTTCTGTTTTTTTTTTGTTTGTTTGTTTGTTTTTGTTTTCTTTCTGAAGACATTTTGTGTTTTGTCTTGTGCTCACAAAATTTTTTTCTTTTTTAGTTTTCTTCATATATTAATTACATCCTTACCAGTCCTCCCCGACTCCCACTTCCCCTGTCCCCAAGATCTACTCCTCCTCTGTTTCCCTTCAGAAAAGAGCAGGCCTCCCAGGGATATCAACAAAACACAGCATAACAAATTCCAATAAGACTAGGCCCAAACCCTCACTGACATCAAGGCTGGACAAGGCAACCCAGTAGGAGGAAAACGGTCCCAAAATCAGGCAAGAGTCAGAGACAGCCCTTGCTTCCACTGTTAAGAGTCCCACAAGAACACCAAGCTACACAGCCATAACATCTATGCACAGGGCCTAGGTCAGACCCATACAGGCTCCCTGATTATTAGTTCAGTCTCTGTGAGCCTCTGTGAGCTCTGGTTAATTGATTCTGTGGGTCATATTCTTGTGGTGTCCTCGACCCCTCTGGTTCCCGCAATCTTTGCTTCCCCTTTTCTGCAGGATTTCCCAAGTTCTGCCTAATATTTGGCTGTGGGTCTCTGCATCTGCTCCAATTAGTTGCTCTATGATAATAATTACGCTAGGCTCTGGTTTGTGAGTATAGCAGAAGATCACTAAGAATCATTACGTTGACTTTTCTTTTTTTTTTGCAAGTCATTTTTGGTTCTCTTCTAGGTCCCTGGGATATCCAGCCTCTGGGTCATGGCCATCCAGACAGTGTCAGCCATGGCCTCCCTTTGGTGGCATGAGCCTCAAGTTGGACCAGTCGTTGGTTGGCCACTCCTATAGTTCTGCACCTTTATACTCTAGCACATCTTACAGGAAGAACAAATTGTAGGTAGAAGGTTTTGTGCCTGGGTTGGTATCTCAGTCCCTCCACTGGAAGCCTTACCTGGCCACAGAAGATGGCTGGGTCAGGCTCTGTGTTCCCCATTACTGAGAGTCTTCACTGGGGTCACCCTCATAGTTTCCATTGTGCTAGGTTTCTACATCGCTCTTCAAATGTCCCCCAATTCCAGTCGTCTCTCCCAGTGCTGTCCCCATCACCCCTACAACCCGATCCCTCTTGTCCCCATTCCTACCTGCACCCAGTCCAGCCATGAAATCTATTCATTTCCCTTTCCCAGGGAGATCCTTGCATTTTCTCTTGAGCCCTTCTTACTACTTAGCCGGTCTGGGTCTGTGGATTGTATCATGATTATCTTTTACATTATAGCTAACATCTACTTATAAGTGAGTATGTGTCTTTCACAAAGGATGATTTTTTTCTAGTTTCATCCATTTGCCTGCAAATTTCATGATGCCCCCACTCCACCCCCCAAACAGCTGAGTAGTATTCCATTGTGTAAGTGTACCACATTTTCTTTATCCATTCTTCAGTCGAGGGATGTCTAGGTTCTTTCCAATTTCTGGCTATTATGAATCAAGCTGCTTTGAATTTAGTTGAGCAAGTGTCCTAATTATATGATGTCATCCTTTGGGTACATGCCCAGAGCGATGCTGCTGGGTCTTGAGATGGTTCGAGTCTCAATTTTCCGAGAAGCTGCTGTTCGATTTCCAAAGTCCCTATACAAGTTTGCTTTCCAAACAGCAATGGAGGAGTGTTCCCCTTGCTCACCGGCCTGAGCTGTCCCTTGTGTTTTTGATCTTAGTCATTTTGACAGATGTAAAGTGGAATCTCAGAGTCGGTTTGATTTGTCTTTCCTCTATGGCTAAGGATGTTGAACATGCATTTTAAGTGTTTCTCGGCCATTTGAGATTCCTCTGTTGGTCTGTTCGGAAGTATATCCCATTTTAAAATTGTATTATTTGTTTTCTTGATATCTAGTTTTTTGAGTTTCTTATACTGGATATTAGCCCTCTATTGGATGTGTCGTTGATAAAAATATTTTCCCATTTTGTAGGCTGGCACTTTGTCCAAATGATGGTGTCTTTTGCTGTACAGAGTCTTTTCAGTTTCATGAGGTCTCCTTTATTAATGGTTGGTCTGTGCCTGAGCTGTTGAAGTTCTATTCAGGAAGCTGTCTTCTGTGGTAATGAGTTCAAGGCCATTCCCCAGTTGCTTTTCTATCCAATTTAGTGTCCAGTTTTCTTTTTTTCGAGACAGGGTTTCTCTGTGTAGCCCTGGCTGTCCTGGAACTCACTCTGTAGACCAGGCTGGCCTCGAACTCAGAAATCCGCCTGCTTTTGCCTCCCGAGTGCTGGGATAGTGTATCCAGTTTTATGTGTGAGGTTTGATGTGTGGTATAGGCTTTAGGAGTGTTTCTTTTACTAAATGCATTTGGGGCACAGATGTTAAGAACTGAAATGGCATCATGATGGATTTTTTTCTTTGATGAATATGAAATGTCCTTCCCCTTCTCTTTTAACTAATTTTGGCTTGAAGACTGTTTTGTTCAATATTAGAATGCCTACTCCAGTTTGCTTTGCTTACATTTACATACTGCTGTTTGTCATTGGAGGAAGTCAGAGCAGGAACTCAAACAGGACAGGATCCTGGAGGCAGGAGCTGATGCAGAGGCCATGGAGGGATGCTGCTTACTGGCTTGCTTCACATGGCTCACTCAGCCTGCTTTCTTATAGAACCCAGGACCACCAGCCCAGGGTTGGCACCACTCACAAAGGTCTGGGCCCTCATTAATCACTAATTGAGAAAATGCGTTACAGCTGGATCTCATGGAGGTATTTTTTCAACTGAATCTCCTTTCTGTCTGATGACTCTAGCTTGTCTCAAGCTGACACACAAAACCAGCCAGTACAGTTTTCTTCACTGTTTGTTTCCTGCCTTACTTTAAGGGGTGTATTTATTTCCTCTTTAAGGACCTCTGTCAACTTCATAAAGTTGGTTTTAAGGTCATTTTTTCGTGCTTCAGCTGTGTTGGAGTATTCAGAGCCTGATATGGTAGGATAGCTGTATTCTTTCTGGTGGCACCATATGACCCTGGCAGTTGTTGTGGTCTTACACTGGCATCTGGGCATCTGGATTTGGCATGATTATTGGTCTAGGTGCTAATTCCTGAGTTTGTCTTTGTTGGATGGGTTTTTTGTTCCTTGGTTTCTGTCTCCTCTTTGGTCTTCTGGTCTTTGTGGCCTAGATTTCTGGTGGTTGGTGTGACCTCTGGTTCAGCAGGGAATCTCTGTCAGGTTGGGACTGGACTTCTGGGGGCTAGCTTGGCCTTTGGCCAAACAGGTGGTCTCTGCCCGAGTTGGGGGGTGAAAAATGATGGGGGGGGAGTAAGGATTGGGGATGGCGTGTGCGGCACACTGAGAAGTGAGGAAGGTCTTTGTAGGGGGTGTCTAACTGGGGTTCTGGCAGCCAGTGTAGCCTCTGCCTGAGTTCACCTATCTGTTCTTCTGGCTGTGTTCTCTGCACCTGAGTAGTAGATATTCTTTCATGTAGGGGTGGGGCCACACAGCAGCGGGGGGGGGGGGCAGGTGGTGGGGCAGGAAGGAGTTTCAGTTGCTAGGGTCTTTTGGATCTGAACCAAGGGTGTGGGAGGACTCCAAGGGCAGGTAGGCTTCTTACCTATTCTTCTGACTGGTGTGGCCTACACTGGAGCCCGGTAAAACTCCAGAACTGTAGAATCAGATCACTTTAATTGTTTTTTCTTATTTGCTGGGCATTGTCACAAGCAAAGATTTTAAAAAGCTATGGCATACTGAAATGATGGTGTGGTGGAGGGTCTTGTTCTTCCTAGGCATCACTAAGGTTCGAGGCTACCCCTGGGGTCATGGTACCTTGCTCTACATGTGGGTGACAAATGGATCTCCAGGTTTTTTTTTTTTTTTTTTTTTTTTTTTTTTTTTTTTTTTTTTGTGGCTTTCTGATTTTCAGAGCTTTTGCTTCTGACTGGGTGTTGGTAGATATGGACTCTCTTTACTGCAGCTGGGCCTGAGTGTTGGTCTCTTCAAAATTCACCTATTGATCTCAAACTCCCAAACTCCCAAAGGGATGGAATTAGGAGGTGGGACCATTGCAGGAAGGTATTAGGTCCCGGAATAGAGCCCATGTAGACGGGATGAGTCCCTTATAAAGAGAATTTCCCATCATGGAAAGACCAAGCAGAAGGCACCACCTATGGGGCAGATAGCAGCCCTCACCAGACAGACCCTGTTAGCACCTTGATTGTGTACTTATAGCCTTCAGAACAGCAAAGGCTGTGTGTCCATAGGTTATAAGACTTTGACTGGTGCATACCCCTCCCCTGCTTCAGTCCATAGATATCACCTCTTTTAGGGTTCCCCTCTCCTGCTGACTCCTCAGCTCCCTCTTGGGGACTCATCTTCTTCAGGGCAGCTTACTAGCTGCATGGTCCCACATGAGTGTAGCTAGCTGCATGGCCCTGCATGATTATAGCTAGTTGCATGGTCCCACATGAGGTTAGCTAGCTGCATGGTCCCACATGAGTGTAGCTAGCTACATGGCCCTGCATGAATGTTGCTAGCTGCATGGTTCCACATGAGTGTAGCTAACTGCATGGTCCCACATGAGTGTAGCTAGCTGCATAGTCCTGCATGAGTATAGCTAGCTGAATGGTCCTGCATGAGTGTAGCTCGCTACATGGCCCTGCATGAGTGTAGCTAGCTGCATGGCCCTGCATGATTATAACTAGCTGCATGGTCCTGCATGAATGTTGCTAACTGCATGGTCCCACATGAGTGTAACTAGCTGCATGGTCCTCCATGCATGGAACAGTTTGACTTTACTTTGTGAGTCTGTGAAATGGTTTTGATATCAGTTGTCCTTGCAATGTGGAGATTTATCAATTTGGAAAGAGACCAGCTCTGTGGAGGTCTGTCTGGCTCGCTTGGACATGGCAGCTCCTTTCCCGGTAATCCTTTGTGTAGCCTCTGCCTCCTGCCAGAATCTAGACACCACAGAAAGTTCCACTTAGCGCTGTGTCTTTAACACCCATCCCAGTGGTGAGACACAGCCATGGCTAACACACCTGTCAGGACCGAGGCTTGGTAGCTTGCCTGCCCACTTTAGGTTTTCTTTTTTCATGAAGGGAAAGAAAGGCCAGGTAGACTAATTATGTGAGTAACATAACTGACAGAGTTTGACCAGCTACTATGGACTAAAGATTTGTAGCAATCGGCCACAGGCCAGCCAGGTGTTATAGAGCAGAACAAAGATGTTGATCCTCTTTATAGCAAGGCTTTCATTTCCATTGCAAGCTGCATGAGTAGGATTTTTTTTTTTCTTATTTGCGATGAAAGGAAGAGAGACAGGTGCTTGTTTGGATCTTTTGCTTTGCTCTCTATCGTTCCTGTTCTGCACACCGAGTCATCATAAAACAAGGTCCTTTACAGACAGGGGCAGCATCAGCATTGACCTTGCTCTGCTCCTGTGCTCTCCTGAGTCTTCCATGGCGCCAGTTTATCTGCACAGTGATCCTTCCAGGTGGGAATGATTTTAATCTATTTTTTAATAAATGCTGAAACTGAGGTCAAGTGATTCTCTGGAGCCAACCACCCAGGAAGTAGGCTTTAGAAGACAGCATGTCACCCTTGGGCTATGCTGGATCAGACCTTCAGTCTAAGAGATAGCTATCTCTTAATACATCTTTCCTGGGCAGCTCCTGGAGCAGGTGTTAATGCTAAGGGAGATGAGTAGAGGAGGGATTAAGGATTTGCTGTGATTTGTCACTTATTTGTGGTGTGTTGACTAGGTGCCAGTTCTCGTAGTAACTGTATTTATCCTAGGTATTTAATTTTCTTGGCGAACCTTTGCCTCTGATACTAGGTTTCTTCCCATTTTATAGATCAGAAAACTTAGGCTTTACTACATACAGAGAGCTCTTAAATGGAAGTGTCTGGATTTGAACCCAGAGCCATTCTCTTGCTGTGTGGTGGGATGGAATCATTTGAATGCTCATTGCTTTGAGAGAGGAGATGTCAAAGGGGAGATGGGCAGAGTGGGAAAGGAACCCAGAGAGAGGGTACCCAGCCAACCATTGCTGACTGAATTCATGTGGTAATCCATGGCCCTAGTCTGATATCATCTCTGGGAATGGGCCCGGAGCACCCGTGAGAAACAGCACAACTGTTGAGCAATGCAGCCTCACGTCTTAGGAAATGGAAAATTCTGAAAAGGAACGATCTAGGGGGTTGAAGAAGCAGACTCACAGAGCTGAGAGTCTCACTTGTTCACTGGTCTCTGAGACCACTCTGCTTCCTCCTCCACTCAGGGCCCTGGTTGAGATCTTTTTCTGTTTCTTCCAGTGTCTGTGAAGTTCCCCACTGCCTGTGACAGTCCTTCCCTCCTCCTGTGCCGATTGCACTGAGTGGGAGCTTTATGGCTAGCATCCATTTTTAAATTTTTTTGAGATGGGGAAGTCTTACTTTGTAGCCCAACCTGGCTCTGAAGTGGTAGCGGATTTCTTAGCCTCCCTGATGCTGGGATTGCAGGAATTACCACCATCTGGCATCATTACTGAAAGGCCAGCAGACCTTGAGTGATGCCAGGCTCAGGAGCAGACTATCTCAGGCAGAAGCTTCTAGACAATTCAGAAAGAGACTTAATCCTGTACGTTACCAGGCTCCAAGGCTCTGGGCCACACAGTATTCTGACTAGAGCCTTCTTGTTGCCGGGTGTGATTCAGGGTAGGTGTTCTGTCAGCCAGCACAATAATCCTCCCCCTTCCACACCCTCTGTCTTTCCCCTCCCACAGCCGGTAGGAAGTTGAATATCAAAGACTTTTCTTAAAACAGTTCAGTCACCCTTAAGGAGAATTGACCCCCACCCCCAGTCTCAAGAGATATTGGCTAAGAAAAAAATGGATAAAAAAGGTGTGGGGCCTGAAACAAGGTCCAGGATCCCTAGGGTGGCTATGTCAAATGGTGCACTTTTGGCCGTATTGGTCCAGTTTCTGGAAAAACTTGTCCAGGAGACAGAGCCCAGCTCCAGGAAGCAGGGCACTAGACAGACTGGGACCCTGTTTTTCTCTCCTCAGGTAGGAGGGAGGTGATAATCATTTCGGTGCTTATTGCGAAGGCTGAGCAGGCTGAGGTTGAGACAGCCAGCCCCAGGTGGCCTGGATGTGAATGTGGCAATTATGGAGGTTGCAACATCAGGAGATAGAGACATGATAGGTTCCTGGGAGCCCCAGCTAGAAGGCATCACAGGACCCAGCCCTCAGCATGCTCACTGTTGCCCTGTGGTCTTGGAAAGCCGAGGGCCCAGGACCAGTTTTAGATGCGATTCTCCCTCCCGAGACCTCTCCTGTCCAGGACGATGGTAGAATCGCTGTCTGGTACAATCATGTCACAGGGTGGACCTCCCAGACCAGGAGGGATAGGCTGTCCCCTGGGAGAGAACAAAAGAAAAGAGAATTTTCATAGATCACAGGTCCTTGCTACATATTTGATTCTAGTATAGTCTTACCAGGGATCTTGCCTTCGTCTTGCTTGTGTCTAGTTTTGCAAAGGAGAGAGCTTTAGACTCTCTGTTTCCTAAGGCTGGAAGTGGTCATACCTATGAATTTCTATCAGGAGTAGGGAATTCTGTCTATCTATCTATCTATCTATCTATCTATCTATCTATCTATCTATCCATCCATCCGTCAATCAATCATCTATCGGTCTTTCTAGTTATCTATTAACATATCATCTTATTTGGGCTTAAAAAGAAAAGAAAACCAAAGGTGACTGCAATTCACAAAGCTGCCAACTCACTTTACACTGAATCAGTAACAACGAACTAGTAGAATCAACCTGCCCTACTTCCTATGTCTCTGTCCTAATCGGAAGTTCTCTAAGCTCAAAGTTACCGTTTAAAGCAGACTTGGCCATTTTCGTGAACCTTGCTCAAAAGCGAGTCCTGGTAGCTTCGTCAGAGCTTTGTGAGTCTCTAAAGAAGAAACCAAGGCCAGTCTTCTAAAAAGCAAGGAGTGGATTTCTTGCTTATGGGTTCACTTTGTTTTGTTTCTCTTCATGTTTTGCTCGTGGGGGCTAAAGGTTGATATTTGGAATCACCCTCTATCAACATTCTAACTTGTTCACTGAGGCAGCATTTCTCACTCAAATTCAGAGTTCAACAATATGAGCTTCTTTGCCAGCCAGCTTGCTGTGGGAATCCCATGTCTCTGACAAGGCTAGAGTAACACAAATTGGAGGCCACACACATTGGACATTCATGTGGGTTCTGAGGATCCAAATTTTGGTCCATGTTTGTGTGGTAAGTGCTTTCAACATCGACCTCCACCCTCAGCCCTATTTTGCTTTGTACTTTTTTTGTTTCTTTATTTTTTGACAAAATCTTATGTAGATCAGGCTGGCTTTGAATTTGTTAGGTAGCTGAGGTTGGCCTTGACCTCTCGATTCTTCTGCCTCAGCCTCCAAAATGTTGGTAGTATAGTCACATGTCACACACCGGCATGCACCTGACTCTTTTAAATTTGTCTCTTTTCTTTTCAAGACAGAGTTTCTCTGTGTAACAGCCCTGGCTGTCCTGGAACTTGCTTTTGTAGACCAGGCTGGATCATTTGTAGAGGAAGACTCTCCCTAAACTGGGTCACATTTTCTAATAGCAGCCTATATAAAGGCTGTGGAAGAAGCACATATTTCTTCTCTTTACCTGCTTGCCCTAGCTCTCACTGGGACGTTTATTCCTTCACTGACATTAGAGCCTATTTTTTTTCTGGATTCTGGGCATATACTGAAGACCAGCTGACACATCCACCCTTGTGGACTAGATGAGTACTGGATTCTCAGACTTTCTGTTGGTAGACAGTGTTGGACTAGCTGGACCACAGCCTGCGAGCCACTATTTTCTACCAGTTCTGTTCATCTAGAGCAGCGGTCCTCAATCTTCCTAGTGGTGCAACCCTCTAATACAGTTCTTCATGTCATGGTGATACCCCCAACCATAACATTATTTTGTTGTTCCTTCATAACTGTAATTTTGCTACTACATAATGCAAATATCTGATAGGCAGGATATCTGATGTGTGACCCTGAAAGGGTTGTTCAACTCCTGAGGGGTCTCGACTCACGGGTGGAGAGCCACCTCTCTAGAACTAACACAGGGGGATTCGGGAGCAGTTCTGCTTAGAGACAGTGACGGGCTATGTCCTGGGTTGCAAGATGACATAAACCCTCTCCTCTCAGTTGGTTTTGGGCCACAGCAACGGAGCAAACTAGAGCAGAAGGAGCCAAAAAGAGGTATGTTGTAAAAGTCAAGGGTAGAAAACGTCCAGAGAGACAGACATCAACTTAATTCTATCATTGTTTAGGTAGTGATAGCTAAAACATCTGTACACATTCAGGAGAGTCTCACCATGATCTGTGTTCTGTCTCTGCCCCCCCCTCTCTCTTTGAATGTATGTGTGTATGTATGTATGTATGTATGTATATGTACACAGGTATATAGATGTAGATGCCAGAGGGTATTGTTCATTAGAAGCTATCCATGTTTTTGGTGGGGGAGACAGGATCTCTGACTGGTCTGGAATTCAGCTAGCCTGTGAACCCCAAGCATGCTTCTCTCTCTGCCACCCCACTGCTAAGGGACACTGCCACCTTTGTTAAGATTTTAACTATGGGACCTGGGGATCAAATGCAGGTCCTTGTGCTTGCACAGTAAACACATTGCTGACTGATCTATCTCTATTTCCTACTATTTTTTTTTTTTTTCATATTCTTGATCCACAGTTGGTTTGTAGTCAACTTTGGAGGGTTGGCTGCTGCCCAACTAGCAGCATGCCAAGAACAGCGACTGACTTTCAGTGAGTACTTACTGAGTGAACAACACAACGGTGCAGTGTGCTTTACAGCGGTCTCAGTGCTTTTCAGCCCTCGTTCAATATTCAAACCATATGTATATACATAATGGTCAGGCCCCACCCAACATCCATGAAAGTCAGAATCTAGGTTGGGGCCTAGACACTGAGATGATTCACAAACTCGGGTGATTTGGAGTGAAGTCACTGTCAGGATCCTTGAATTGACTCTTTCAACTTTCCACTGTCCCTAGGAGGCGGTAACAGTGCACACCCGTTTTTCAGGTGCTGACATAAAGAAGTAAACCTCCTTATGGGGACCTCAGCTCGAGCACTCTCATGCCAAGTGAACACACCATAGTCTCTGAGAAGAGGGGTCAGAATGAGTGACTGCCACAGGCCATGAAAGATTCAGGAATTGCCCTGGGGCCACTGCTAGGGTTTGAATGTGAGGTGCCCCTCCCATGCGAATGTGTTGGGAATTTGGCTCCAAATGCAGCGGTGCTGAGAGGTGATGCTGGTACAAGGAGAATGGGTCGGAAGGCTCTGCTTTGGTGAATGAACTCATTCATTCATGGATTAATGGCTTAATTGATTAATCATTTGAGGATTAAGGGATTAATGGATTATTGGGGGCGGAAATGTTATAAAGTTTACTCTTGGGTTGGGAGTGGTGGTAGCTCAGTCTCTAAAGTGCCTCCTGTGTAAGCATAAGGAGCTGAGTTCGGATCTCCAGCAATCACTTGAAAGCCAGGTGCCCTGTCTGTCTGGAACCACAGCAGTGGGAGTATCCTGAGATGCCAGCCAGCCAGTCTCACTGAAGTGGTGAGCTTCAGGTTCAGTCCTGCCTCAAAAGATAAGATGGGGAGTGTTTGAAGAAGTTATCAGATGTTGACCTCTGGCCTACATTCACAACTGCACACCTGAATGTACCCATCCACATGGAAACATATAACATACCTCTTTGTCTCGTAGAATCAAATGCTTAAAATTCATCTCCAAGAGCCAGTTTGTTCCATCTTACTAGACAACGCCCCTGGTCATGTTGAGATACAGCAGGAAGGCCCTCATCAGAAGCCAAACAGATGCCAGGACCCAGCTTCTAAAAACGTAGCTGCTGGAACTCCAGTTCTTCATGGATGACACAGGCTGCCATATACAGTGATGGCATCAGAAGCCACCGGACTGTGACACTTGCCCACTCAGGTTTCGTGAAGTAGGACTAGGGCGTTAGACGATTGGTTCTCATTTAGTGGACTGTCATTGAAATGTCACTCTTCTGTGAACTTCGTGACGCTGCTGGCTGTGACAGGCTATAGCATGAAGACCATGGCTTCTCTGAAGAGCCTGTAGAAACCACCCTGTTCCACTTTGAGCTTCCCAGCAAGGGAGATGTTTGTGTGGTGCTGGGCAGAAGGGATTTTGTCAGGAGGCTCATGGGAAGCTCAGGCTCCTTGTGGACCGCCATGCCTCCTACTGCTTCCATTGTTGAGCTCAGGTGACTCAATGGTGCCTCCCCCCCCCCCCCAGCTGTGCGCTCTGTTCACAGGGTTTTACTTTACCTTTGTCGTCAAATTGGCACTTAAACAAAACAAAACCCATCCACTCCAGCGAAGTTTTAGAAAGAGAGGCGATGGAATATGTTTTGTAAAGTTCCTTGCAACAGACAGGAAATAGGTCATCAAGACATTCTAGAAATAGCCTTCACTCTCACAGCCAAATAGGAGTGGGCTGATACATGCACTGATCAATTTTCTGTTACTGTGACAAAATAGTTAAAGAATCAACTTAAAAGAAGGGAGGATAGTTTCAGAGACCCAGTTTCAGAGGTCTCAGTTTATAATTGTCTCATATGGGCAGAAGAACATCAGAATGGGACAGTGTGATATACCATAGCTCTTAACCTGATGAACAATGTGATATACCATAGCTATTTACCTTATGGCAGAGAGATAGGTCAATATTTCTCTCAAGGGCACACTTCCAATGACCTAACTTTCTTCTACTAAGGGTTGTACTAGTTCCCAATACTGCCACAGGCTGAGGACCTTCAGTACATGGACCTTTTGGGACATAGGACCTTATCATCTGATCGTGGTGGTACATGATGTGTTTATAAAAATATATAGAGATATTTATGTTATATGGGGTTATTGGGAGGTAGGTGTGAGGGAAGGGTGTGCAGGTCCAAGCCCAGGCATCCCTTCCCCCAGAGGGACCAGACACACGGAAAGGTATAGTATAGAAATAGAGTTTATTTAGGGCATGGGGAGGGGAGTTAAAAGAGCAGTAGAGGCAGAGAAAGGCAGAGAGAGGGAGAGAGTAGGGAAGTAGAGAGGTGGAGGCCGGCCATGACCACGTGGAGAGAGGGGGGAAGGGAATGGGGAGAGGTAAGAAAAGTAAGAGAGGCAAGAGAAAGAGATAAGAGAGAGAGGAGGGGCAAGCAGCCCCTTTTATAGTGGGCCAGGCCCACCTGGCTGGTGCCAGGCAACTGTGGGGAGGAGCATACCTGGCTGTTGCCAGGTAACTGTAGGGTGGAGTTTAGACAGAATGCTAACATTACATACTCAGAATCCTAGCACTCAGGAGACTAGGGCCAGAGAATAGGAATCTGGAAACCCATTCAGAGAAGATTCATGATGCATATAAGGTTGCACAGTGAACTGAAAAGATGAAGCCAGTTAGAAATATTTCCCTGAACTCTGACCTACAGCCTCTCCTTCCACCTGCCTCTATCTATAAACCTTGGACAGCAGAGTGTGTTCTAGCTTATTCCTCAAGAGTGTCTTTCCCCAGCTAGGTTGGTGACTGGTCTGGAAGCTGCGTCAGGGTGGCTGGAGCTCAGGCTGTGGCCAGAACACATGTGATGTCCAGACTCCCTCCCCACTGCTCTGGGCTCTTTTTTGAAACACACGGAGAAGGGTGAGGATAATGAGCTTCCTCAGGCTGCAGATGTTTACTGGGTCAGGCTAACCGATTGCAAAATGAGGATTGGGAAAGGGTGGAGCAGGCAGGGCCCAGGACCTTGGGGCTACAGTGGGATCCCAGAGAAACAGCCAAGCACCTGCTGGATTTGGTAAGCAGCCCTCCTCAGATCCCATCTCTTCCTGGGGCAACCATCAGAGCGTTTGCAGCCTTCAGCCTAGGTTCAAGACCACAGCCCCGGAGCAATGCCTGGTGCCTTGATAGCACCCACCTTGGGGACATCCTGCCTGATGGTCTGGAGCCCTGGCTCTCTCAGAATACAACCTCAAGTGTCCCTGCTGTGGCAGCAGGTCCCATCACCCACCTAGCAGGTTAGAATTGGCTTCTGAACATCCTAGCTCTCAGCCTTTAGCATTGCCACTGGCCAAATCTTGGCTTTTTCTATTCACACAAAAATAGCCCCCCCCCCCCGTGGTGACCCCAGGATTCCTCACTGAATAAGCTTCAGAAAGTAGAGATATCCTTTCCTTCCTGGAACCAAGATGCAGGCATGTCAGGCAAAAGAGCAGGACAAAGGGTGGAAGCTGGAGGCGGAAGCACATCCTCTCTGAAGGTAAGAGGCCTGGTCTGGCTGGCCCACTTGTCACGTGACCTGCATCTTTGTTTTCTGGAATTCCTGCTGAATCTCCTTTAAGGAGTCTTGGAAGGAATCCACTGACATGATGGATAGACAGAATCAAGTTCTGCCATTAAAAAATAGATTTAAAAATTATGTTTATTTATTGGTGTCTGTGCATATGTGTATTGTAGCACAAAACACACATTAAGGTCAAAGGACAACTTGAGGGAGTCAGTTTTCTCCTTTCACCGTGTGAATCTTGGGAATTGAATGAACTAAGTAAGGTCATCAGGTTTGGCTCAGAGTGTCTTTATGTGCTAAGCTATCTCACTGGCCCAAGGTCTTCCATTTTTGAGCACAGTGGCAAAAAGCACAGGCCATGGGCATCTTTCCCAAGCCTTAGGTTCTCTGTAGTTCTTATTGGAATGCCAAACCCTGCAGGGTTGGAATGACTGTGTGAGAGATGACTGCTATACAAGGGGGCTGCAGCACCAGGCATGGAGCTCCTAGTGGCTACTTGTTGAGGCACCTGGTATTGTAGCCTAGAATCTGGGCTCTGGCCCACAGACACTCAAGACAGTCATTCTATCCTCAGAAGTGGTGAGATCAGAATACCCATCACTGAGGCTAAGCTTTTCTGGAGAGTCTGCTGGACATCTCCCACAGCCTCCCAGAAAGGTCCTGTAGCAGGTGTCTGTGTAGACTCATGGGTACTGCGATTTCTATTCCAGAAAACGGTTTCCATTCGCATGGTCTTTGTGTGGATTGCAAAGCCACTGATGTGTGAGATGTCTCTTTATATCATGCTTGGAATAGTTCCAGGCTCATGGGCTTAGTGACAGAAATCAACGTAGGCTTTGTTTGGGAAACCACAGTGGTCAGAAACAAGAACCTAGGGGCTGGGGAGATGGCTCATTGGTTGAGAGCACTTATAGAGAATTTAGCTTTGGTTCCTGCCCCTATATGGCAACTGACAACCATCTATAACTCTAGTTCCAGGGGATCTGATATCTTCTGGTCTCAGTGGACATTGTACACATGCGGTATATTCGAACCCAAGTACACACACACACACACACACACACACACACACACACACACACACTCACACACACAATCAACCAAACAAAAAAATCCCAAGGTTTTGTAGCCCTATGGCGTTGGTTCAAATCCCCAGTCTGCCTCTTGCTACTCCTTTGGTCCTGAGTTAACGTCTGTATTTGTTCCTAATCTCTAAAGTTAGATCATAGCTATGCCATTCTACTAGGGCTTTGGAGGCACTGAACTGACTGACAGAATTTTAGTGAGGATCTATTTGTGCCCAGCTCTCTGTGTCTGACATGTCAGGATGTGTGGATAAATAGGGAGACAGAGAATTTTTATTCTTAAAGAATTGCCTGCATGCATACAATATATTTTGACAATATTACCCACTCCTCTCCCTAACTCTTCATAGATCCTTCTTTCAACCCCCTCCTTCCTCCCAATTTTGTCTTTTTATATTTTATAACCTACTAAATCCAGTTTGTGTTTCTCATATTCTCATGGTCATGAGGCCATGTTCACCAGAGGTCACATCCTTAAAGACTAATGACTCTCCCTTCCCCCGAAGCTATCAAACTGTCAATAGCTCCTCAGCGAGGGATGGGGACTGATGAGTGCCTTCTCCCTCTATGCTGGAATGTTTACTGGCTCAATTTTGTGCAGGCTGCCACAGCTGGATAGCAGGCTTTTAATCTCCATCTGCTTTAGGTGTTCAGACAGGAAGAAAGAAGGCATCGAGAAGTTACATTCTATCTTAGGATATCCAAAAACTCAGATGTAGGTTTGTCTTCTAAATCTACCACAGCGGGGAGTATTATCTTTGTGTAGCACACAACAAGAGCCCATGTGAGGTCTACTGGCTTGTAGCTTACTCATACACAGCCTGTCTATAAGCTCTGCTGACTAGCAGTTAAGTGGAGAGTTTCATCCAAGCAGGTGGGGCCAAGGGTCCAGGCCTCCAGGTGGAATGAGCGCTGGATCCTGCCCAAACACTGGTTTTGGTTTTGGTTTTGGTCTCTTCTTTAGTCTTAAAGTTCTCTGAGCTTTAGCGTGACCATTGGTAAAATGAAGGCACCATGGACACAGTGCTAGGAACACCAAGAGAGACACTGTGTAAACAGGAAGTCCTAAGGTGCTCAGCACAGCAGGTTAGGAAGGGCTTCTCATGAGAATTTCAGTGTACTATGTACCTGTCAACCCCAAGATCCTTGTCCAGCTTGTTTGCGTGGGTACCCACACCTTAAGCTCCTCATGTGAAGGCTCTGGAAAGCTACACATGCTGGAATTTGGCAAGCATATGAGTAGCCATAGGTATTGGTGGGTGCTCTGGTATATGGGAGCCCTTTGACTTTCATGCGTTGAAAGTTACTCTCTAAAGTCCTATGTGGATGGTAGTTGGGAATTAATACCTTTGGGTAGTGACTGGGTCACGAGGGCAGAGCCAGACCTGACTACTTTTCACTGTAGGAGTTGCTTATTATAAGAATGAACCGTCTCACCATGAGGTGCAGTGGTTTTCAACCTTCCTAATGTTGTGACCCTTTAATACAGGGCCTCATGCTGTGGTGACTCCCCACTCCCAACCATAAAATTACTTTGTTGCTATTTCAGAACTGTACTTTTGCTACTCTTAGGTAATTGTAATGTCACGATCACCACCCACAGGTTGAGAATTGTTGATGTAATGCCTTTTGCTTTGGGATGACATTCTGTGCTTTGGGCTTTTCAATATCTAGTGCCGTGAGCAAAACTGACCCTTGGTCTTTTAACATGTTTATTGGTGTATATTAATTGTAAAAAAAAATCATTGTTTTCATTGTAACATTCATGTTGCATTCATTGTAACATCATGTTACATGTACTTTGACTGGGTTTCCCCTCTCCTCTTCCTCTTCCCTGAAATACCTACTTTTGTGTTGTTTCCCCATGACTGTCTCCAAGATCCTGTGTATGAGAGCACACATGTCACACCCATCTTCTTGATTTGGGTGTTATTTCACTCAACATGATGATTTTCAGTTCTATCCATTTTCAAAAAAACAAGGCTCAATCTTATTTTTTCCTTGGGTAATCCATTGTTCATATACAGCATGTTTTCACTTCTGCATCTATTCATCTGTTGATGGGCATATCCAGGCTGGTTCTATAACTTGGCCATTGTGCCTGGTGCCGTGATGAACACGGGACTGAGAACATGCCTGTGGTATGCTGACTTGGGAGCACTTCCAGTTTTCACCAAGGGTGGTGTAGCTGGGTTATATTGGGTTTCTACCTTCAGTTTTGGGAGGGAATCTGATGCTGATTGTCACAGCAGTTCAGCAGTTTGCATCCCCAGCAGCACTGTACCAGGGTCCTCTTCCCTATATCCTTACCAGATTCTGCTGCGGCCTCTAATTGTTTTCCTTTATAACTTGCGTGGGTGGTGCTATTCAGGTACAGTGCTGGGAAAGTGACCAAGGCAGGAGTGACACTAAGTCCCTGACCTTCAGTTAGGAGCCTGAGCTCCAGCAAGCCTCTGCTGCTCTGTGGCCTGTCCAAGTCACTCTCCTTTGGGTTCTAGTTTCATCTGCTGTGTGAGAGAAACTGCACACCATGGCAGACACAGACCAATCAGGTAACACTTCAAATAATTTTTCAAGGCACAGGAATCTACAGGACAAGAACAGCAATAGTCAGGAGCTTTAGACTATAGCTTCGCCTCCGGAACAAGAATGCTGACTGACCTTGGAGCAAGTTACTTCTCCTTGCCAAACCTTATTTTCATAATCTGTAGACTGAGATTCTAGGGCAGATCAGCAACTCCAATGCAGGACACACTGGGATGAACCTGAAAGCATGGTGTAAGAGACACTGGTGAAGACTTACCTCACCCCGACTCAACTGGAGGCTCTGAGCCACACCACTGGAATCATCAACTGGCTGTCTAATATGTGTAGTACATTGACGATGTTGGGGGACAAAGTATCCCCAAGAATCCAAAGTTTGTTCTCCTCCTCATCTTCTTCCTCCCCCTCGTCCTCCTCCTCCTCCTCTTTTTTGAGATGAGATCGTACGTATCCCAGCCTGATCACAAATTTGCTAAGTAGCTGAAGATGACTTTGAATTCTTAATCTTTCTACCTTCACCTCCCAAGTGCTGGCATGTGCTGCCAAGCCTGGTTCAGAAGTTTGCTTGAGGCTTTAACTTCTTTTGGTTTGGGAGTTTATGGAAGATGATGGCTATAGGTGCTCTCAATGCTGGGGCTATCATTGTCTTTGCCAACAGTGTATGTGGGGGATTTTTTCATCTCCAGGAACTCTTTCCTTCATGTCCCCCTTTACCCCCCCACCAGATCCCACATATGAGGGCAAACATGTCATATCATCTTTCTGAACTCTGGGTGGTATGCACTAGGAATATCTGGAAGACGTTAGAATACTTCTGTGACTGGCCCCTACTCGAAGAAGAAGTACATACAATCTTTAGAGGATGTAGCATCCCTGTTTAAAATATCTGCCCAAGTGATTTAAAATATGAACACCTGAGTTGAGAGGCCCTGACTTAGGGCTTGTCATGGAGCTGAGAATGCTGCCTGGAATTTTTCTGGGCAGGTTGCTTATGGGCTAGGATGGCTGGTGGCCCTCAGGAGGGTGACCTCTGAACAAGCAGTTGAGGCACCTGGTCTAATTGGTAAGGACATAGACTCCGAAGTTAGGTAGCCTGGGATTGAATTCCAACTCTGTCTTTACTGGCTAGATAAATTTTTGACAAACCGTGAACCTCTCATATCTATAAAATGGGCCTTACGGTAGCATTCACTCCATGGGGCTGTGAAGGGTGAATGTACTCTGCTGCAAACTCAACTGAACACCACTCAGCACACAGAGCACTGCCGATAATGTGGGGGAGGGGCCTATACCTTCTTGACTTCTTAGAGCCCAGTGTGAAGCTCCGTGATTGGGTGGAGGAATCTTTCCCTAAAGTCAAGTTCATGTCTGCTCCACTTTGTTCCACATCCCAGATTAGTGCTCTTTTCCATAAGTCATGTCTGCTAAGCCTGCAGGCCTTAACCGTGAATCATAATCACCAGAGAGAACTACTGGAAGTGCAGATTCTCAGGCCACTTCTGTCGGCCTCGCCTCATTATTAGTAGGCCTCAGGTGAGGCTAGGGACTAGGGATTTGAAAATACTTCCCAAGTGTTATGGTTTGAATATAAAATATTCTCCACAAGCTCATGTACTTGACCACTTGGTTCCCTACTGATAGCATTGTTTGGGGAGGTTGTGGAACCTTTCAGAGGTGACGAGAGGCATACCTTCAGCATTATAGCCTAGCCCCACTTCTGTCCCCAGAGCCTCTATGCTTACTGGTCCACTGAACTCGACACCCTATGCTCCTGCTGCCACGCAGCTGTCTACCCCCATATCTTCTTCCCTGTCATGATAGACCATATCCCCTTAAACTGTAAACCAAAATAAATCACTTCTTGTCAGGTATTTGTTCACAGCAACAAGAGTAACCCGACCACATGACTTTCCCCTGCCCCTAGGGCTGGGGATGGAATCAGGGTTCTGTGCGTGCTTAGGAAAGCAGTTTACTTCTGAGCCACATCCTTAGAATCTCATCCAAAATGTATTAAAAATTCAGCCAAACACTGCAAGGAAACCCGTAAGATCACCTCTGTACACAGGTCCGCAAGTCAGCAAAAAGTTCTTTGTCATCCGGTGAGTAAAATACAGCTAATATATTTTATAACGGTGGGGAGATTTCCATGGGGTCATTGCGATTCTCATGCCTCGCAATAGCTCCAAAAACAGATTTCTCAGCAACTTCTATCAGGAGTCAGAGTCTGTTCCTCGCTTCTTGAATCTTGGCTCATAGTTCTTCACGGCTCTCTCATCTTTATTGTTTGGACTAGTTTCCTGAGACCACTGTGGCGGCTGAGAGGCTACAAGGAGGACCAAGAGACCCCAGCTACCTACCAAGCTCACGAGTGAGACCATCTTGGTCTTCTGTTCCAACTGACCAGCCAGCAAACACAAGCTAATGTATTTCCAAGCCAAGGCAAAGGCAGCAGACGAGCTGATTTGATGATCAGAACTGTGAGAAATGAGTGAATCTTTGTCGGTTCAGCCAGCATGGTGCAGGTTTGTTACAAGGTAATAGAAGCCAGGAACCTATCCATGATGGGCTTGAAAGACAGCTCAGTAGGCAAAGTGCTTGCAGTACAACCATGAGGACCCAAGAAGCAGGGTAAAAAACACAAAGGCAGGCGTGGCATCCTGTAACTCTAGGGTCAGGGAGTCTGGGACAGAAGCATCACTTGGGCCCACTGACTAGTCAGTTTAATCGATTTGGTAAGCTCCAGGTTCAGTGAGAGACCATGCGTTAAAACACAGACACAGACACAGACAGACACAGACACACACACACAGACACAGACACACAGACACACAGACACACACAGACACACACACACACAGACACACACACATACGCACACACAAATAATAAAATAAGGGAAAAGATTCGTGTTTTCCCTTCCTTTAGACTCAGAGTCTATATCAGTCAGAAAGGTAGCCAGAAGAGGGACATGCAATCTCCCAGTCCCTGGGGAGTCAGATCTGTGCCCCAGGTCAATCTAAGAGGCTGGAAGGTCCCAGGGGGTACATTTGGCTACTGAGGCCAAGGCAATGTAAGCCCCATCTGACCGCTTTGCCTTTGGAAGCCTCATCTTGCCAGGGCTTGGAGATGTGAGATTCTAACTATGCCCAGCATCTTCTCTCTGCACTTTGGCAATACTCATTCTGTGGCCTGGGGCCTTGGGAAAGCTTGGTGCAATCTTGAATGAGTTAGACACTATCTGATCATAAGTCAGAGAGCCTGTTTTCATTTTCAAAACTCTGTGTGTCAGTGACTCTAATGCAATGTCCAGCAATATCTTGAGCAAGTGACCGGCAGGGGACATAGGATGCTGTTTACTCAAGATAGCGCCATCACGCAAAAGCAGCTTGCCTAACCCGGTTTGTAAACGATGGTTACGAGACCACCGTTGCAACAGTGAGTGCTCTGGGGGATGGTCCCAGGAGGGAGCTGGTCCCTTCAGGACAAATTTGGGGCCCTTTTCTACTTTCTGGAGCCCTGGGGACCCCTGGGTCCCTGGCAATGAGCAGAGCAAAGGCCGAGTTGGGAAATCCTGACTGAGATGCTGCCGTCTGGGTAAGGATGACTGCCTCAGGGCAGCAGGCTTCCTGTTACCTTGGAAGAAACAGCCTCAGGTGTTGGCAGAGTTAGGAGATGTTTGGGGCTTGTGGGTAGGTCATGGGGGAGGGGTCTGGACACACAGAGAAAATGGAGACTTCGGGTTGGGTCTACAGGGCTGGGAACAGTGGTCAATTCTAATTCAGCACTAAAATCATGGGGGGTGGTGTCTGTCTGCTGTGCTCACTGCCAGAGATGGCCCCTCTGAGTGTTTCCTGGAATGTCAGATTGTTAGAAAGTCTTCATGGTTTCTGTTTCTCCCTTTTGCCCAGGGTCTGAGTCACTGAGACCTCAGCCACCACTGCTATTGCTGTATCCTCAACCACCATCAACACGACTTTCACTGCCTGGTCTACCTCCGACATCACCATTACAACGACCACAAAACACCCCCCACATCTGCCCCGCAGCCATCTTTAATACATTAATACTGCCAACCCTGTCACCACCATCAGTACCACTCACTGCATCACCGACACCATCACCAATGACACCATCTCCACTTCCACTGACATATCCTGGCTGCCACTGTCAATGCCATCCCACCACCACCATTGTGACCACACTTCCTCTCCTATCACCACCCAAGTGGCTCATTCAATACCTTTTTAGTATTTCAACACACGTTCATATATTCAGCCAATTTTTACAACATTTCCAAGAGTCAGGCATTATTGTACCCATTTTATGTCTTGGGAAGTTAAGGCTCAGAAACAAAATGAGTTGTCCCCCCCCCCCAGACCTCTAGGTGAGTATATACTATATGCAGGAATACTCATAAATCCAGGTATGGTAGTCATATTTTCAAAACTTAAAAAATTAATTTTTTAAGTAATAACTGAACATATACAAAATACTATAATTTCAACCCACAGTAGTCGCTGGCCTTTTCCCCTCCCCCGACGTAACCCCCCACCCCCAGTCTGGACTCACAGCTCACCTCATGTCGAGAGGTCACATTCCCAGTGCTCTGTCACAATATGTGGCTGGTGGCCAGGGTGTCAGCCAGTACTAATCGAGACCTTCCAATGACTTGTATTCTTTTTTCCTTATGGAAACCTCTCCCCTCTTCCATAATATTCACCATGTTGTCTCTGTTCCTAAAGAGGAGTTCTGAGCCAAGTTATCCCCTAGATCTTTTCTGGTTCTGAGGTTGTCTGAGGCCAGAATGAAGCCAACATCCTTTAGGTTTTCCTGAGACCCAAACTGTCGCCAGATATGTATTGCCGTTTTCATGGATATTAGGGACAGGCAGTGACAGATACGTGAAACCTATATCCAGAGATACACAGACAGGAAGACATAAGGACCCCTTCACTCCAAGACACAAGACACAAAGATGCAAAGAGAGGCACAGAGACATGGTACCCTGAGGTCACTTCTGAATGTGTCTTTAAGTCCCTGATATCGGGGCTGTCCTGCCCCTTACAGGCCAGATAAAATTCCACGGACGGAACACATTGATACGAATACTGGATTAAAGGCTCCAGTGATGACCGGAGCTGGGGTAGTCACAATGTGGGATGGATGGAAGAGCCTTAAGGAAACCCATTGCGTGATAAGCTAACTAAAAGCAATGGCAAACCAAGCATGCGCAGATCCCTAGTCTCTACCCTCACCTGGATCCTACATTTCTTTCCTTCCACATATGTGCGCTTTATGTGTGGACACTGGGTCACTGTGGGAAAAGTACTGTTCCCCTAGGCCAGCTAAACAAAGTTCAACTGTCCCAGCTCATGACATTACCCAGCCATCTCTGTGACTGCCTCTCAAGGACGTTGGAGTTCTGCCTCCATTTCTCTTTCTTTCCTCAGGGTCAACCCTGAGCTCTTCTCTCTTTTTCCCTCCCCCTCTCTCTCTGCTCCCTCCCTCCCTCCCTCCCTCCCTCCCTCCGTTCCCTCCCCCCTCTGGTTTTCCCAGACAGTGTTTCTCCATGTAGCCCTGGCTGTCCTGGAACTCTCTTTGTAGACCAGTCTAGCTCAAACTGACAGAGACCTGCCTGCTTCTGCTTCCCAAGTGCTGGAATTAAAGGTGTGCACACATGCCTGGCCTCTTTCCTACTCTCTTGATCCTCTAGTTGGCCAACTCTCTGTTTCTTTGGCTTATGGCCAGGCAAAGTCCCTCTAAGATATTTTCCTTTCAGTGGAGTCTTAAGTCCTGCACTATGCTCCCGTTCCTAGCATCCCTGGCTTCAGCACGCCCTGAATTCCCATACCCTTGACACTGGATTCTGAAGATTCTGAAGAAGGTGTTCAGGGGCTCCCAGGGATTATCTGCCTTTCCTGCTCTTCCTCCTGAAGATGGGCTCTCCTCAGGCCTTCCGGGCACTCCTATCTATCAGCATGTCTTGAAGGGCAGGCACTTGATGCTGAGGGGGAGGGAGTAGCTTTAGTGAGAATGAGTGCCCTGACTGAGGGCCTGAATTCTTTCTCTAGTTCCTCTGGTCCTGTGTGAGTGAGTGAGTGAGCTAACCTGACTCAACCACTTCAAAGCCACTGGTCATCCTGATTAGGTCACCCTGGTTGGAGGATGTTCCTTAAGTATTCCTCTGGGCCCCTAGAGGCGTTGCTTAACACTGACAAATGAGCGATGCAATCCAGGGTTTTGAAATGAAATCCTTCTTTTGGTTAGACAGGGTCTGGTCTGGAACTCAGTCTGTAGACTAGGCTGGTTGCAAGCTCACAGAGGTCCACTTGCCGCTGCTTCCTGAATGCTGGGATAAAGGTCCGTGCTACCACCTGTAGCTTGAAGTGAGGTTATTAAAGAGAAGGCAAAGGATTTTGTTTTCACTCTCCTCCCTTTTTTATTTCTTCCCTCCCTCCATTCCTCCCCTTCCTTAACTTCCTCTTTTCTCTTTTAAAATTTTTTTATTTTTTAAATTTTTTTGATACTTTATTTACATTTCAAATGTTTTCCCTTTCCAGGTCTCCCCTTTGGAAACCTCCTATCCCCTCTCCCCTCTCCCTGCCTCTATGAGGGAATTCCACCTCCCACCCACCCACTCCTGTCTTCCCTCCCTGGTGTTCCCCTATACTGGGGCATCTAACACCCTCAGGCCCAAGGGCCTCTCCTCCCACTGATGGCCAACAAGGCCCTCCTCTGTCACATATGTGGCCAGCACCATGGGTCCCTCCATGTGTATTCTTTGGTTGGTGGTCCAGGCTCCGGGAGTTCTGGGGGGGTGGGACCAGTTGACATTGTTGCTCCCTCCATGGGGTTGCAAACCCCCTCAGCTCCTTCAGTCCCTTCTCCAACTCCTCCATTCAGGACCCCATGCTCAGTCCAGTGGTTGCTGTGAAGTGAATCTTGGATGTTCTGAACTTTTGGGCTAATATCCACTTATCAATGAGTACATACCATGTTTGTTCTTTTGTGACTGAGTTATCTCTCTCAGGATGATATTTTCAAGTTCCATACATTTGCCTGTGAATTTCATGAAGTCATTGTTTTTAATAGCTGAGTAGTATTCCATTGTGTAAATGTACCACATTTTCTGTATCCATTCCTCTGATGAGGGACATCTGGGTTGTTTCCAGCTTCTGGCTATTATAAATATGGCTGCTATGAACATAGTGGAGCATGTGTCCTTATTACATGTTGGAGCATCTTCTGGGTATATGCC
>CM052718.1:39397028-39441268 GCA_028551405.1 Uromys caudimaculatus | reverse complement strand
CTGTGAATTTCATGAAGTCATTGTTTTTAATAGCTGAGTAGTATTCCATTGTGTAAATGTACCACATTTTCTGTATCCATTCCTCTGATGAGGGACATCTGGGTTGTTTCCAGCTTCTGGCTATTATAAATATGGCTGCTATGAACATAGTGGAGCATGTGTCCTTATTACATGTTGGAGCATCTTCTGGGTATATGCCTAGGAGAAGTATAGCTGGGTCCTCAGGTACTACTATGTCCAATTTCCTGAGGGTCCGCCAAACTGATTTCCAGAGTGGTTGTACCAGCTTGCAATCCCACCAACAATGGAGGAGTGTTCCTCTTTCTCCACATCCTCACCAACATCTGCTGTCACCTGAGTTTTTGATCTTAGCCATTCTGACTGGTGTGAGGTGGAATCTCAGGGTTGTTTTGATTTGCATTTCCCTGATGACTAAGGATGCTGAACATTTCTTTAGGTGCTTCTCAGCCCTGCAAATTTCCTCAGTTGAGAATTCTCTGTTTAGCTCTGTTCCCCATTTTTAATGGGGTTATTTGGTTCTCTGGAGTCTAACTTCTTAAGTTCTTTGTAAAAACGGCCATCCTGCCAAAAGCAATCTACAGATTCAATGCAAGCCCCATCAAAATTCCAACTCAATTCTTCATAGACTTAGAAAGAGCAATTCTCGAATTCATTTGGAACAACAAAAATCCCAGGATAGCAAAAGCTATCCTTAACAACAAAAGAACTTCTGGGGGTATCAGCATCCCTGACCTCAAGCTGTACTACAGAGCAGTAGTGATAAAAACTGCATGGTATTGGTACAGTGACAGGCAGGTAGATCAATGGAATAGAATTGAAGACCCAGAAATGAACCCACACACCTATAGTCACTTGATCTTTGACAAAGGAGCTAAAACCACCCAGTGGAAAAAAGACAGCATTTTCAACAAATGATGTTGGTTTAACTGGTGGTCAACATGTAGAAGAATGCAAATTGATCCATTTTTTTTAAAAAGATTTATTTATTTGTTATATGTAGGTACACTGTAGCTGTCTTCTGACACCTTTTCTTCTCACTCTGGCTCCACTTGCTGTAGCTGTCTTCAGACACCCCAGAAGAGGGGATGAGATCTCATTATGGATGGTTGTGAGCCATCATGTGGTTGCTGGGATTTGAACTCACAACCTTCGGAAGAACAGTCGGCACTCTTAACCACTGAGCCATCTCTCCAGCCCCGAAATTGATCTATTCTTATCTCCTTGTACAAAGCTCAAGTCCAAGTGGATCAAGGACCTCCACATAAAACCAGATGCACTGAATCTAATAGAAGAGAAAGTGGGGGAAAAGTCTCGAACACATGGGCACAGGGGAAAACTTCCTGAACAGAACATCAATGGCTTATGCGCTAAGATCAAGAATTGACAAATGGGACCTCATAAAACTACAAAGCTTCTGTAAGGCAAAGGACACTGTCAATAGGACAAAACAGCAACCAACAGATTGGGAAAAGATCTTAACCAATCCTATGTCCGATAGAGGGCTAATATCCAATATATACAAAGAACTCAAGACGTTAGACTCCAGAGAACCAAATAACCCTCTCCTCTTTCACCACCCATTTTCCCAATACAGAATGGTTCTACTCCCAGATGGGTCAACCTGTCCTGACTCGGGAGGGAAGAACACAGGTGCTTTCTGGCTTTCCAGTAGCATTTTTTTCTTCCCAGATCATCACAGCATGGGGGGGGGTGTTAGGTGCTGGGGTGAAGGTGGACCCAACCCTAGTGAGTATGCACAAATGATGGCATGTGTGTGATTCCTCCCGGGGGACTTGGTGGTACTTTACTTGGTAAGGGTAAGGTCAGTTTCCTTCATTCCTCTCTTAATCAAGACTCAGTTCCACACAAGCTTTAAAGACTTGATATTTCTGTCTTTGTGATTATGATAAGGTCTCTCCAGGGCACTTGTGGTGGACAGGAGGTCATGCTTGGTCCCTTGGAAGCAATCAGAGGTGTCTTGGATCAGGATGAGGCAGTTGAGAGATGGCTTTTGTTAAGAAGGAGTGGGCTTCTGGGCTGGACTGTAGCAGCCTTGTACAGGACCTATGCCATCTTTCAACAGTCCTGGAAGGTAAACTGTCATCAGCCCCTCTGTCCTTCCTTCCCTCTTTCCCTCCCTCTCTTCCTCCTCCCTCCCTTCTTCCCTCCTTTCTTTTTATCTATCTATCTATTTATCTATCTATCTATCTATCTATCTATCTATCTATCTATCTATCCATCCATCTATCTATCATCTATTGTTATGAGGCAGAATCTTGCTAAGTAGTTGAGGCTGGCCTTGAAATTGCTCTGTAGCCCAGATAGACCTTAGAACTTTTGATAATCCTGAGTGGCTAGAATTACAGACCTCTATCATCAGACCAAGTCTTTCTTCTTTATTTATTAATCTATTCTCTCATATATTATGTCCCCACTGCAGTTCCCCCTTCCTCCCACCTCTTCCACTTTCCAGCCTCCTCCCTCCCCAACCACCCCTCCTCCGTTTTCCTTCAGAAAAGGACAGGCTACCCAGAAATATCAAGCAAACATGGCATATCAAGTTGCAATAAGATTAGGCACCTCCCCTCATATTATGGCTCGGTAGGAGGACAAGGGGCCAGAAAGCAGGCAGAAGAGTCAGAAATAATCCCCGCTCCCTCTATTAGAATTCCCACAAAAACACCAACCAGCAAAGTTATAACACATACAGAGGACCGTCCAAGTCTTAACTTCTTAGACTAGGAAGCCAAGTTTCAGAGAAGGGGAGTGACTCCTGGCCTGGGACATATGTGGGACCCAGGAGAGCAGGAAAGGGCCCAGGAATGGCTGGAGTGGGGAATGGGCCAGGGCTTGGGTGGAACATGAGCAGGAGACTCCCAGCAACTCAGTGAGACCTTGCTTCCTGCCGGCTGAAGGACACCTGGTGACGCAGTCCTTCCTAACTCACCTCTCCCCTGACTCATTGGCTTTTCTACCTGAAAGGCTCCAAACCCCGGGGCCTTAGCTCAGATGATGTCTTCGAACCCTCTTCAGGGCTGCATTCTTTGGGATTGTTGTCCCTGGACTTTGCACATGTCATTTCAGTGTGTGGGGCAGCAGCTGTCTGTCTTCCTCTGATAGATCCCTGCTGTCACAAAGTGGCACAAAGGTTACTTCATCCTGAAGCCTTCTGTGATTGGACCCAGCATTTCTCACACCTGCCTTACATCAGTACTTAGGACAAACCTGAGTTCTGCAGAGGGTCACAAACAGGGCTGCACAGATGCTCAGGGCAATGTACCAAGAGCACTGGTTCCCACCCTGTATTAGAAACCAATTTGAACCGGGCAGTGGTGGCACACACCTTTAATCTCAGAACTTGGGAGGCAAAGGCAGGTGGATCTCTATGAGTTGATTTCTCTGCTGTAGAGATTAAGTTCCAAGACAGCCAGGGCTACACAGAGAAATTCTGTCTCAACAACAACAACAACAACAACAACAACAACAACAACAACAACAGAAAACAACTTGAATCAGGACTTGGCAGCTCACACTTGAAACTCCAGCACTGGGGAGGTGGAAACATGAGGATAAGGAGGTCATGGACATCTTCACTTGCCTAGCCAGGTTGAGGCTAGACTAGACTATGGGAGATCTTGTTTTAAATACATTAAAAAAAAAAAAAAAAAAAGGAGGAGGAAACCAGCTGAGACAAAGACAAGACAGTGATTTGAAATGGGAAAATTCAGTTTATCAATGGCCAGTATGAGACCAGTTACAAAGGCCTTTCATGTTCATTGTTAGTCTGTATTATTATTATTTTAACAAGCTGAGTCCACTCTCTTCCGGTCTAGAGGGGGAACAAGCTACATATCGCCAAAGCTTCCTTTTTGGGTAGAGGAGGTGGGGAAGCTCCCTTTCTACCCATAGGCCTTCTGGCTTCTCTGTGGTGGCCCAACTTCTGTCCACACATATGACCATATCTTTACCTGCACTGTGGCAGCTGGCTGTGAAGTTTCTGGTAGGAAGAAAGACTGAGGTATCCGCTGGTCACCAGTGGCAAGCCACTGGACACGAAGAATATGGTTCTTTTCACACAGTTCCTGGATCGTCCAACTTTGGCCCCCCCCCATCTGCATGGGGGCAGTTGGAGGATTCCCCAGTTCATCTAGTCTTTACTACTGGTTTGTAAGGTAGCTATTATTACCTGCACTTTACAAAAGAGATAGTGGTTCAATGATAGAACTGGGATTGGAGCCCAGACCTTGGAGATCAGAGTTCAAATTCTCTCCATCTCTTGGCACTCCTCAGCCTCAGCACTGTTCTTGTTTGATGAGGTAGTCATGTTTGCTTCGTGGGGAGGGTAAGTGTCATAGCTCTGAGGGGAAGGTTTCCCCAATACAATAGTTACCGCTCTGAGGGGAAAGGTATCCTGGAAGTCGGGAGCCAAGAAATACCACAAAGTCACAAGGCACAACACACCTAACACAGAGATGTATTGGAATAGACACAAGAGGGTGGCTACCTCTGCTTGAGAGAGAAGCAGCAAAGAACAGAACAGGAGGCAGGCTTTATATAGGGTTTCTTGGGTGTCAGGGAAGCTTTCCAGGGTGGACTAAGCTTGGGCAAACTCAGGGATTGGTGGGATTTGTGACCAGACCTTGTGTTCTTTGTTTTTTTCTTCTCTGTAGGACAGAGCTTGGCTACATGAATCTCGAGGGGCTGGAAACAACCCTATGGTAGTCTGGGGAGACAAAGGGTGGCTGCTTGCATCCTTTGAGGAGCTAGGCCTGGCCCGTATAGTAGTCTGGGGCGGGGCTTGGCCACTCAGGCCTTGAGGGGTTTACAGGAAGTAGAGTGGGATGGTTTCCTGTGTATTCAAGCATAGGCGTCTCTGCCTTTGCCCATGAGAAGTCAGGGGACTCCTATCTCCTGCTTATGTCTGTGGTTACCAAACACAGCATCGAACATTGGTAAATGTCTCCTAGGGGACAAAATTATCCTGGACTTGGAAGGTGCAGCTGCATAGCTAAGAACCTCAGGCTGGTTGCTTGCTCTTCCTGGTCTTTTGTGGGTCCTGCTCCGCATATGTAGTGGGTGGAAATCCATGGACTCTCTAGCCTCTTTCCTGTTTGCAGTAGCTCCAGACAGGCTGTGGTCATGTAAGAGGAGCTAAGAGGGTCTGGGTTTCAGCTCTATAGCTTTGCCTGCTGCCTCTCCTGAATGAAGCATCCTGTGGCCCAGGCTCCACATATTGGAGAGTTGTTTATCCCTCCCACTGTGCTGATACGGGTTTAGGGAACTCACATATGGGTTATGCTGCCTGCTGGGACACCCAGCAAATTCAATTCACAAATTCAAATAATGGGGCCTCTTTTCTTCATGCCATCTACGGCATATAGGCTGGATTTTGGTTCTCACATACAATCCCAGATGTTACTACTCTACATAATCATTTACCACAGCAGTCTTGTCCGAGAATGCTTTATTGGTGGCCCTTTCTCTCTTCATTACAGGGAACTCTTACATAATGGAAATGCATCGACAAAGGCCAAACCTTATTCAGACCTAAGACTTGACTTTTTTCCCCTCACCCACCTTTGCTCTGGACTGAGTCATTTAGCCACTAAACAAATATATTAAATATCTACTTTGTGCAAGTGGAGTTTTGGGGAATTTGAGTTTGGACTCCTAGAAATGAGGTAATATGATCTTGTGTGTGTGTGTGTGTGTGTGTGTGTGTGTGTGTGTGTATTCTCAATGCCTGTTTTGAGAACCCTGTTAGAGCCCGGGGCTGTCTTCAACTTTATTCCAAACTGTATGCTGCCACACATTGAATATAGGAGACAGCAAAATCCAGCTGGTTCCTCTCAAGTCAATAGCAGAAAATTTGCAAAAGATGAAGTAGTGTTAGTCTTTACACTTTGCATTTTGAAAATTATTTTTTGAGAACAAGCATTACTTTTGTACATTTGTGTTGTGTTACAGGTTCCACATAGATTGGAATATTCCATCCTGTAGGGTTCCTTAAGCAGGAAGGTAAACAATCAGAATAGCTTTAGGAAGTCCCTGAAACTGACCAGATTCACTAGGTCCCACCACCCTAGAGTTACCAAGTCAAGATGCCGAGATAGTCACAGACAAGCCAAACTACAGAGAACATTTTTGAGATCAGACCAACTTCTGGTCTGCAAGAAACAGAAAGCAGCATTTCTGTCTGGAAGAGGTTTAGATCAACTGAGTCACTTGGAAGAGACACTCTCCAATGTGTTGAGCTGCCTGCACGCTGTGCACTGTGCCTCTCACCTTCTGTGGACTGTTTGCCATGCTAAGGTGGGCTTTGGTGATGCAACTGTCTGAGTCATTTCTGCTCCTACAAATAACCCTCCTCCATACTCCTTTAATAACCCCAATAAAACCCATTGGTTCACCAAGTTGGACTTTGATGGTATCTGTACTTTGGTTAGCAATGGGCTCCCTATCTGGGGTGAAGAGATGTGCAAGTTTCTCCAGGGAAAGTCTTATCACACAACAATGCTCAATGACTCTGCTATCCATATGAAGGAATTAGTAAGGTTAAAATGTCTTAGCTGGATACAGCTGCATGAGCCTAAGGAGGCAGAGGCAGGAGGACTGCTGACAGTTCAAGGCTAGACTGGACTACACAAAAGCTCCAGGCTAGTCAGGACTCTGTCTATAAACCAACATAAAACAGGCTGGGGTGATAGCCCAGATGGTGAGTTTTACAAGTTTCATCCCTTAGAACCTTTTTTAAAAAAAATTAGAACAAACAAACAACCCTCAAGTATGTTAATATGTGCTTAGATCCCCAGTGCAGAGGCAGAGAAGGGCTGATCCCTGGCTAATGGGCTAGTCAGCTTTTATAGGCCAGTGAGAGGCCTTTTCTCAAAAGCAAGGTGGGAAGTACTTGAGGTTGTTCTCTGACCTGCACATAAACACGTACATGCACTTGTGTGCTCATGTATACTGCAACACACACACACACACACACACACACACACACACACACACACACACACACAGAGAGAGAGAGAGAGAGAGAGAGAGAGAGAGAGAGAGAGAGAGAGAGAAAGAGTGTGGAATTTCTTATTTTTATTTCAGAGAAAGTTAAAACTAATAGAGATAACCCAGTTCTTCAGAGACTTACTTAACACTCAAAGTAAGGAGGGCCAAGACTGGAAACATGCCCATGTGGTAGGCCAACCCCGGGCTTGTAAGACTAATACTAGCTTGGGCGCCCATGTTAGAGGCTGATGGCAAATGTTGGATAAGCTCCCATCTCATCAGTGCCTCAATTTTTGCACCTGTACAATGGGAGCATCATGGCCCTTTGAAAGGTGACTGTGATGGTTCGTATATGCTCAGCCCAGGAAGTGGCACTATTAGAAGGCCCCTGTTGGAGTGGGTATGTGTCACTGTGAGTGTGGGCTTTAAGACCCTCATCCTAGCTGCTTGGAAGCTAGTCTTCCACTAGCAGCCTTCAGATGAAGATGTAGAACTCTTAGCCCCTCCTGTACCATGCCTACCTGGACACTGTCACGCTCCTGCCTTGATGAAAATGGACTGAACCTCTGAACCTGTAAGCCAGCCCCAATTAAATGCTGTCCTTATAAGAGTTGCCTTGGTCACGGTGTCTGTTCACAGCAGTAAAACCCTAACTAAGACAGTGACTGTGTTGTATCACCTCACTGGTGGGAACTTTGCTCTGCTAGGAGGTTAGAGGCTCTGTAGGGAGCTGGGATGTTTAAAGGGGTCCCACAGAGTAATCCCAGGTGTGGGGACTGGGGCTCAGTGTGTGTCATCAGCCTCCCCCGCAAGGTAAATATGTGAAGATTGGGAAAGTTGGTCAAAGGAAAGGAATTCAGTTTGTGAAATCGCTTCAAAGGGGGAACTGGAGGCAGAGCTTTCCTTTCCTGTTGATTGTAAGCACTTTTGAGTTTTGTGAAGTTCCATTTCCTGAAACTTTGTAAAGGGCATGGAAGCAGCTGAGTTTGTCCTTTTTTTGAGGTCCGTTTGTTGGAGGTGACAGCCACTTTTTTTTTTTTTTTTTGACTCCTAGTCTAGAAGTGACTCTGCAAAAGTCTCCACAGGGAACATGGACTCTCCGACCAGTGACTGAGGCAAGACCCCTTTCCACCCATGAACTTCTTTTCCAGTATCCCAGTAACCTTTGTTGGCGTAAGTCGCTGCTATCAAAGAACTTCCACCATGTGGTGAAGGTGGGAGCTTTGTCACCACATCGTCCTTGGTCCTTAGATGCCTTTCTGAGCAATCCTTCCTGGTGCTTGTTCCTTGACCTGAGAGATTCCTTCCCTGGCTTTGGCTAAGAGCTGTTGACCAGATTTCTACTGAAGTGCAGTAACTTAACAGCTGGCCACCAGTCACTGATATATCTCACTGAAAGGAGGGCTTGGGGACTATGGGACAGAGGATGGTGTTCCTAGCCTCCACCATTTTACTCTTCTATCTCCTCAGGGCTTCTGGAGCCATGCCTAGGATTCAGACAGTGCTGGGCCTGCGGAGAGATGAGATGGGCTTCAGCAGGAGGAGGTTAGGACCCTTCTGTCCATCCCTCAGCCCCACATTTGGCTTTTGCTTTATCTGTCTCAATTTTGGGACCAAGTCTGATGTCACTGCAGCTTGCTAGACTTACCTTGGCTAAATACTGAGAAATGCCAAAATTGGACATTTGCATTATCTTTAGGAGTGTGGGATGACTGAAGCCATACTATGTAGCCCAGGATGGCCTCAAACACATGATCCTTTTGCCTCAGCCTCCTGATGCCATAATTTCAGGAATTTACAGTATGTCTGGCTACTGTTGATCTTTTAATTATTTATTATTTTTTGCAGTGTCAGGGATTAAACTCAGGACTGCCTGCACGCCAGGTAAATGCTTTACTGGCGTTCAATTTCTCAGCTTTTCTAATGAAGTTTTGATTGTTTCATTTAAGGCTATAGTTGGTGTTTAGGCAGCACGTCCCCTTTCCCACAAATTCCTTGTTCTGATTTATTTTCTCTTGTGTTAAAGTCCCATGACAAAAAGCAACTTATAAAAATGCTTTATTTCAGCTTATAATTCTAGGTTTATAGTCCACCTTTGTGATGATGCCAAGGCAGGAACTTCCAACCGCAGGTTGGTCAGCTACCTGGAAGTCTGTGAGGTTTGGTGTTCATGGTTACAGACTCCTCCCACTTGAAATCTCACAGTCTTACAGTGGTGACTGGGTGGGTGGCAGCACACAGATGAAGCTCAGGTTTAATATAGAGAAGGCAGATTCTACCTCTGCTCTGGGGATGCAGTGGAAGTAGCATTTTCATTGGTACCTAAGGGAAGGACAAGGTTTCTCAAAGGCGAGAAGCCAGAATGAGTCAGAACCAGGGAAGGAAGGGCCTGGGTTTGGATCAAAGATTCAAGCAGGATGTCAGGTTGGTCATGAGCTACAGAGAACCCTAGTCCTGTGCAGGAAGGCTTTCTGAGGCCCGATGCGTCCAGCTTGGTCAGTACGGGCACTGAGTGATCACCGCAGCCGTGCTAACCTTTTCTCTCTTTTCTGCCATGTTAATTTCCATGGTGTCATGCCAGGGCCATGTCCTCTGAGGAAGACATGCTGCTGAGTAGAGTCATCTACAGGTGTGATCTGTGGAGTAGATGACCAGGGATTGCCATTCACAGAAAAGAAACCTTCTCTGATGGTCTCCTCCCTGTGCATGTTTTCAGGACTTGGTGTCTGGTTTCCTGCTCACTGCCGAGGAGAGTGGGTCAGAAAAGCCTGTGTCTGGAGGACCACAGACTACCAGATGGAACTAGGCCTCTTCAGGGTACTGAGGCATGTACTTGTTACCATCAATCAAAAGCATGTATCATAGCAGATGAGAAATGGCTGGGAACGTGGGAGGGTGGGGTCAGACATCAAGAAGGTAGTGTGAGTTAATTTTGGGAGCTTGGGGAGCCAAAGAAGATTTGGGGGGAAGAGTGTAACCCAAGCAGTGTGGAACTTTAGAATAGTGTCTCCAGCATCAGTGTGGAGTGGAAAGGTGAGTCCAAGGAGGCTGAGAAACCACTTAGAGGTGAATGCAGTTCTGCAAGTGAGAGGTTGGTGGGACAAGAAAAGAGAGGGCTGAGGTGAGGATGTCTGGGAGAGGAAGGGGTGGGAGGCAAGTGCTGATTCCCTGGTTCCCCGAATCTGACTCACCCTGTCCTCAGTTAGCTCTCATGGGTCCACTCTCCATTTTCACAGCCAACTTCCTCCTCTGTGTCCGGGTCTCCTGTCAGGCTCACAGTGCTGGCATCTACACCACTCTGACAGCTCCTACTAGGTTCCTCAGTGGTCGGGGTGGGGTGTGTGTGTCTCATCCTGGGATCGTTTATGTTTTGTGTCAGACTGATCTCCCTCTGCGCATGGTTGTGTATTCAGGAGCCTTCCCCAATCTCCCTCACTAGATGTCAACAGCAGTCTGACCCCCCACACTGTGACTGCAGGCCCAGAGGCATGTTTCCTGGGAGCCACATCAGGAGCCTGATGCTCCAAGCCAGGAGTCAGCTGCCAACCCTTCTCTTCAGAGTTGCCTCACGCTCTTAAAATGGGAAGTCCACTAAAGCTCCCATCTGCTGCCCGTGATAAACATCTCCAGAGGTCCCCTTCATGCCCCTTCCGCTGCTGGCTTCTCCAGAGACTCTGATTGTCTATCAGCTTCCTCCCACACAACACCCAACATCCATTTTGGATCTGGAGCTGTGTTCATCAGTAATGGGGGGGACCTAAAATCGTCTCTTGGAGCCACATGGTGGAAACACTGGCTTGCACTCCTGGCTTGCCTGGGTTCCTTTTGCTGTGTTGATTGTCAGCAGGGTGTCTCTGGGGGGGCAATTTACTTCACCTCTGAACTTTCTTTTTAAACTATACATTAAAGGACTGTACTCTCAAGCTCATTTTAAACACAGACAGTTTTTAAAGTGTGAGCCATTGGAAGGGCTACAGTCGGCTTCATAATGATGCTGACAGTTCTTGTCCCACAGGTAAGTAACAGAAGCCGTGACTAGCACTTGACACTCACTTGAGGGTATCTTCTGTGCCTGTCCTGCCCCAGACTCTTTTAGATCTGTGTTAGTGTCTGTGCCAGGGGGCTGGAAGGAGACTGTAATGACCATGGCCTCTTCCTCCTGATGGGAAGGTCTATCTATTCTAGTCCCCTTGTTACCTGAATCCACAGGACCTAGTCCCCTCTTTCCCCTTCCAGGTAACTAGAGACACAAGGTAAGAGCAGCTAGAGTTTTTCACAATGACAGGTTCCTGAAAGTCACCCCAAGCTCTGGGCTGGGGATAACTGGGTGCGGGCTGGGGGTGGGGTGGGGTAAACACAGAAAGAGGAAGGAACTCTTAGAAAGCAGAGGGCTGGAAGGTGAGGCTGAAGATCTGACAGCTGGGCCAGAAGGCAGGGCCTTGGAGGGATAACAGGGACCTTCAGTACTCCTGCTATCCAGAAGACTGAGGCTGGCATGGCCTCTGGTGGGTGGGGTGTGGTCTGTGAATTTTCTTGAGGGAGGGCCTGGACTTCCTTGTTGTATTTGTACTGACTGTTTCAGCACTGACTTCAGTCCTCCTTGTCTGAAGCTGCTCTGTCACTCAGTGCTCTCTTGGCTGCCAGGCCCTATTGCTGGCTGCTTTTTAGTTAGCTTAGAAGAAAAATGAGGAAGGAAGTAGAGGACTTCTCTTACAGAGACTATTGCCCTAGAGACGATGCTATGTACTGTATCTTAGAATAAGATGCCATGGCTCCTGCAATCTCCCTGTGGCCCCGGAACAGCACCGTTTCCTGGCTGTGAAGCATCCTTTCTGTCTCTCTACAGAAACTGCAGTATTTGGTTCCGTTTCCTGGGAGCCCAATTGGGGAAACTGAGATCAAGCCAGAGCTTATGCTGAAGACTTCCTCTTCTACTTGGGTGGCTGGGGGAATGAGTGGCCAAGCCCTGGGACACTGACCACAGATACATGCAGGTCCTTGATTCAACTAAAATTGAAAATTTTACTAGTTTGTCATAGGTGCAACTTAATCAGGTGTCAGCCACATACTCCTTCTCAGGTGGCCTTGACAGTCAACCATTGTCTGTGCTTTTTCTTCTTGCAAGACCCAAGTTCTGCCCATGCTCTGATTTAGCATCTGCCAGTGAGATCTGGATAACTTTTATTCTCTTCACTGAGCCTCAGTTTCTGAATCTGCTCAGTGGAGGCAGGACTGTAACATTTGCTTTTCATGGCTGACAGCCAATCACAAGGTCCTGCTATAGGTGACAACATGATTTGCCTGGGTAGTCTTTGTGGGTGCTGTCTTCAAGTAATTAATAATACCTCCTTTGTCTCCCAGAAATGTTCTGTTTCAGACAGTGCACCCCACAGTTGCAATGTCTTGGCTTTGGTGTTAAAGTCCCCTTCCTTTGGCCCATTGATACCTTGTGCAGAAACAGCAACAATGGGATTATTCTGAACTGTGCTCTACCGTCAAGCACAGTGTGGCCCTGGGCAAGGCATTTCCTTGAGCTTTTGTTAACCACTCTGTGTGTGGTTAATGCCTTCCGTTCTTTGGGAAGTGTGGCCACATGTTGCACTTGCCTGCTTCCCCAGGTCTGGCATCAGAAAGCCTTTAGCTGGGTGGACAAGTGACTGAAAACACATTTGCTGTGACTGAAGGAGTCACCACTGTCCCCAATTTACACTCACTGGCTCTCATGGCTCCAGGCTCCTGAATTGAGGACCAGCATGTATATGTCGTCAGTGTCCCAGGGCTTAGGCATTCATTCCCCCAGGCACCTTACCCCAAATGGAAGAGGAAGTCCTCAGCATAAGCTCTGGTTTGATCTCAGTTTCCCCAAACTGTTTCCTAGACCTCACCATAGTACCTGCATCTTCTGTCCTAAGATGACTGATTGGGCAAGATAGTCTCAGAACCTGATGCCAACTCTAGCAGATTTCTGGCCTTGGGCACCAGATTGTGTTTAGAAGACTCTAAGACCTTGGTTTGGGTCTTGGCTCGGTCTCTCAGAAACTCTGTGACCTTAGGCAACTCACTTAACTTCTCTGAGCCCACATTTTCTCGGATGAATAACAGAAAAATCTTAGATGATTGAGAGGTATTATGGGTATGTACTTGAGGCATGTGCATAGGCTTGGAGGGCCAAGTAGGTACTTAATAAACATCCGTCTCTCCCTTTACTCTCCCTTCTATTGGCATTTGCCCAGGGCAGGGAAGCTAGGGCCACGCATCTCCGGCATGACTGTGGACACCTAGTCACCAGCACTGCCCCAGTTTCTGAATCCAAAGACTGATGGAGTAGTTGGGTAAAACAACGAGAAGATTCAACAAATCACCTTTCCAGAATGTCCCAAGCAGACCTGAGGTGGCGTTGTTGAATGTGTTATTGTACTTACTTCTTCTGTGGCTGTGCAAAATCAACTTAAAGAAGAATTATTTTGGCTCACAGTTCTAGGATAAGGTCCACCATGATGAAGAAGGCCTGGTGGCAGTAGAGGAAGTATTGGACACGTGCCATCTGTAGTCAGGAAACAGAGCTGACTGCTGGCCCCCAGCATGCTTTCTCCTTTTTATTTAGTCTGGGACCCCAAGGTATGGAATGGTGGCACCCACATGTAGGGTGGGTCTTTCTACCTCACTTAACCTTCTCTAGAAAGTCCTGTACAGTCTTACCCAGAAGTCTGTCTGCTCAGTGATTTTAGATCCTGCCAAGATGGCAATTAGTATCATGGTTGTAGTTTTCCTTTAGGGAGGAAGCAAAATGGTCCTAAGAATGGGTTTACTGACACCTAGCAGGTACCAATATTTGTCTTTGCCAGCTTCTTGTTCATCAGACTCTAAGAGATGGACCTCACTGCTGTCATTGCATGAAGAAGCCTCTATAGCGGGCAACATCCCAAGGCTGCCTGGCAGAGGAGATGCATCAATCCAAGTGTGTCTATCACCCAAAGCAGGCTTCTCCTGCCTCCTTCCTCTCTTGGGTTACCAGATGTGAGGCTTTATCTTGATTGTGAACCCCATAGCACTAAGAAAGGCATTGGGGGTTGGTAAAGCACTTTCTGGCCTTGTCTGTGATGAGTTTCCAGAAGCAATTAGACTGTGAAGGCTCTGACCTAATCGATCGGTTAACCCCTTGGTGGGTGACACTTGATGGCATTCTGGGAGGAGGGGAAAGGTGTGAGAAAGTAGGTGCCTTCGGAGTGTCTTTGCAGGCTAGATGGTGTCTAGATCCCTTCTGAATCCCACTTGGCTTCCATGATGTGGTCTGTTCTGCTCTCCTCATTGTGTTAGAGGAGCCCTTGTGCAAGGGTTATCATCAGCTTGTCAGGATCTAGAAGCACCCGGGGGACCAACTGCTGGCCTTGTTTAGCTGAGGTTCATTGAGATGGGGAAACACACTTTAAATCTGTGCAGCACCATTCCGTGCTCCCAGACTGCAGACTCCATGTATCTCCTGCCTCTTGCTCCTGCCACCGTGATCTCTCTCTACCACAGTAAACTCACCCTCAAGCTGTGAGCCCAGATGAACCCTTCCTTAAGCCATTCTTGTCAGGTGTTTGGTGGCAGCAGCAAGAAAACCAGGACACACCCTGGAACCGTGAGCAAAATAGATCTTTTCCCCTTAGAGTTGCTCTCTCAGTTTGTCCTCAGTCACAAAGAATATGGCGACGCTCCCAAGTTTCTTTGCCGTGGCCTTTACTCACATGCTCTCTCTGCCACACAAGTGCTTATCTCTCGAGGCTGCCTCGCTTTCCTCTCTTCCCATGACACTTGACTCCCACCTATTTCTCAGGGATGCTTTGAAGACAGAGAAGAATGTGTTTTCCCAAAGCTCCCCAGAGGGTCCTCCTGGCCTCACCCAGTGCAGCATATTATTAGCTAAGGCACAATGACAGCAGCCTAATGACTGCTTTCTACCTTCCTGTCGCCGAGCCAGTCGCAGGCATCATTAGCCCCATTTTAGTGATGGGCCAGTTGAGGCTCAAAAGCGTGATTTGTGACTTGCCTACAGTAATGCTGTGAGTCAGTAGCAGCCCCATGTAACCTTTGTCTCTCTTGTTTGCCTTCTTTCAAGCCCAGGGTGAGAAAGAAGTATCAGGGCTCTAGGAACTTCTGGTCCTTTCTTGGAGCCAGGTTTCAGTGCTCAATCCCAGAGATGCCTAGTTCAGTCCAAGCCTGTTCCTCACTAGGCATTGGCTCCAGATGGATGGGGGATGGATGGGACATTGTTCTCAACTTTGTACAGTTATAATTTGTGGCTATGCTTGTGGTTAAGATGGTGGTAGTGGTGGTATTGTGTGTGTGTGTGTGTGTGTGTGTGTGTGTGTGTGTGTGTGTGCGCGCGCACGTGTGTACATGTGCGTATCCTGGTTCCTTGGGCTTGAAGGAGGAGCTGATGAGGGATGAAGGGTAAGGACATCACATTTGCTCAGTGTTTCTATGTGCCACCTGATCCCCATTCTACAGACAAAGAACTTGAGACCTAGATGAGGTCAACAGCTTTCTTCTGCATTCTCACTCAGGTTTTCCTGCAATCCATGAGCTCTTGTAATTGAAATTCTCCTGAAAGTCCCACTCAGTCCCTGTAGAATTACTCTGGGAGAACTGGGGTCCACAATATGTTAGCTTTTCAGTCATGTGATACACACAAGGTCCTGCATACATGAAGAACATCCTAGTGGTTTCCCTGGCTGTGTCCATGTGGAACCGTGCACTCATTTGGGAACAAGTGGCTCTGCATTCTTCTTTTTTGCAAAAGTGCTTGACCCTGTGGCCTGATCCCATCAACTTGAGGCCATAAGACGAGATGTCTCTACAATGTGGAGAGCTTTAGGCTAGTTGTTGCCCCTTAGTGTCCTGATGTGCAAAACCAGGCGTCTGTGTGGCAGACACTGGCATTGTTAGCTATCCCACTGGAAGAGACAAGGTCATCAGGACTTCCTAAGGACCTCTGTGAGAAGAGAAACTTCATAAGAGACCAAGCATGGGTTCGCCCTGGGTGACCTGGTGCCTCATGGAGCTTTAAGATGACTGAGAGTAGCCAGCCACCCATGGAAAAGGGGACTTCAGAGCCCCATGAGTGTATTGGCTGGCGGAGGGCCTCTTGCTCCAGCTCTTAGTCACAGGAAGTTGCTGAGAAATCGCTGACATATAATCATGTCTCTTTGATGGCCACAACTGTGTGGGGGTGGCCAGCTTTTCCTCTTAAACAAATGCACTTGGACGACTTTCAAGATTGTCACCAGGGCAGGTGAGGACTCACTCCAGCATGCTGCTCAGGCATATGCTTTTGGTGCCCCTGGGCACATTCACAGTCTGCTCTGGACTTTGTGGCACTGGTAGTAGGTCAATGGGCCCATGAAAGCTCAGGGGTTACTCAGCTCTGTGCCCATGAGGCCGAGGAAAGGCAAGAAAACAGAAGGTCCTGGAAGAGGCACAAGCCACCCTGCTCACTAGCAGCCCACAGCAGCCCACACCAGTACTGATCCCCCCCCCCCCCCCCATCTCTAGCTTCTGATTTATCAGGTCAACTTAATAAACTTCCTGAAGCCCAAACTCTGTCTCCTGCTCTGCTTTCTGAAAAATGGAACCGAAAATGGGAATGGGGCGGTTGCAAACCTCTTCTGGACTAAACTCCACAAGCCAAGGCTGAAATTGTGTGTTTCTTCAAACATGTAAAATCCTCCATCTTCCAGTGTATCAGGTGGGAGAGTACTACATTGGTTGGTGACTAATGTTTGGAAATTCACTTTCACCAAGCCTGGGCTTTGAGGCCATTTGGGTCTTACCGTTAGCTGTGCCATCTGTGACAGCAGCTTACCTTTCCTGTTTCCAGGGTCTTCATATGCAGAACAAATGACAGAAACACACAGGTCCACTTAGCTGTGTACATCAAGTATATTTGTGAAGTCATTTTGTAGTTAACAGGCAGCTGTCCAAATGGGAGTCATGACATGTTGAAAACAAGGTGGTAGCTGCCAGTGAAAAGGACAGAATCCAGTGAATCTGAAGTCAGGTCCCCAGAGGAATCTGAACACATTTTTGGTTAGTAGTGCCAGTGTTGGGAAGGCACCTCTTCCTCTTTTAGAGATTCTATTGATAAAGAGAATTAACTAAGGTTCTGTTCTTTTTGTTGGAGTTTATCAACTGATGGGTACTGCTGGGGACTGGCCAACAGCTGATGTCCATCTTGGTGGGCTGTGGCTCATGGGTGTGACCACTGCACCGAAGCGCCTGACAGACACAGATGAAACAGTCGTCAGGTCCCGGGTGCTGTGTGAGTGTTAGCATGCAGCCTGAGACCAAGTCAGAGTCTCTGAGGACTCCTCTTACAGGGCTGGGGCAGGAGGCAGGCACTGGATGACAAAAACGTGTGAGCAACGGTCAGACTGCTCCAACAGGAAGTATAGAAGCCTAGTGAGAGAATGAGAGAACTCAGAAGGGCTACCCAATGTAGAAGAGGGGCAGACGAAGGTAGCTGAGGAGCTGATATTACAGCAGAGAGAGTCATGAGCCTGGGGTTAAGGCAGAGATGATGGAACAAAGGCCTTGAGGTGGAAGAGAGCTCAGAGTTGGAGCAAAGTGGGTAGAATTATAGCGAGGGAGAGGAAGAGAGGAGGGAGGGAGAGGTTGACTTAGCTAGAGGTAATGGGAGGGAATCGTTCCAACTTGTCAGGCCACAGTCAAGGTCAGGCTCAACCTCTCCCCTAGTTATTCTGTGACCTAGGTGTATGTCCTTTCTTTCTGGGTCCAGCTTCATTGTAGGCAAGGGGTTGTTTGGACGAGGCAATTCATTCTCAAGCCTCTCTATCTATTCTAAAACAAATAGACAACCAAGACCGAACAGTGCAAACAGTGACATCAAGACTCTAAGAAGCACAGATGCTAGTGTGTGTGTGTGTGTGTGTGTGTGTGTGTGTGTGTGTGTGTGTGTGTGAAGCTCCCACAGAGAGCTTCAAGGAGAAAGTGGCAAAGCCCCTGGAGACTGAATAGGGCAGAAATGCCTTCAGGATCACACCAGATGGGGTCATCTCCATAGGCTTTTGCCTGGGCTCACAGATCAGCTTTAGGGCCCACCGGCACAGCACAGCACATTCCCATTTGCACAGCAAAGATGCATTTTCTTTCATCCCAGAGTGCCTGGGGCCAGAGGGTACAGGGCAGGGCCCCCATGTGCCTGGATTTTTTGTTGACCGTGCACATTTCACTCCATAGGATCAGTACAGCTGCTGTCTTGCCTCATCTCACTCTCCAACCCTGAGGGGTGGCCTTCACCCAGTTTGCTAATGTGCTCAGTTCCTCTTTGGGGCATATGCTTGTCCCTCCAAGTTCTCGTGGCTGAGTGGAAGTGGACCTAGGCCCAGAGGGTGACTAAGAGGGGAAGCCCCTGTACTGTGTGACTCCCAGAGGTTCCTGGTTGCGTAAGGGCTTTTTTTTTTTTTTTTTTTTTTTTTTTTTGAGGAGGTTGCAGGCAACAGGATGAATCATAGCAAACACATGTGGCTCTAGCAGGGGACAGTCCTTCCTCATGCTGCTGTGGAAAGCGAAGCTTCTTAAAATGAATCAGCAGTGCCTGTACCCCAGACCGTGGGAGGAGGATGAGGGTTCGAGTTACAGATTTCCAGAGTATTTGGGTGTGGTTCCCAGAGTCTGACAGCTGAGACTTCAGGGACCTAGGTCTCTGGGTCTCTCATAGATGGAAGGACCTGCATCACTCACCTGAGCTGCGACTGGAGACTCATTACTCAACATTCAACATACTTGTCAGGACTGGAGGAAGGCTGGGGTGCACTTTCAGGCTCTGAACCTGCAAGTCCCAGAGGCATCTCCTCACCTGGATAGCCCAAGAGAGATATTTCTGGCACCTATTTGGTAGAAAAGAACCTTCTTGCTTTCCCAAAAAGCAAGGCAGAATAAAGTGATTAGGAACAACCAAGCTTTGAAATCAGCTTGAAGCTCACATCCCATATGGCGTCTTGGAGTAAGTCTGCAGACAGCTGAGCCCTGCTTTCTCTTCTGTAAAATCAGGAAACAGTATCTGCCAGCTGAGCACACTGTTAAGAACACAAGAGGAAGGCAGACACCATGACAGACTTCCGTAATTCCAGCACTCAGGTTGAGGCAGGGGGACTGTGCATTTAAGACCAGCCTGGGGTGCAAAGGGAAATTGTCACAAGCGTGAAGGAAGACCCACAAGATACCCAGTGGAGGACTTTATAGAAATCCTCAGTGGACATGACAAGAACAGAGTTGACAGGCATTTTGGCTTATTGGCTGTGTGTTTGTAGGTATGTCTTTTAGCTGATGTGTGTGTAGGTTTCTTCATCTTTGAATGGGGATAACGGTGCCTCCTTCATAGACTTGATGGATGGGATGATGGCTGCAAAACTCAAAGTGATGCCTGGGACATTCTGAATGTTGACCAGATGACAGCAAATCCTGCCTCTTCCCACTTCTCTGAAGCCCACTGATACATCAGTATCATCATATTACATCATAATGATACCAGGCCCTCCCCTCCGTCCTTCGGGGCCCCAGCTCCTAGCCCAATCCACTTCAGCCCTTTAGAAAATAAGAACAAGTGTAACCTACTGCTATCTAATAGAGGTTATCACAGTGTCATCTCACCAGTCATAGCTGGGGGGGGGGGACACAGATGACATGATCGTTATCAGGTTTATCTTTCAAAAGATAAAATGGGCTTCAGAGAGGTGGAAAGAGTCAGGATTTGCTGTGATTGGCTGGAAAAAGGCTTTGGGTCAATCTGTCTCGGAGGAGAAGGAAGTTCTTAGGTGTCTGGTACTCATATCCCTTCAGAGATAAAGCAACTTCAGAGTGACCAATCTTTATGCTACTAAAGATGTTGGATGCAGCCCACAGTTGGTCCAAACTCATGGTAGAACCAGGGCACAGAGACCCAGAGATGAGAGTTCCACTCACACATTTTTTCAGGGCAATGTGCTGAAATTTTGGGATTTTTTATGTAGTGTCCTAGATGCTGGTTGATGTCTCTCCTAGGCATAAGTCCCACAGCCTGACTTGAGGTGAACTTAATTTTTGTCGACTGAATGTGCTAGCAAGTCAGTGTTCCTCACTCATGGGCACAAACCCAAATCACATCAAAATATTCAGAAAATATCAGCACTTGGGTCTCATCTCACGGCCATGACTCTAAAGGCTAGTGGGTGGACCTGGGCTGTAAAGGGAATATTTTGTCTATGTGGATGTGGCACCTATCAATAATAAATCTAATGGCCTATGGCTTAGGCAGGATATAGGAGGTGGGATATCTGGGAGGCAGAAAGGATTCTGGGATAGAGCCAGGTGTGACAGTTTCACTAGGAAAGACGTGATGAGATGGATGTACAGGTAACCAGGCATGTGACAGAACGTAGATGAAAATAAATGCGTTATTTTAAGTTATGATCTAGTCTGAGAAGAGCCTGGTTATATGGCCAAGGTATTTGTACATATATTTTGAGTCTGAATCTTAGTTCTGGGAGCATGGGGCTGGGAGGAAGAACCAGGTCTTAATTTTTACACTGGGCATTGCATGATTTAAAAGCTTCCCAGGTTGGGTTGAATGTTTGAAGAGTGCTGAAAGCAGCTGCTTCAGTCCATTGCTTGGAGAGGAAGTAGTCTTTCTGGCTTTCATCTTTGACAGCCACCCCTCCCTTCTCACCCCATCTCACTCCATCCTGTATTTCCCCTCTTCTTTGCTAATCTCTTTTTCTTGTACTGTGATCGTCTTCGTTTGGATACCATCCAGTAAAGCTGACCGTTGAGGGATTTGGCCGTGCCAGTGTGTTTAGCGGAAGCCAGCTGTAACTCTGTCCCTGGAGTGCGGCTGCAGTAGGAGAAGCTCTTGCTTTCAGGGAATCCACATTCACATACCTGCAAGAAGGAAAAAAAGGTTAATAAATAGAGGATATCTGTGGATAGAAATTAGATAAATACATCATGGAAGGGTAAGTGTAGAGAGCGGTTAGAGTATTCGCCATTACAAAATGGCGCTGACTTCCGCTGTCGCTCTAGGAAACTTATGGATAGCGCGGGGTGACTCGCCCAAAGCACTTGCGCATTATGGGTGTACATGACTAATCACCGCCCACTCCCGGGGCGCGCCAATCAGTGGAGGACACGCTGCCTCAGGGCTATATAGCAGCGCCATTCTGGGGCCCGGGGTCTTCCTCTTCATGATGCAATAAACGCTTTGCTGCAGAAGGATCCGTGTGTCCGCGTGGGTTCTTGCTGGCGAGACCAAATAGCGCGCGGGACAGGTAAGAGAGAGCCTACTGGTTAGAGAGGACAGAGGCAGCAGGGAGGGCTTGCATTTCACTGGTCAGTAGGAGAAAGGCAATGACATTGGAATGGGGGTTGAAATAAAGTGACTGTACCGCTGTGTGGAGAGATGAGGGTAGAATATTCCAGAAAGAGAAGACGTGATCAGGATGCTGAAGTGTCACTTTATAATCATTGTGTACCATGCCATGGGAATCTGGAATGAGGCATGAAATAGAAGCACTAACTAGTTTCCTCTGACATGGCTTTGTCAGTGTGTCCACCAATGTCAGGTAACAGGCGAGGCACAATATCCGATAATTCAGAGACAGTAGATACAAACCATATCCTTAGGCTCAGCTCATCTCCAAGTAGGAGATGAATGTCTGAAAATTGCCTTACTAGGCTCAATCTGTGAAAGGTCTTGGGATCTTGCATAGACTTGGGGCTTAGGGGAGTGGGACACAGGACAGCAAGTTATGATTGCAAAGAAAAGGGGATGGATAAGGTTGGATCCGGTCAGGAGAGGCATCTATAGACATAAAGCAATCATAGGATTGCTCAAGGGCACTGTGGGAGGGGTACGTGGCAGGGCAGGGTCATTTTAGGATAACTCTGAACATTCTTTGGCCCACCTTTCAATGATAGGTAAAGCTGGTGTTCCCTTCCTTTGAATCTGAGCTGTGAGTCAGATTCATGGAAGACAGCAAAGACTGCTCTTTGAGGCCCTAGTCTCACAAAAGCCCACAGAACTACTGCGTGGTTCTCTTCCATCACTCAGAATGGCAGGTAAGGAAGCTGACAGCCTCACGACAGCCATACTGTAGAGGTTTCTCTGACTACCTCACCAGAGCCAGCCTTAGCTGACAACATCCTAGACTGAGATTGGATGCATCTGAGAAGCCCTGTCATTCACCAGCATTCAGATGAATACAGTCCATTTTCATGAGGTGTGCCCCTCCCTGGAGCAAAGACTTTTAGTCCAGCTCTGAATTCTTGGCCAACAAAACCAGGAACAAAATAAAAGGGGAGTTTCTTTAGACCACTGAGTGTTGAAGCAATCCATTTCACAGTAGTAGTAAGTAGTAAGAACACTTCGAACTCAGTTAGCTTTTTGTGGACCCCCGTTTCGGGACCAAACATTCAGAAAAATTAACAAGATCAGCTAATAAAGGGCTGTCCTGGGATAATCAGAAGGGTGAGAAGGAAGAAAAAGAACACACAGTACAGAAGACCTACAGGCCTGGAAATCAGTTTGCAAACCTTCTTGCCCACTCCATTGCATAGGCCGAGAGGAAGGGACTAGCCAAGACTGGAACCCATGTCTCAACATCTGGGTTCCTATTCCTGGTTTCCTGGGCACAGAGAGGACTAAAGAAGCGATGAGACAGTTGGTTCTGCTTCTCCTTCCATGGGTCTGGATTTCATCTAGTGAGACTCTGTCTTGAAGTCTTTGCAGAGATTTTTATGAGATTCCGTTCCTGCAATCACCTGTCTACCAACGGCTATATTCCTGGACTCTCCTCAGGGTTAGATGCATTCGCTGATTTTCCCACGTCTATTTTTAAGGCACATCTTCAGGTCAAGGGTGTACTGGGGCCTGGGGCTCCCTTGTTGAACATGCAGACATGGATCCTGAGGGCATTTGGTCTCTCCACTTGGAAGGCGCACCTCTCATCTCTGAGCACCGTTGTCTTTATTCCACCCCTTTGCACAATAACCAGGACCACACCCCTTTGTGCACTAACTGGGTTTGTGACTCATCTCTGGAATCTAAGCTCCCCCAGGGCCGGATTAGTGCTCGATTCATAATGTCTATTTTCAAGCAGGCAGCTTTGCACCTACTCTGCTGTCTAGGCTCCTCTGCCAGGAGGCGGTGCCTTACTGCTATCAACCAATAGCAGGGAGGGATGTCCATGCATTGTCATCTTGGTATCTCATGTGGCACCTGCTGTTTCCTGGATGCTCATATGTGCCAGGTATGGGCACAGAGGCATTCATTCCCACGCCTGTGTAATCCAACAGTTGGGAGTAAGATCTGTATCCAGGATATAAATGGGGCGACACTAGTGAGTAACTTGCTCAAAGGTACTCAGTCGGCTTGAGAGTACCATAAGGTCAAACAGCTTGATGTCCATGCTTGTATTTTTCAAACTGGAGATTGTTAGCTATTAGTGGGCTATGAAATCATTTGCTAGATTGTAACTATCTTAAAAAAGGATTTTAATTAAATGTAAAATACACAAGTACATTGCTGATGGCAAACTATAAGGAACATTTTTCTGATACACACACACACACACACACACACACACACATATTGAGGCATGGTGGTGCACACCTCTAATCCCAGTACTCAGGAGGCAGGCAAGAGAATCTCTGAGTTTGAGGGCAGCCTGGTCTATCTAGTGAGATTCAGGATAGCCAGGGCTATACAGAGAAACCCTGCCTTACCCCTCCCCCAATATATATATATGAAACAAAACATATCTGCACATACATGAGCCCTAACATTGCATATATTTGTATATACATATATGCATATACATGTAGTTATACACATATCTGTATCCACACATGTGTACATATGTCTCTGTGTGATGGTACTCATTGGCGCCTTTTTGCTTGGTTCCTTGCTTAATTTGATGAAGCAGAGAGCCTTTTTGTTAAGTTGCCTCTTAGAGAAGCCCACATGGCAAAGAACTGGCAGTGGCTTCTAGTTGATAGCCATGGAGTTACTGAGGCTTGCAGCCCACAGTCCAAGATGCACCAAATCATGCCAACAGCCACCTAATTACCTTGTCCCAAGAGCAGTAGTTCCTGCTTTCCCTAGATGCAGAGGCTATCTGGCAAGGCCTACAGACCCTCAGATGAAGCAGACAGAGCAGAGAGGCAGAATGGTTCCAGATGTCTAGGCAGCCGCGTCCGCACAGCCAACAGCTACCTAGGGATTTCTTTTATGATTGCGTTCTGTTACTTGCAGTCAAACGCCTTTCTAACCTAAGTCATTTTCTCTTCTCTGGACTTGAATTTCTGCTTTATGCAATGAGGAGATGGACCAGATGACCCCTAAGGGCTCCAGGACCATCTTCCACTATGTCCAGCCTACATGTAGTACACTATTTCACTGGTTTGGTTTTATTATTGATTATTGTTTTAGATTTCTTTATGTGTTAAATTTATAAATGCACCTTGTTGGGAGCAAGTATACAGGAAAAAACATAGCACTGCTGGATTTGGCATGGTCTGAGGTTTCAGGCATCTACTGGAGGTCTCAGGATGAATTCTGTGTGGATTAAGAGGTTTTATTGTGTTTATATAAATCCCCAAATAGCCCATTTTAGAGCATGGTGCCTTCAGCTGCTCTGCCTGTGGGATTCTAGGAAGTCTTCCTCATCTGAGGAAAAAGTGGCCTTCATGTGAAGAGGAGGGAGAACCCACACTCAGTAGATGCTGAGGGCTACAGCCTCTCACTGTGCCTGCATTCCAGCTCCTGTCTGACTCCAGTCACACAGTGGCATCGTGGGCATGTCCAGCTTCTACAAAGCAAAAGCATATTGGCCTTGATAGGTTCTGAGCAGCCTCCCTGCCCTGTGAGCAGGAATTGGGTGGGTTGTCTTTGTCCCTCAGGCACTGGGGACAGGTCCCCAGGGTATTTACAATCTCCTTTTATGGATGAGGTGGGGCCTGAGGAATGACACTGAAGGTGAGGTTGGTTTCTGATGCACACACACACACACACACACACACACACACACACACACACACACACGAGAGAGAGAGAGAGAGAGAGAGAGAGAGAGAGAGAGAGAGAGAGAGAGAGAGAGAGTTGGTTCTGATTGTTCTAGTACCTAGAAATTTCTCAACCTTCACCCTTCTTTACCCTGTGTGTCCCAGTAACTATACCACTTGTGGATCTCCGAGTATGCCAGCTGGCCTCTGCTGCTGTCCTTGAGACTTTGCATGGCTCAGCCTTTTCTAGAACATTCCACCCCTTCTCTTCACATGGTTACCTCCATATCATTCTGTGGATCTCAGCTCAATGGTACCTCTGCAGCACTCCACTGAATTACAAATCACTGCCTTGCTTCGGCCCTTTTTGTTTTCCGCAGAGAGCTTTTCACAATCTGAAGCACTCTTGCTTTGATGAATTTACTTGGCTATACAACTGTGCAAGCCACTAGAGCGATGATTCTCAACATGGGGGTCTCGACCTCCTCAGAAGACCCTTTCACAGGAGTCACCTAAGACCATCAGAAAGCACAGATATTTATATTAGGATTTATAACAGTAGCAAAATCACAATTATGAAGTAGCAACAAAATAATTTTACAGTTGAGGGGTCACCACAGCATGAGGAAGTATAAAGGTTGAAGCATTAGGAAGGTTGAGAACCATTGCCCCAGAGTCTATAGCTCTTTGAAGCAGGAGCTGCTGACTCAGTCTTGTTCTCCAGAGTCTCCAGCCAACAGCGTTGGCACATAGTGCTCAAAGACTATTTCTGAATGGATGTATGGGGGAGATCCAATCCTGTGAACTCAGGCTGGCTTTGTAGTCCATCCTCATTTGGTTCCCATCACAGATGGCTTTTAACAGACAGTTCTTTGTCCTATGTTGCCATGACACTGAACTCATGCCCTGTAGTCTCAAGCCTCAAATGGGACAAGCTGGATGGGCTGGGGCTGCTTCTTGTACCTCGAGTGTCTACACCGAGGCACTGGCTCATGGCTCTATCCCTGGGTCTTTAAGGTGAAGGGTGCAGGAGAGAGAGAGGGAGAAAGAGGGAGAGAAGGGAGAGAGAGAAAAAGACAGAGAGAGACAGAGACAGAGACAGAGACAGATAGTTTTGCCTCCAACAAGGCAGAAAACTAACACAAAGCTCTGGCTTTGAATCTCAGCAAGGATGTGTCAGCAGGTGTGAGTTATGCTGGACTGGGTAAGAATGGAGGGTTTATGTCATTTGTGAGCTGTGGTGATGTAATTTGGATGACAATACCACACAGGCCTGGCTGTGTTTATAAAAAGATACAGAGAGGAGGGGATATGTTCTGTGAAGGTGTGGTGAGGTGTGGGGGAAGGGTGTGCCTCAGCGGGCCCACGCCAAGGCATCCGTTCCCCCTGAGGGACCAGCCACACGACGATATAGTATAGAATAGAGTTTATTCAGGGCATGGGGAGGGGAGATAAGAGGGTGGTAGAGGCAGAGAAAGGGGGAGAGAGAGAGAGAGGGAGAGAGAGAGAGAGAGAGAGAGAGAGAGAGAGAGAGAGAGAGAGAGAGACACGGAGGGAGAGAGGGACGGAGGGAGAGAGAGAAGAGAAGTAGAAGAATAGAGGAGTAGAGGCCGGCCATGAGCATGTGGAGAGGGGGAAGGCAAGCAGAGAAAGAGAGAGAAAACAAGAGACCAAGAGAGCGAGGAGGGGGCAAGCAGCCCTTTTTATAGTGGGGCCAGGCCTACCTGGCTGTTGCCAGGCAACTGTGGGGTGGAGCTTAGACAGAATGCTAACAGCCTGGATGTATTGTCTGAAAGGGCAGGAACCGGGCTGCTGATTGGGCCATAGAGAAGAATTGAGGTGATCACAGAAGGGAAGAGGATATTCATTTCCTAAGCAAACCTGCTAGGTGCTTTCATGAGAGAAATCTATGAGGATTCTTCCAGCTACCAACTACCAACTATGGTCACACTATTAATGACATTTTGACATTCTGATGTGAGGCAATAGGATCCAGGAGATGGTATGTTGTGAGGATCCACACAGGGTTTTTTCAAAACCCTAAGTCCAGTCCTGTGTGTGTGTGTGTGTGTGTGTGTGTGTGTGTGTGTGTGTGTGTGTGTGTGTGTGTGTGCGTGCGCGCATGCGTGTGTGTGTTTAAAAATATTTTTATATGTACTGGTGTTTTTCCTGCATGTATGTCTATGCACTCTGTGTGTGCCCTGGTGCCTCTTCCTGGAGGCAGGAAGAGGGAATCAAGTCACTTGGTACTGGAGTTACAGATGGTTGTGAGCCACAGTATGGGTATTGTAAATCAAACCCGGGTCCTCTGGAAGAGCAGTCAGTAGTCTTAACCACTGAGCCATCTCTCAAACATCCTCTCCCCAGTCCAGTCTTATTCCTCTTGTTCTAAGAAGTCTGCATCCGAGTTGCAGCTCGCTAAAGTCCACACTTTGTGGGTTTGGTCCAGCTCTTCAACCTCCTGACTCAGTTCCCTTAGCTATATGAAGGTTATTCCTGCATTAATGCATTTGGATGGAAGATGGAGCAAGTGATGCACATAGACGCTCTTAGACGCCTGGCCTCTGTGCCCTGAACCCATGTTCCTTCTTCATGGGCACAGGAAACGGCCATGGGAGTGTAGTGGGGAGGGAGAAAATGTAGGGCTGGGAAACAGCATGTCTTCCAGTTTATTCTAGAAAATGGAAACTGTCTTTGGACCATCTGGGTCCTTTCATCTCAAGAATAGCAAGGCCAGTCTGCCTACCCATGGGTTCTGTTTGTGAAGAGCCAGCCCAGGTTGTAGGAGGAGCAGTGTCGCAGCAAAAGGTTCACGGGCTTAGATGGTGAGAACAACCACCAGGAACCAGACTCTCTGCATGCCACCAGAGATGCCCCACCCCACAACCTCCTTATAATACCTTGGACAGTGACATGGTGTTGTCCTCCCTCTCCTGTTAGTGATGACCAATCTGAAGGCCAGGTAGGTGGAGTCAGATCCATGTTCATGAAGCACACCATGGCGGGGGACTAGACTCACACCTTTGTTCTTCCTACTTCTTGTCTGCCTCTGACTCTTGTGTCCACTGACAGGATGTGTGGTTCAGTTCTTCCTTTTTGCAGACTCAGCTCCTCTATCAAATGAGGAGATTGGGATAGATGGCCCTTAGTTGTCCCCTGAGCTCGGATGTTGCCTGACTGTGAGGCTGCAGGTTTGCTCATTTTTTTTTTCTTTTTTTGAGACAGGGTTTCTCTGTGTAGCCCTGGCTGTCCTGGAACTCACTCTGTAGACCAGGCTGACCTCGAACTCAGAAATCCACCTGCCTCTGCCTCCCAAGTGCTGGGATTAAAGGCATGTGCCACCACTGCCCGGTTTGCTCATTCTTCTGTGCTGTGAAACTACAAGGGGTGAATGGTAGCAACCCTGGTCAGTCTTCCTGAGGGAAGGCAGATCTGCTTTGTGGTCTCTGGGTCTCAGAATGTCTCTAAGAACCCTCAGAGGACACAGCATTGGAGCCTCCCCACCAGCTTCAGAGAGAACTTGTGGTAGACTTTGTCTTTGGTGTGCATGCTCTCTCTTAATTGTGGCAATACATCATATATACTCATTTAACCATTTGGAAGCAGACAGTTTGGTAGCATTAAGCACACTTATACCCGTATGCATCCGCCTCTATTCATTTCCAGAACTTGTTCATCATTTCATACAGAAACTCTGTCTCTATGAAGCATCAACATCCTATCTCCTCTATCTGTAGCGCCCACTGTGGTGCTCTTACACAGAGACTGGGATACTTAAGAGTCAATGCCATCTTCTTGCCAGTTCAAGGTTCAGGGGAGTGGAAGGGCCATTTGACAATGTGACCTATTTCCAAAGCACCAGGAACATTCTCAAGCCCAGGGTAAGGACAGTGAGCGTTAGGTTGTAAGGTTTTCACAGGACAGGCTATCTTTACAGCTTTCAAATGCCTTTGCATATTCTGTGCGGTAGAACAGCCTGCCTGCTGTTTATTGATCTGTTCTGTTTGTGAAAAGCTGATCCAGGTTGTAGATGGAGTAGTGACTGTGAGCCCAGCAAACTGAAGAACACGCCAGCAAACATATCTTCATGCCAGGAGGATGTAGAGTAGGTCACCGTGCATGCATAAGGACCTGGGTTTGACTTCAAGAAACTCATCTGAAAACGTGCCTGCATGGCGTTGTAATCCCAGCACTAGGGATTGCTGGTGAGCCAGCCTATCCTGCTTAGTGAACTTCGGGCCAGAGAGACTCTGCCTCAAAACACCATGGTGGATATAACCGAGGAATGATACCCGAGGTGGATCTCTAGCCCCCGTCACTCCCATTCCCACTCTTAAGTCTATCAGTGCTCCAGACTGCAGTATTAGGCTTTGTGTCCATTCTCTGGGATTTTGCTTTTAAATTGTCTCCTTCACTCTGCTCCTTAACTCTTGGGAAGAACACAAAGCCAGTGTTATGAGAAGAATATTGGGTCACCTTGGGCTGGAAACAGCACTGCCTCTAACTGCATGATCTTGAGTAACCTGCATGGCTTCCAGAATCCTCAGAAAGCTGAGCACGACTTAGGCCATGCTCGCCAGCTCTCAGGGTGGTGAGGATTGGGTGGAAGGTAGAGTTCCAATGAAAGGGGAACAGATCCTGGCTCGGTGTCTGGGGCCTCTCCTTTCTCCTCATCTCAGGAGAATGCTCTGGGGGAGTTGTGGGTAGCTTCTGAGCCCTGCGGTTGGAGAAGACTCTAAAGCCTACAGGTTCTGGGATGACTCATGGGAAATTTCCTAAAGGTCACACACTTGTCAGCCTTCTGTTTCCCCACACTCCCCATGGCCTTGGGAGTTGGCTAATTCTAGGAAGTGATTTTCTTATCTCCTCCAAGGCCTTCATTCTTGTGAGGGCCACTCAGATATTTTTACTTACTACACTTTGGACACCTAAATGTGTGGGGTTTTCCTTGCACAACCAACTCTCCAAGCCTCTGACACCAACGGTGTGTGGATGACTGTCCTATAGCTGAATTAGATCCAGAGTTGGTGTTAGATGTCACAGGCTTGAGGGACAGTCCTGGTCCTAGATGCTAATTCCCAACAGAAGGTCACCAGGCTGTTTATACTCTGTCCCCGAATAACCCCAGAAGCTGGAGAGTTCTTACAACCCTACCTGGTTGGATAATTTACTAGGGTAGCTCCTAAGATTCCAGGAAATACTTGACATATGACCGCTGTTTGATTAGAAAGGATACAAATGATACATAGACCAAGATCAAAAGATACCCAGGAGAGGAGCCTCAGCAGGGAAGCTTCTGTCCCTACAAAGTTAGTATGAGCGAACCCACTTACCCCTGCTACCTATAAGGTCTTGCTATATACAACCCAGCTTGGCCGGAGCTCACAGTCTTCGTGCCTTAGCGGCTAAGTGATGGGATTACAGGCATATACTACCATGCTGGGCAAACCCTAGTTGTTCAGGTGTCCTCATGGAACTTGTACTGTATAGACATACTTGATGACATTGTTGAACTTTGGTGGTTAATTCAGTCTCTAATCTCTGTTTCTTCCTCAGAGGCTGGAGGTGGTATCAAAAGTTCCAAGCTTTGCAGGCCTGTTACTGGCCCCACCCCCACCCCACCCTCCGGGACTGGCCACCATCCTGAAGCACTTCATTAGAACAACAGAGGATCCCATCCCCTTTATCATTCAGGAAAATTTAAGAGTTTGGAGAGCTTTGTACTAGAAATTGAGACAAAGACCAAATGTCTCTCTGTCTAATAGCGGGGCTGGCAAACTGGAGTTGGGGTGCTGTCTTCTACAATGTTCCCCAGTAAACTATCATTCACCAAGGCTGTAAGCCACTGGAATATGTGCAAACAAGAATTACTCTAAGAGTTAGGGTCCTGATGCAAAAGATATTCATTAACTCACAGGTTCCATGGGGCAGAAATCCCGGAGCTGGTCAGGCGGGTGTATCTCAAGACTTCTTACACGGACAGTGTGTGGGCTGCCATCACCAGGGAGGAAGGATTTGCTTCTAACTGTTCTAATGTTGGAATGACTCAGTTCCTTTTGGGGTCATGGATGGAGAGCCCAGGTTCTTAGTTGCATGTGAGCAGAGGCCTCAATCAATACCTTTCCATAGGGCTGCTTCCAAAAAGGGCGTTAGGGGTGCGGGAGAGTTAGAGGCTAAGAGAAGGAGCAAGAACAAGATGGAAGTCAACATCTTTAGAGCTCTGACCTCAGACATGGTAGCCTACACCATTTGCCACATTCCGTTTGTTAGAAGTTACTTGATCCATGTTCAAGGAAGAGAAATATAAGGACATAATGTAGGCAGGGCCACCCAAGACCATCTTGGGAACAACTTCCCTCAAGGTTAGTTCTAGTGATAAAACATGGTCATTTCGATGACAATAATTGATTTGAATATGTCAATGCAATGTATTAGTTATTTTTATATTACAAATCTTATACCAAATATTCACGATACAAATTAATATTTAAGTAGAATTACAAAAGACACCAGAAACCCATTGTTAGAACTCCCTTATAAAAGTGAAATCAAAAGACCATCGATTTTCAGAAAACAACATGGCCCCACTTCTCAAATAACTGTACCAGAACTTTCACTAAATCATACTCTGGGAGCAGGGGTGTTGCTATTTATAGTTCCTGGCATCATCAACCACAGTGAAACTTCATTTTCTGCTTGCCCTTCCTCTTTGTCCCCTTTCTGTCATCTTTCTCTAAGGCCATGGATTATACATGAGCACCTGGTGACACACAGCAGCCCGTAGCCTTTAGAACATGGTTTCACGTTTGCAGTCATCTCTCATGGAGACAGGTCTTCACATGACTAATTGCATTTGGCAGAAACCACTGTCCCAAGTCAGCTGATGACATGGTGCCTGATTCAGGTTCTCTCTCTCCTGGTCACCACCTTCCCTCCCTTTCTCTGTAACTTTAAGTCCTTCTCTGGGGCTGATGTCTGAAGTGAACTCTTTTCTAAATACTCTTTTTTTTTTTTTTTTTGAGGCAAGGTCTTATGAACCCCAGCTGACCTCGCATCCACAGAAATCTTTTTGTCTCAGCACCACGGATGCTGGGATTACATGCACATACACTGTGACCCCATTTTGGCTGGATATTAGACAAGCCATTAGAAAAGCCGAACTGTGGTGGCTCAGGCATAGACATTGGGGTCCATCAGATCTAGCCCTAACACTGCATACAAAGTCAACAGGTTTTGGTTGATGTTCAAAGTCTAGATGGCAAAAGGCATATCTTACCAGCTAAAAATAATAATAATAAAAAATCATCTGGCCCTGTTATCCTCTGTTTCGGTTTTAAACATCTCGGGGACTTTATTCTACATGAGATATTGTTGTGTGGGAAAAATACATCTATTTCCTGCCTTGATTTTCCCCTCTTGAAAAATGTATACAGCAGGAGTATCTGCTTTGTTGGTGGGATGCTGGAATCTAGTGTAGAGAGAGTGTTGCTCATGGCTTCACCTGCTGAATGGCAAGTATCTCCAGTGATGCTAAATGCTATGTGTCCTTTGTTTCCTCATGTACTGAGCAGGGACTAGCATACATTAGGTACTCAGTAAAAGCATCCCTGTATACCGTGGTACCTGGACAAGTAACTAAGATAGTATCACACCAGCAGTGTGTGTTTCCTAACTTATACAAAGATACAAATCTTTATAAAGGGAGAGCAGTCCCATAGGAATTCTGCCTTTCCTGCAACCCAATTTCCTGTCAGTGCCTTGTGCCTTCTTGGGACTTCCCAGTTCTTCCTGGCATCTGACTCAGGCTTCAGTTCCCACAGAATAACTCATCAGGAGCTAAACTTTGCACCTGAAAACCTTGTCTTGAAAAATGTACTTTCTAGGTGGGGCAGGGGGTGTAGAAAGGTATCGGAGGTGAAGGTCACCGACGGAGAGGGCTTCCCCGTGGGGAAAGCCGATGAGGAAACCTGGTGTCAGCCTTTTATGTAGAAGCCATTTCCTGTTGTATCTTGTATCTTTATAAAAGTTGTGTGTTTTGGTATCTGTGATATCTACTGAGTTCAGACAAGGGCGATACGTATACAGGGGGAAGCAGCGAGCGATATAGATTAGGTTGAGAAGGCCAGGGTCCTTTCCACAAGAACAGAACACGTGGTCTATCCCCAACTCCAGGAATCCTTGCGTAGATTTGGGAAGGCGCTGGACTCCTTCCAGTTCCTCAAATGTTCCCTGATCCAAGGACTTACACTTCATGTTGCTCCCCAGTTAGGGGTCATGTAACTGCATGTGGACTGTGGGAAAGTTAGCAACAGTAAAAGGCTCCTGAACCTGCAACAGCCAAATTTAAAATATGGGATGAACCCTAGGGAGCTCTGGCAGTGCTTGGCTGAGTTTTAGGATGTGACCTCAGTGAGTTTTAGTTCTCAACACACGGTTTGCTCTTTCCACCACGTGTGCTGTCCCGACTTAAATATTTTGGCTCAGATTCGAGACTATGGTATGTTAGGAATCACAGCCTTTTTTTTTTTTTTTTTTTTTTTTAACTGTCCATAGGAGGTTTTTTGCTTTTCTGATAAAATAATGATTTAACTGTGCAAAAAATGAAGATTGCTTCTACCATCACCCTTCAGTATGTAAGCATCACATTTATTTGCATTTGTATTGTAAGACTATTTGACCTCAAAAATTGTTGTTTGATATGCCGACTTGAGCCTCATGAAAAGTTATTTAAGGGAATTCCAGCTTGGGATTAGAACAGAATTTCCATCAGTTTCATAAAAAGCCTTTAAATACTTCTACTATTTTGAGTTATGTATTTATGTGAAATAGTGTTCTTTGCATCAATAGTTAAAAATATTAAACTATCAATTAAACATTGAAGATGCTTCTTTGTCCTGTAGAATCAAATATTAAACAAGATCTAACTCTTTATATTAAATAAGCACACCCACCTCATGAATATGCAAATTTCTCCTATCTTTAATCAACGGTAAAATTATGTGTGCACCAAAGAATTATTTGAAGAGACTTTTCTTTGTGATCAGTGATGGTTTGGTTTGTATGTCTGTTCTATAGACCGACATGCATGAGATCATGTGCAGATTTCTCAGGGATCACAAATGGGAGAAATTTAAGAAATTCAGGCTCAGATCCAAGACTTGGGGACATTGAGTAAAAGAAGAATTAGATAATATGAGAAATCTAAAAGCCTGGTGTGTGATAAAAACCCAGGGCACTATCAGTTTTCTCGTAGGTGATCATCGGCAGCACCGGTCAGTCAGTTCCTGAAGTTAAATAAAGCTGACTAAAGAAGCTGATGACCCCTTCAGAAGCCTCTTTCCTGCAAGCTGCCTGTGTCCTAATCCCCCAACCTTGCAAGTGTGTTACTTTCCACACCCAAATGTCCCGCGCGCTATTTGGTCTCGCCAGCAAGAACCCAAGCGGACACACGGATCCTTCTGCAGCAATGCGTTTATTGCATCATGAAGAGGAAGACCCCAGGGGCCCAGAATGGCGCTGCTTATATAGCCCTGAGGCAGTGTGTCCTCCACTGATTGGCGCACCCCAGGAGTGGGCGGTGATTAGTCATGTACACCCATAATGCGCAAGCGCTTCGGGGTTTTCCCGCGCTATCCGTAAGTTTCCTTAGAGAGACAGCGGAAGTCAGTGCCATCTTGTAATGGCGAATACTCTAACCGCTCTCTACACCCAAAGCCAAAGCCAGGAGACTGAAGTCATTACATGAGTCTTTAAGTCTGAGGCTGAGGATCCAGAGTATGAGGAGAGGTTTCGTGACAGAGACAACCGAGGGAGCATAACGGGGGTCCATTTAGTGACGAGAGAAGGGGTTCACGAGCCAAGAAGTATAGGTGGTTTCTACAGCTGGAAAAGGCAGACCATGGGTTTCCCCAAGACTCCAGGAGGAAGGCAACCTTTTCTAAATCTTGCTTTTTGGATTTCCGGCCTCCAGAGCAGCAAGATCACAAGTTTGTGGTATTGTAAAGCCTTGTATCACTATCATTTGCTACCATAGGGAATCGGTGCAAAAGTAGGTACCTTTATACATTCCCCCTTACATTCTCCTTCTTCCAGGAGAGCAGACAGGGCTCATCTTTGGGGCTTTTCCCTCTAGTACTGATAGCCTTCTTTGTAGTGAGAAGCATGTCGCAGTGGCTCTAATATCACCAAGTTCCACTTCCCTTTCTTCCCCCTTGACCTCAGCTTCACACTAAGATCAGAGAAGGCCCTTTAATTATTGAACACATACCTGCCTTCCACCCTCTCTTTTTGGGGTGCAGAACCCAGTATATATTGGTTTAGACGATGCCTCTCCAAATCTCCAATGCCTGAGATCAATCACTTCTCCATGCCCTGTGGTCAGTCTCCAAACCCTGGGCATACCCTGTCACAACTGTCTCCTGCCTTTTCCTAACCATTACTAGGGAACCCTGCACTCTCCTCTCACTATGCAGTGGCTCTTCTCAATCCATTGGTGCAGCCCAGATGCTGTAAAGGTGTTTGATATCTACGGGTCCTTCCCAAACTCTTGTGACATCAAGTGTCGACACACCCTGTCGGGGTTCTACAGACCAGTTCCTTTCCAGTTCCTCTAATATTCCCTTTTGTTCTGGTTCTGACTGCACACCCTGTCAAGTTCCCTTCTCTTTTGTTCCCTTGTTTCATTGTGAGCTCAGCCGGTGGCATCACGTGGCTAGTTTAATTGTCAACTTACACACCCTAGAATTGCCTGGAAAGGGAATCTCAGTGAGGGAACCAGGTTGGCCTGTGGTCATGTCTGTAGAGGGCGGGGGCTTCTCTTGATTGTCTTTCTTGATTTGGGAAGTTTCAGCTCCAAAGTAGGAGGCACCACTCCCGAATTTGGGACCCTGGGCTGAATAGGGATCGAGAAGACTAGCTGAGTACTAAGCATACACTGACTGTGACTAGTTGCTTCAGCCTCCTGATGATGGACTATAACCTGGAACCAAATGAATCAAAATGGATCCCCTTTTAAAGCTGATTTATGTCACTGTTGGTCTCAGTCACAGAAAGGAAACTAGGGCAACTGATTTTTTCTTAAGATCACTTACTGCTGATTTTTTTCTTTTTTTTAAATCACATAGAAACCTTTGGAACCGCTCAGTACTGGGAATGCCTTGTTGTGCTTGGAGGATGTTCCCGTCTTATGACTGGCAGGAAGCTGGACCCTCCCTTTCCACCAAAGAGTAGAGGCCAGTTTCTCATTAGGCAGCTTCCTTGGCCATATGTGCTTTACCCTCAGGCTGTGCATTTGAAGTAAGGAAATCAGGAGCTGTCCTTGGCAGTGGTGGTGGCTGGGGTGGCAGCTTCTATTTCACCCGTGGTACTATAGTGTTATAGTATTATATTATATTACTATATTATTATATTATAGTATTATCGTTTGAAATGTTCCCCACAGGTTCCCATGTTTGAGCACCTTTTCTCCAGTAGGTCATGCTCTTTTGGGAGGTTGTGGGGCTTTTGGGACAGAGAACCTTGCTGGCAGAAGTAACTCACTAGGTGTGGGCCTTGAAGGTTATATCCATTTCCAGTTCTGCTCTAGCGCTCTCTGTGACCCAATGTGATTCATGTGAACAGTTACCTCAGCCCCTGCTAGCACAGATGAACCATTCCCTCTGTGCCTCCCTCCCTACTTCACACTGACACTTCTGAAATGCTTAAGCAGAATAAATGTTTCCTTGCTGGAGTTGCTTCTGTTCAATATTTTATCACAATAATAAGAAAGTAGTGAACACACATAGCAACAAAGACAATAGAGCCCACAGTGGCAGGCAGGGTCCTGGCTGGTGTCTCCGACCCACCGAAGGGTTTACTTAAGCTGGATGCTCATGGCATGTCTGTTTCAGACTTTGGCTCTCTGACTTGCACTCTTCCCTGAATTAAGAGCTTTAGCCTTCCAAACAGTCCAATATCTGTTCTAAGGTCGCCTTTCTGAGCACAGTTCCCAGCCGATAGGCCAACACACCCACATTCCACTGATTTTTCTTTTAAGGCTCCTTTGATTTTTCCCTAGAACGAATCTTTTGTTCCTCCTTCTGCACTCAGCTTGAAACAGAAGTCGCTGCTGTTCTAGACCCAAAGCTGCTGTGATGTTGCAATGTGCAGTTTACCCTAATGCTTTCATCACTCCACTTCCTAGTAGAGTTGCTTCCACTTGTATCTGTTCCCTAAAAGACTGTGACCTCATACGAGATAGAGCTTCAAAGGCCACTGGGGCTGGTGGGCTTGGGCAAGCAGAGGAAGGGCTGCATCGGGGGTCTGAAAGGAGGTGCTCCTTTATTAAGTGCCTTCTGAATACTAGATGCTTGCCGAAGGTTCTTGTAGTCTCCTTTGATTCCTTACTGCAGGACTCTGAGGTAGCCATGGATGTCCCCATTTTAAAGAAGATGTAAAAAGCTCTTAGAGGGTAAATGCCTTTTGCTGGATACACATCTTAGAGCAGAGTGCTCTTAAAACTAGGCCTGTCTGATTCCAAGAATGTCAATCAAATAAAGATTTTTAGTGCTGTGTAATGCAAACGGGAGGCTGTCTTTCTATCATTTATTCATTCAGCAAATGCTCATGAGAATTCCTCTGTGTGTGCGTGTGTGTGTGTGTGTGTGTGTGTGTGTGTGTGTGTGTGTGTGTTGTGTGTGGATGTGCTTGTCTGTGTGGGAGCATGTGAAGGCTAGAGGTTGACTTCAGGACATCTCCTTTGGTCTCCTCCTTCATCTATATTTCATTCATCCTTCTAAGCCTCTAAATCCACCTCATACCCACCCGTCTATCCATTTAGCATCTCATTTAGTCGACTCACACTCTTTTTACACGCCAGTTACACACTCATTTAATCATTCTGTAACCCCTCTCACACCCATCCATTAAACCACTTAGGTGTTTATCGTTTCTGTTCGTTCTTCTATCCACTCCTTCACTCCCTCGGTCTACTTAATCACATGCTAATTCATTTTCTTACTCTCTCGCCCTTGTGTTCACTTTTTTCCAGCTTGCTAGTCATCAGACATTTCCCGAGCCTGTTCTGTGTTCCACAGGACCAGGCATGGGTACCTACCAACCACACTGGATGGTTGTAATGGTCCTTTTCTTTCTTTTGAAACACCAGAAGAGGAGCTCTCTGTGGCACGCACCTCGTAGGAGTATCTGAGAACTTCACAGGGCCCAGGCATGCACAGCACCTGACATTACTCTTTCCTCACTGGGGAAGCTTCTTTGATGAGGCAACACAGCTTCCCACAAGATGTCACCTGTGGCCACCTCCCAAAAGGTGAGCAGCTGAGAGAAGCTGCCAGCTCTCAGCTTTCTTCATCCTTCTTCCTTTCCTCCTTAGTCCAGACTCCCCCCCCCCCCCCCCCAAGCTATTGGCCTATGCTAGCTCTGGGCAGGGGCTGGGTGGAGGCAACACCAAGGGAGATATGAAGCCTGTTCCGTGGGGCTTATCTCAAGCCTGTGAAGCAACCAAAGCTTGGCGATCTCATCTGCAACTGTTGTTTTTGTACTTATCTGAGGATGGGGGTGGGAGTGGGGAGGTAGGAATGGGTTTGAGTTACAGCTGAAGGAATTTAGATCAGACACCTGGAAGAACTTCTCAACATTCAGTGCCGCGAGGCTTTGCAAAGTGTGTGTGTGTGTGTGTGTGTGTGTGTGTGTGTGTGTGTGTGTGTGTAGCACAGTGTTCTTTGAACTTGAATCCATGCTACAACATTTGTTATGTACACGCATTCCAGAAATGTGTATTGAACTGAGAGTCAAAGCCATTTCTTCTCTGTTTCCTCAATGTCCTTATCAGTCTTAGAAGGTTGTGAGGAGGACGGACTGAGGTGCCAGTGACTAGGTCCAACCTTACCTGGCCCACAGCATGTGATAGAAGGACATGTGACATGTAGACTTTGAAAATTGCAGCACTGCTGACATGATGGTACAGACAGGTGTTTTATATAGACTGACAAGGGCTAGGGGGGCGTCGGGACAGAGTCTCATCGCAGCTCATGCTGGTCTCTAACTCAGATCCCGGCCTCCCTCGTTCTAGGACTCCACACACGTACCAATGCATCTAGCTAATAGCCATGGACCTGTAGAGCTGGGGACAGGGTAAGAAGAAGACTGAAAAGGAAGAGGGACTCAAGAAGTCAGGAGGACACATGACCATCCTCAGGGTGTTCTCAGACCAGCCATGGAAGCGGGTTGGGAAAGACGACAGAGGCCATAGAGAGTTTTCAGGAGAAAAACCCACCTTCAAACTATCAGTGAAGAGCTTAAAGCTGTGGAAGAAGTGGTTCTGGAAGGTCAGCCTGGAGGTGCTTGGCCGAGACTGTAGAGTGCTTGGGGGCAGGCACATCTTTGCTGCGGTAGCTCTTTGCAGAAGATCAGCACACCTAGGGAGAGTGACACCATCAGAAACATACCCAATGTGTCCCTTTTCATCTATAGTCTGAACCCTGAGCGCCATCTGAAGAGTCTCCCAGGCTCACCACTCTTTGGTCTGTTGATTTCACTGGATGTCTTCCCCAAAAGTCTCTAAGCCATGGGAAGAGGTTGTTGTCATCCAGGGACTCTTGATGTTTGGGTTGGGAGGCTAGCCTCTAACAGCTGAACCATCTCTCTAGCCCTAGCAATTCTTTGCAAAGATCTATTATTATTATTTTTAAATATCTGTTGTTTGCTTGAGACACGATGTCTTCAGATTTATTATGATGTTGGGGCTGGCCTTGAACACAAGATATTTCAACTACCACACTCTGCTGTCAGGATGACAGGGCTGTACTACCACATCAAGCTCAACTGTGGCTTCTTTATTGATCAGTGAGTTCTCTTGCAGTTATAGCAGGGAATGAAAACATAGAAACTCGCCGGGCAGTGGTGGCGCACGCCTTTAATCCCAGCACTTGGGAGGCGGAGGCAGGCGGATTTCTGAGTTCGAGACCAGCCTGGTCTACAGAGTTAGTTCCAGGACAGCCAGGGCTATACAGAGAAACCCTGTCTCGAAAAACCAAAAAAAAAAAAAAAAAAAAAAAAAAGAAAACATAGAAACTCACCTGTGGGAGATATCACAGAGACCTGAGACCACCCACAAGTCACTCAACAGAAAAACAATTACCTAGCACAGATTGTGGGTCTGGTATCACTTGAGGTTCTGGGAGTTCAGTAAGAACTCAGACAGGAAACTTAGAGGTCAGAGCATGGGCAGTGGGAGTCAGCGGGCAGCAGTTTTGGCATTTATGCTAATGTGGCAGGCAGGTTTCCTTGTCCTCCAAACTCAGCTGGGTTCTCTTGCGTCTTCTTGCCTGCCCATGTACTCTCATGGATGGTACAACTCAATGCCTTTCTCCAAATCCACCAACAGTCATTCCACAAGGGCTTTACCAGTGTGGCCATTTTAGAGAGAGCTTCAAAATGAGACTGCGGGTACATTACATTTGAATGAATTAACCCCCACTCTTCAAGGTTCTGTGTCTGTCCATCAAGTGGCTTAGCAGAGACCTCCCTCCTACTGTATGTTGCTCCACTTCTGGAATCCCCGAAGGGTAGTTGAGGTGATTTGAGCTGTTAGTAGTATTTGTCCTTCTCGGTAACAGTTAAAACCACTTGTATGCCGTCTGCTTTCCTGCTTCCATGTAAGAAAGGTCCTTCCATCCTTGGTAGGACCTCACCCATCAAGAATGTTTTAGAAACAGTTATTCAGTGCGTAAATAAAGAGAAATGAGACCATCTAGCCACAGCTATCATGAATTAACACACATCATTACATATCTGAGAGAGAGAGAGAGAGAGAGAGAGAGAGAGAGAGAGAGAGAGAGAGTACTTGCAAGGTGACTGTGTAGCTTCAAAGTCCTAACTGCTCAGTACCTACCAGCAATCATCAGGATTCTATAGTTTATCACACTAAAGAAGGAAAGAGCCATTAGTGATATAGCTCACTGTTTGCATGTCAGTCATGAAGAGTGACATCAGCTGATTAGAAGAGCTCTTGAGACTACAGTGTGACCCTCCCTGATGAAGAAGAGCACTCTTCTCCTTATGGCCATCCCTGGGCTCCAGCTGCCCGAGACTAGGAGGAGCCCGAGGAGTCGGATTCTGAGTATGTCAGCATCCATGTGTTTCAGACTGCTCCAACACTGCAGTTACATGCCACCACACCCAACTTTTATGTGGGATCCCAACTCAGGTCCTCATAACTGTGCAGCAAGCTTTAGGGTGCTGTAAGCAATTTACCCCATATATATTTTCCTTTCCATGGGTGCATCCTTATCAACTTAAAAAGCATTCAGTAAGTAGAAAAAAATTCTAATTGACCAAGATCTATTATGTCATCCTATCTCGATAACTATCTTTATTTTTTCTCTCTTAGGGGTGCATAAAGTATTGGTGGGTCTAACAACAGCTAGCATCTCAGATGGATGAATTGTGGTACTGGAGTATCTAGGACCATCCACTTGACTTCTATCTTCTGAACAGCTTGCCCTCTGTTGCAAGGGCATTGAGAAGAGAGATGGGGGCTGAGGTTCTGAACTGGAGCTGGTCACAGTCTTCCTTAAGATGAGACCATTGCCTGGGACAACCAGGCCTACCAAACCTCCTGTGTTTTCATCTCAGCATCCTGCTCTCTATAAGACCTGCTCTGGGCTTCTCCCTGTGGCCTGGGCTTGGCTCAGCCTCAGGTGCTAGGCAAGTCACCTCGTTTCACCCAAACAAGTTGCAACCATCTGGGCTGAGCCTCACCCTTGACTGTACAAGGGACAGGCCTGAATTGAGCAGGTAAGTTAGGCTGATAAGGTAGATGGGGCAACTCCTGGCCAGCACCACCTTATACAGAATCTGAGTTTGCATTTTCCAGCCAGGGCATGGGCAAGGGAAAGAAGGGTGGAGACTGGACAGATGTTTTGTGAAAGTGACAGGTCTCCATGAATATGATGGAGTCTCCAAAGTAGGCATGTCCCTATGTCCACAGCTATTAAGAAATCTGGCAGTGACTCTTACCATGGTCACCACAACAAGAAATTCTCCAGGCTCTCCTATAGGTTTCTGCAGACTTTTGTGGGAAGAGAGGTCTTTTGTTTGTTGAAAGTAGGCAACAATCAGTTTTGCTGACCTTGGGTACAGGTGGTGACATGTGGCTGTCAGGGAGGGAAGCTCCTGGGATGGGGCAAGAACATGAAGGAGGTGACTGATTGCAGCCCATGTGACACGTGGGGACACATGGACGCCCACTCCCTTCTGCAAACCACTCCCAGGGTGTGAAAACATATGCATGTGTTTGTGCAGCCAAGTCCATGTTCTTCGGCTAATGAAACGAAACTCTGAAGATACTGGGCCACTGTAGATTCATTATCTGGGACACAGGTGGTTGGCTTGGTTTGATTATTTCTAGTTTGAGAATAGAATAAAGAAGAGGTAAGAATGAAGGCTTAAGGAAAATGGAAAGACAAAGAAAAAAATTCCTGAAATGATAATACCTTTTTTTATTTGCATTTATCTCTGTAGGACATACATGGCTCTGTTGATTTATTTCTTGGTTGGCTTTCTGATTGATCCACTGTGCACACATAGACTGAAAGCTTATGAATCAGGTGCTATATAGAGAACAGGGTCATAGAGGAGAAGATCCCAGGCTTCTGGGAACTTGGAGGCAATACCTATGAGAGCGCCCATGAAAGCAAGACTCTTCTCACATCTTCCGTTTGAAGCGGGCATTGTTGTCTACTGCACAGATAATGAAACTTCAAGATGCCAAGTACCCAGAGGAGATAAAGGCAATGGGAGTTCAAAGTGGAGAGAAAGAATTTCCATCCAAGAATAAACGGGTGTGGTGGCCTACCGCTGCCTAGGTGAGCGCTGGACTGTAACAGCTGGAGCGTAAGAGTGCTAGCTCTAGGCCAGGGGACACAGCTAGAGTGGAGGTGGTGTTAGGGCTGACTGCTGAGAGCATCTACTGAAGCTCTGGCTGAGTCTGAGATGCTGAGCTCTTCCAATGGGTTTAGAGCCATACAGGCAGGTCAACAGTAATCAACAATGTGTCCCTGTACCACTGGGCCACCTGGAATTGCCCAACTCTAGCAAGATGAGCAACTATGTTTGGGGCACAGCTCAACACTGGAGACTCCAAGCAAGTCTCCCTACCTGTTGAATATCTATCTCTGAGCAAAAATAAACTGAGCCACTGGGCCCTGAACTCAGGAGTTCAGCAGGTGTGGGTAGCCTCTAGTGCTACCCGCATTTACTCATTTGCTTAGGAAATATTAAGGATTCACTCTGTGCCTGGTTTTGTGCTAAGAGATGGTAAATATACAACCTCTGCAGTCACAAACTCAGCCCAGTGAAAGGGTGGACCAGAAAATAGTTAATTCCATACTACTCAAATCGGAATTTGCTGTATTCTGGGCATTGCTCTAAGAGGCCTCTGCTCACCACAGTGAAAGCCTACACAGAGGCTGGATGGCTTCTCTTATCCCTGTGCCCAAGTGCCTGACACAGGCATCTTGATAGAGGACAGGTTTATTTTGGGTTATAGTTTCACAGGGTACAGTCCGTCATGGTGGGAAGGCCTGGTGGCTGGATTAGGTCAGTCCATGGTGGTAGGAACTTGCAGTGACTGCTTCTCACATGACACCAAGCAGGAAGCAAGCAGCCCAGGCTGAGGCAGAAACATGTGTAGCCTTTGAAGATCACCCTTAGTGGCCTAAGTCTTCCAGCTGGGCCTCATGTCCAAAATGTTCTGTGACACCCTGTGCTCCCCTCGAACAGAACCTCCAGTTGGGGACCAAGTACTCAAGCATGGGAGTTTATAGGGAAATACTTTTCTCTTTTCCCTCCCCCTCTTCCTTTTCTTCTTCCTCTCCCTCTCTATCTCCCTCTCCATCTCCCTCTCCATTTTCCTCCTCCCCCTCTTCTTCCTCCTCTTCCTCCTCCTCTTCCTCCTCTTCTTCCTCCTCCTCTTCCTTCTCCTCCTCTCCCTCCTCCTCTTCCTTCTCCTCCTCTTCCTCCTCCTCTTCCTTCTCCTCCTCTTCCTCCTCCTCTTCCTCCTCCTCTTCCTCCTCCTCTTCCTCCTTCTCTTCTTCCTCCTCTTCCTCCTCTTCCTCCTCTTCTTCCTCCTCCTCTTCCTCCTCCTCTTCCTCCTCTTCCTCCTCCTCTTCCTCCTC
>CM052718.1:39345134-39396928 GCA_028551405.1 Uromys caudimaculatus | reverse complement strand
CAATCCATTACTTTTCCTATTTCTATCTCCCTAAGATCTCTTCCTCCCCTCTCAGAATCCCCTTTCTAGTTTCCTGACTCACAAACCATACGTATAAAAAGATATGTGTATATATATGAACTTTAAATTTAGGTTCTGCATGAGAGAAAACATGAGGAATCTGGCGTCTTTATTCTGGTGTGGAGTTAAGAGGACATTTGATCCCCTGGAACTAGAGTTATAGATGGTTACAAGACACCATGTGGGTGCTGGGAGCTGAATCCAGGTCTTCTGCAAGAGCAGCAAGTGCTCTTAACTGCTAAGCCACCTTTCCGTCCCCTAATGATTTCCAGTTTTCTTTATGGCTGCATAGAATTCCATTGTGTTTATGGACGACAATGTCTTAATCTACTTATCTGTTGATGGACATCTAGGCTGGTTCCCTTTCCTGGCTTCTGTGCCTAGTGCAGCAATGAACAGGAATGATCAAGTGTATCTGTGTGTTGATTTGTGATCCATAAAGTATATAGGCAGGATGGCATAGGTGAGTCATATAGTAATTATATTTTCTGTTTTTAAAAATATATGTATGTTAGGAACTTCCATATGAATTTCTCCAGCTGTTGTTTGGTTTTGGGGGACAAGATCCAGGCTTGACTTGAACTCATTTTGTCTACTAGGAAGTCCTGAAATATATGATTCTCCTGCCTCTGTCTCTCAAGTGCTTAGACTACTATGCCTGACCTGTGGGGGACTTTGCAACCATCACGAAGGCATGTAGATTAGTAATTTGCTCAGGTCAAAAAGCAGTTAAAAGAAAGGCAAAATTTAAGCTCAAGCAGATGATCTCTGCAGCTCACGCTTTGACCTGTTCTCACAGCCAGATGCTTTAACCAAGGCAGCACCATGGGAAGGAAGACAGAACATGCAAGAGCAAGGACAGAGTGGCATGTGGAGACCTGTGGAGGATGAATGGAGGGACACCAGCGGGATGAATGGTGTCCCCTTCCCCCAGTCAGGAGAAGTAGGAAGACAGGGTGGCAGACATTGATGATGACAGGAGAGCACACAGAATATGTGAGGAACAGTGAGGAGGTGGTCAGGCTTCAGGAGTGTGAAGGACGAGTCAAGAGACCAGAAAGAGTCTGGGCAAGTGTCATGGGTGAAAAGGTGACTCCTCTGGTCAACTTCTAGAAATACGGCCTGATGTCACTCTGGGTTCCCAGGAACTCAAGGGCCTATAAACAAGCCAGTTACCACAGGCCCACTCAAGTTGATTGCTCTGTGGAAATAAACACCCCCTTGCCTGGATCTCTGTTCTTCCAGTGCCAAAGATAATATGCTGAGGCCATTCCCTCGGGGTGGCTTGGGAAACCAGAGGTGCAGTGATGTAGTCTTTTCAGACATCAGTGTCACCATATTCAAAGTAGGGTTTTGTAATAAACCCTTGTGCCCAGCAAAGGTGATGTTTGATTGTATGTGTGTGGTGAACCCAGATTCCTCAATCTTATCATGGGCAGGTTTTCACAGGAGATGACTTTGACCAAACAGTTGAAGAACTGTGGGGGAGACTATTGAGCCATCAAATTATTATCATTTTTTAAATAGCCTTTGGGGGCTAGAGGAATTACAAGGTGGTTAAGAGTGCTCATCGACCTTGTAGAGGACTGAATTCAGTTCCTTGTGCCCATAGCTAGTGGTTCACAGCTACTTGTAACTCCAGCTCAAGGGACCTCAATGCCTTCTAGCCCTCAGGCACACTCGCACTTGCATGTGCACTGCCCCCAATACACACGATTCAAAACAAAGTCAATCTTAAATTCGTCTTTGAATTCATAGGAATCTGTTAAAAAGAACGACACTCTTTTCCATCACACTGATCTATCAGCCTATCCCAGAAAGTGTCTGATTATTGACAGGATAGTATGTCCTAGGGCTGGAGTTTGGAATGCTATTCAGGTCATTCTGGGTGAGACAGGATCAATCCAACACTCTCTTTCATCTTGCTGGCCAGATTCTTTAAATGCCAGCCTCCTCCCCTCCCCGTGTGTGTGTGTGTGTGTGTGTGTGTGTGTATCTGTGTATGTATGTATATATGTATGTGTATATGTTTGTGTGTGCATGTGTTGGTCTCTAGGCTGGTCTTGCAGTCACTATATAGATGAGAATGATCTGACTCCTGGTCCCCTTGCCTCCATCTTCTGAGTGCTGGGATTACAAGCCTACATCAACACATCTTTTAAAGTAAAAATAAAGTAAAATAAAATAAAATTTAAAATTATTGTTACACATGTGTTTCATGATGCATTTGTGGCTAAGGGTGTGTGTGTGTGTATGTGCCACAGTGTGTGTGTGATAAGGTCAGAGGACAATTTTATAGAGCCCTCTCTCTCTCTCTCTCCCTTTATGTGGGTTCCAGAAGTCAAACTCCAGTTGCCAGGCTTGGGGAGCAAATTCTTTTATGCATAAGTTGTCCCATGGTACCTAAATGTGGTTTTATGTGGTGCTGGGGATTGCCCAGGGCTTCATGTATGCTAGGCAAGCACTCTACCAACTGAGATATATGTATATATCTCAGTTTTATATATTACTTTAATATATACAACACATATTATATATAAACTTTATATAATATATTTATATATTATATGTTTACATAGTATATATTTATATATTATATATTAAATTGTACAGATATTAAAAAGGACTTGAAGTTGGTAGGGAGAGAAGGGTGGATCTAGGAGGAGTTAGAGAGAGGAGCCTGGAGTGAACATGACGACAATACATTATATACTTGGATGTAATTCTTACAGAATTTGTAAAAATACTATGTTCAAAATAAGATAAAAGGCTATAGTTGAGAAAGAAAAAACATTGGGGCAGAAGGATGGGGAGTTTGCAGCTATCCCAGAGTATATGTAAGACTCTGCCTACAAAAAAAGCTTAAAACATTTACTACCTAGTATTTTCAAGAAAAAAAAAATCCAGTCCCTGGTTGCACACATGAATCCAAGTCATCTGCAAAGCTAAAGAATGCTCAGGAGCGCGTTTGAAAACACGGTAAACAATAAAAGAAAATTCTTAATTTGTGCATCCTGCTAAAACACAGTAAGGACTTACTGTGTGCCAGGTACCACCTAGCCACATAAAAGAATGCTAATATGATTTAATTATTTAAAAAAGCAGGCCTGTGAGGTTCTGTGGCCTCAGAGGCCCTACCTCGACTGAGGCATTTACCAGCAGATCGTGATGAAAGTGCACATATTTTGAAAGTGAAATCTTTAAAAGAACAATGAAGAATGAAATGTTTCAGGGCCCTGAGAATGAGATCAGTGTTTCCTCAGCTTAGTCAATAGCAGGTGATGAGCCAAGCCCCGAGCAATAAAAGAGCATTTGTGGACTTGCGGAAGAAATTCGGGAAGCCCTCAAAGCCCAGCGCAAACAAAGGCTGAGAAGTCTCATCAAGGTCGAAAGGGAAAAACGAGCCGGTTGGCCCAGGGCTGCAAACGCCAGATCTCCGATACCGAGTTGAGCCAAGTAAGATGCTTGGTGAGAGCAGTCCCTGTGTTAGTAACAGGAAAAGATAGCTTAATGGGTCTGTAGCATGCTGGAGAAAAGAGCTGGGTTTCTTGTACACACACAGCTATCCCACGCCTGGGAGTTAGTAAGCTCTTGTTTTGTGAGCAAGAATAAAGGACTTCGGAAAGTTACCCATCATGCACTAGAGACAAGGCTGGTGGCACCGCACCTGAAGTTGTGTGGTTTATTGAAAATATTTCTGAACTATTGGGTATAGGATCTTGATTTTTGTTTAACACCCTTTCAAAGAGTGCAGAACACAGAGCTGGGGAGATGGTTCAGTCAGAGCAGTTGTTTTGTAAGCATGAGAACCTCTTTTTAATATCTCACAGAGTCCAACTTGTGATGCCCAGGCTCACAGATGTGGCGTGGTGTACTGGAACATGATTGACCCACCATGCTGCCTCAGTCTCTTGAGTGCTGAGATTACAGGTCTGTGACACCACACCCAGCTTCTGTTTCAAGGGCTGTGTCCATAAAGTCTCTTTTATAGTCTCTTAGGCAATGCGAAAGTGACCAGAATATGTAAATGCACAAGCCCGGCTGTGTGGCAGTAAAAGTCTGCTCATGGATGACATGTAGCTTATAATTTATCGACCCCTAATCCAAACCATTCAGTTACATCTATTTTTTGAGACAAACTGACATAGGGCTTCCTTCTGTAGCCCAGGCTGCCCTGGAATTCACTCTGCAGCTCAGGCTGGCCTCAAATTTGAGATTGTTTCCTGTTTTACTTCTACAGTGCTAGCATTAGAGGCATGAGTCACCACACCTGGCTTAAAACATTAGTTTAAACAGTTTCTTTATTTAACTACCTTAGCTAAGCAGGTGATACCCCTCCCACCCTTGCTAGCCATGTAAAGTGCAATATAATTTCTTTCACATTTTCTGAAGGTTTTTTTTTGAGAGCTGTACCCCCAGCAGGAATAGTTCCTCTCTCCGTCACTACATTTTCCTGGCGAGGCAGCCAACAGGATGCTGTCAAACTCCAGCCTTCAACAGTCTGTTATGCAGAACTGTTACACTTGGTAATTTGCCTTGAACTTTCTGTACTTTGAAGGCTTGGTTTTTTTGGCTCAGGCCTCTCATCCTAGTGACTGAGAGGATCTCGGATTCAAGGCCAGCCTAGACAACTTGGTAAACCTGGTCTGAAAATAAAATGTTAAAAGAAAAAAAGAAAGAAAGAAAGAAAGAAAGAAAGAAAGAAAGAAAGAAAGAAAGAAAGAAAGAAACCAAAAAGAGGCACTGGCTTCAATAGTCACTCCCCCTCCTCCCGCTGCCACCAGGGGTGGGTTGGGTGGGAGGACTGGAGGACAGACATATGGATTGAATGTCATACACAGGCTCAACCTTGATCTCGAACCAATCCTGCCTCTGCCTCTGTACTGGTCCTGGATGTCCCGTCTGCGTCTCCTGTATAGGTGATGTTTCATGTACTTTACCATGCCCATTGTCTGGTCTATGATCTGGCTTGCCATGTAAGTGCTTAAAGGATACCAGGAATTGAAACTTATCAAAAGCTTTCAGAATAAGTTTGTAATATTAAAAAACTGTACTATATACTATATAGTATATATGTATATCATGATGTATGTATCATACATATATGATGCATATATCATACATATATGATATGTTATATCATATATATACACTATATCATATATAATAATTTAAAAACTATTTCAAAGAATGGGGGGGAATACGAAAGAAGCACAATGGGGTGGTGGACTAAGCAGCCCAGACCTGTTGCGACACCATCAGTTGTTGACTTGTGCCAATACACTCACAGTTTTCTTTGGACATGAAAAATTAGATTAATGTCATGAATCACACAGAACTGTGTGCACGCCATCATTGAACTGATTCTGGTGATCGCAGTATGGCTGTGCTTACTGACTGTATCCTATGTGGTGGGGCTGCATGAGCTGCTGTTTGGGCTTCCTCACTGAGCCTTGGCTACAGCTCTCCTGGATGGACACTGTCCTTCCGTCATCTGAGCCTTGGAGATTGTGTGCACCTTGGCCAAGGCCATAGAGCTTACATGGGTCTGTTCTGTTTCTTTCCTTTAAGCTCTAGATGGATTTGCCTCACATTCTGAGACCAAGACTTCTGCCAGGCCCTTTATCTGCCATCTGTTTTGCAAAGATCACAAAGCAAAACAAAGCAAGAAGACAGAAGAGAGAACCCCAGCTTGGTTGTGAGGGAGAGGTTGGAGCAGGAGTAAAACTATATCTTTTCTCTTGTAGTGCTAAAAGGGCAGTCTTCAGATATAGCTCAGGTAAGCTCTCTGTCACAGGACTGTATCCTTGGTCCTAAAGAGCTGACTTAAAAGGCACCAGTCACATGTAGGGTGAGGTGATCCAGTCACTTAGTGAGAAGGGGGCATGGAAGAGGGAGGGAGCCTGAGAACAGCTTCTGGCAATTTGGTGAGCTGATGCTTTCTTTTTCTTAAAATTAAATGAAATAATTATTTGTGTGTGTGTGTGTGTGTGTGTGTGTGTGTGTGTGTGTGTGTGTTTTGAGGGTTGCTTGTATCACAACATGTATGTGGAGAGTAGAGGAAAACTTTGTGGAGATAGTTTACTAGTGTCTGTCTTTACAAGGGCTCCCAGGGTTGAACTCAGGTCACCAGGTTTGTGTGGCAAACACCTATATCTGCTGGGCCATCTTGCTGGCCCAAGCTGTCAATTCATGAAGTTGATTTAGAAAGTTGGATAACTTAAGACTTATCAGTAAGTGCTTAGGGTGCAATACGTTTGTGAGACACTGGCAAACCAATACGAAGTGTGTTGGAGATTGGTTCTAATGCTTTGATTCAATCGGGAATCTGCATGTCCTTGTCTAAAGGTCCTTGCACCCAGTAGGTTTTTGATCGATCAATAAAGATGCCAGTGCTAATGGCAGGCAAGGGGAGACTGGGCAGGACCCTTAGAGTTGCATAGGTCGTAGAGGGGAGGAGATGGAGGATCGCCATGACATGGTGGGAGACGGACGAGATTTAGAGCTGCAGAGGGAAGGTCATCTGAAATGTAGGAGGAAAAGAAAAGTGGTCCAGAAACGTCTTGGGCAGAGACCAATGGGCCTCACAGAAGGTAACTGGGCAGCAAAGTTAAAGGTAGATTTAGAAGGTGTTGAGCCAGGAGTACCGGAGGGAAAAGTATGCTAGCCGTGGGAGGATTAGAACTGCCCAGCCTTTGAGTAGCCAAGACATTTCAAAAATAAGCTAATGTATGTGTGTGTCTTCCAGTCACGAATCCAAAGAGTTCCTGGGCGGGTGGCTGGAAGCACGTGACCGGTCGGGTGCACAAAGTAGTGTAGCTAAAAATTCACTGCTACAGAATCTACTTGGGAAATACACACTTATTAATTATTCTACTTGGTCCACAGTTAACATTGTCCAGCTGCACCAGACACTATGAGGGACATCGGAGATACAGAAATGAATCAAATTTAAGGTACTGAGTGTAAGACTGGGGTTTGGAGACTGGAATGCTGGCTTGATTTGAGTACACTACCTACTGAGTCTCAGGCTCCTCACCTGTAAAATGGGTCTCATAGTAGCAGCACTGTCCTCAGGGGCTGGTGGTGATGATAGATGAGGGAAGCCTCAGGGTAAGTGAGCTAATTTGAGATTTTAGAGCAGTGCCTGGCATACAAAGTGTGCCATGTATTTCCTCAAGGAATTAAGTCTGTTGGCAGAGGATCTCTCTCTCTCTCTCTCTCTCTCTCTCTCTCTCTCTCTCTCCACAGACACACCCATTTTGCTTTCTTAATTTAAGGAGCTGAAGCGTTGATCAGATCTATCACGTTCTTCATGTTGTATTTGGGGCAGAGGCCTCTCGTTCCTTCTCACCTCCCATCCTATGGTGCTCCAGGGTCTATGATATCCCAGCAGGACTCTGTCATGAGAAAAACCACAGACTTAACACCTGATACAGTTGCTTCTCTGTTTTATGCTATTGCTAACAAGATGGGGTGATCAAATGTGCAGTGGGAGAGGCTGGGAGTACAAGGTGCTGGGATAGAATACAGCAAAATGTCACCCACTGGCCTGGGAGGGGAGGGGATGAGCAGAGGGAGGAATAGTTTCCATTTTTGTCAGGGACCTCACTGTCCTGTGGAGCAGATGCAGCTTTCAGCCTCTGGCAGTGAGGATGGCAAGACAGAGCAGAGCAGAGCCCATATTTGGCCAGGGAAGAAGTTCACTTCTCTCCACACCCTCTGACTCACCCTCCCGGCCCGCAAGCCTGGGGCTGAGCTCACAGCCCTCTGACTCAGGCACTGTGGGGTACCCTCTTCAGAGAGGGAGGCTGTCCTAGCACCAAGCTGCAGCCTCTGATGGGACTCTTTCTCTTTATTAGTTTCTGCTCTTCTGGGGTTGAGCCTGATGCTATTTTTGCTGCTGTCCACATGTCCCTCACAAAAGCCCTTTCCACAGAGAATGGCCACTCTGAAGGGACCCTTGCACCCAGAAATGGGTCCTGCAAGGGCTGACTTTGTTTTGGGATGTCACCCTTGTGTCTCCTCCTGGAGTAAGCAGTAGACGTCACTTGGATAGATGGAAGAGTTTCCTCTGGTGGCAGGAGGGGAGGGGGTGGGAATAAAGGGGTGGAGATGTAGGTGTTCTTGACTCTATGTGACCTCACCCCTCTCTAGGCCTTCCAGCTTACATGTGTTAGCCAGTCTCAAAGGAGACAGCAACTGTATAGGGAGTTCTCCAGACTGGAAGAGCACAGGCTAGGAGGAGCTGTATTCCGTCCCTTACTGCTTTTTGTGTGGTCCCTGGAGATTAAGCACTGGTTCCCCTTGGAGCTGGTGGAAAATGCAGACTCTCAGCTCTGACCTGGCTAGCCGGTTGTGTTCTGATTCTTCTCCTGATGACTGACTGGCATGCTGAACTTTGGTCAGCCCTGAATACTTGGAGATCTGGTGAATTTCACACCCCAGACCTACTTCCAGAGGTTGTCACCTTACTGGGCTTAGGTGTGTCTTGGGCACCTTCAGAGCTGCCTGGGTGACTCAAGGGTGCAGGAAAATGTCTTCACTTTGCTCCAGTGAGTCAGGGTGATGCTGATAAGTCAGGTTACACACTCCAGTGCACTTAACATCTGGTCAGGCACAGAAAGGAGTCAGCCAGGCTAGGCTTAGCACATGCAAGCTCATGTGAACTGCAGAAGACGGGGGTGGGGGGTGGGGGTGGTGGTGACTGTTACCAGGATGACACAGCCCAGTGGCTGCTGGCTACTGACCTGAAACCAATTGGATTATTGGCACACCTGGATGCACATGAAACGGGGGACCACATCTCCTGGAGTTTTAAGAAATGCTAAGAAATAGGGGCTGGGGAGATGGGTCAGTGGGTCACTTGATGGACAAGTGTGAAGACTTCCCAGAGTCCATTAAAAGCCAGGTGGGCATGGTGGCGCTGGTTCAGTGAGAACCCTTGCCTCAGTGTAAAAGATAAAAAGTGATAGAAAAAGTGAGTATCAACCTTGGGCAAGGGCGCATTCACCTGCACACGTGTATCTGCACACATATGAGTCTGCATACACTTGCATACACATAGCATACCCACACTCAAAAGAGACAAAAACAAATGCCAAAAGTACAACTTTTCATGAAGTGTCTTCTGATTTTAAGCGTAATCCCATGTACAAGACTTGCATAGGTTGAAGCCAGACAGGGTTCCAGCACTGAGGGAGGGGGAAAGTGGACAGAGGGTCCCACCCCTAGAGAAGTTCTTTGCAGTTAATACCCACGAACAAAAGAACTGTCACTGGGTATATCACCACACTCCCAGGCAGCCCCCATACCCAGGAGTAGTGGGACAATACAAAGCAAACTCCATTTTATTTCAGAGTATGCTGTGCTCTAAACAGAATAGTCTAAATGTGGCCTGAGGCCTACACACACACACATACACACACACACACACACACACACACACACACACACACACACACACACACACACACACACACACACAATCTCTATCCCAACTCTGGTGATCACCTGTTCCAGTTTTCTGAAGCTCTTCTGTCTGTAGATTGAAGGCCCTCCTCTTATTCAAACAAGGATAGAGGTCTTAATGTAGTGGCCTTTGTAAAGTGACACTTCCTGGCTTGCTAACATCAACTGTGCAATCTACCACACCCATGTCTGAAACAGGGTTTTTATACCTATTTTCTTGTGGTGGTGGTCATCTGACCTAATTGTTATGGGCCTTGCCTCACTAATAATGTGGAGATAATTAATCATAGGCCTGTGGCAAGGCTTAAAGGTGCCATGCACAGGAAATGCTTCTGAACAGTACTAGCAGTGCTACCAGTCATCCAACGCTATGTGAATGCTAGTTGGTACTATTCAGTTTTTGCACCAGAGGATGGAGTAAGAAGAGCGTCACTGATCCGTGCAAGTTCCTCTAATGCCTTGGCTGTAGGTCTGTCAGAGCAAGTGCAGTGCAGAACAATGGACCAGAGAGCTTGATGCTGAACACAGGGATCTAGAACTGTGGGCCATGCCTTTACGGAAGTCGGTTAACTTCTCTGTGGCTCATGACCTCAGTCGTAAGCTGTGTTAACCACACTCACCTTCAAGGATGCAGAGGGGCCAATGAGGTGATATGTGTGACTGTGAGACCCTTTTAGGGGATGTGTTTCAGGTAGGAGGTTATTATGCTTTGGATCTGAAGTGCCCCCTGACTAGTGTGTTTTCAGTACTTGGTGCCCAGCTGATGATGGTGTTTCGGTAGGTTCTGGAAACTTTGGCTGGTAGTAGCTAGGTGGAGGAAGGCCATTTCCTGTTGCTCTCTGCCTCTTGCCTGCTGTGACATGAGCAGACTTCACACACTCCTGCTGACATGATGCTCTGCCACAGTGCATGGGGCCAAGTGATTACAGGCAGAGTCCCCTGAAACCATGAGCCGGAATTAACCACACTTTCTTGTTTCTGCCAGAATTCTGGTGCATAGTCACATAAACGTAACTAATACAGGAACTGTTCCTGCCATATGCCTCATGAACGCCCCCAAGAGAAGGCTTGTGGAAGAATTGTAAGCAATAGCTGTGTTGTAAAGATACATACATGTTGAATGAAACTTAATTGGTCACTACAAGATGTTTCATGACCGCAAAAGGAAGTGCAACAGTATTGTGTCTTGGTGAGCTTTGGATGGGGTCTTGTGGTCAAAAGTTCAAAACTCTATAAGACTACTGTAAGAAGAGTCTGCTGTCCTCAGCCATCCCATGATTTTTATATACACTTCACTTACAAAGTGACCTTTTGGCCAGGAAGCGGTGGCACTTACCTTTAATCCCAGCACCTGGGATCCCAGCAGAGGCAGGTGGATCTCCGAGTGTGAGGCCAGTCTCGTCTATGGAGTTGAGGGTGAGGACAGCCAGGGCTGCACAGAAAAACTCTGTCTTGAACCCCCCCCCCCAAAAAAAAAAGAGTGACCTTTTATACATAGAAGGTAAATTTTGCTGTAGGGCCTTTATATTTTTTAAATTAAAGAAATCCCTTTATTCAGGAGCTACATAACTAATATAATTTCTGTTATCTACCCTTCCCCCCAAGAATTTGGTCTGGCAATAGTTATTTGGTTCAAGGTTCTGTAGGCAGGTTTGTGGTCTAGGTTATGCTTGGATGGTTGTGGCTGGGCTCATTCAAGGGTCAGTGGTTGGCTGGTTATTGCTGAGTGGCTAGACTGGAACATATATGTGGCTCTGCAGCAGGTTGGCCTGAGCTGCACACCGGCGACTGTTTGGTACCTCACCATGAAAGCAGTTTTTCTAGCCCTTGAGTTAGTCATGCCACTCCCTTTACATTGACCAAAACAATCTCAGAGATGGTGTTAAGAGGGCACTGCCAAAGAATATGGGAGTTGGAAGAGATTGCAACCATTAGATGCCAGTTGACTATGGTGATAAGTAGATGTTATGCACATACAGCTCCTAGTAAAGTTAATATTGAGAGCTAACTTGTAGGAGGATAAGCCTGAAAGTTAAGCTTCATTAGGGAAGTAGCATATACAGATAAAAACTCAAAAGCAAGGAACGAGCTAAAGGAAAGCAGTCTGCCCACTTGTGACCCTGAGTTCGAACCTTCAGCAGTTCACGTACTGTGGCCCCAACCATTCCAGGATCCTGCCCTTGCTTCATCCGGACTTGGAATGCTGGTTCCTCTTTTTCCCCCATTTTCCATGACTTACCTTAAGTATCACCTCTTCCAAGAAGCCTGGAGCCCTTCACTCAGACCTTTGTACAGTCAACACACTGACTTGCCGTCCCACATTTCTATTTGAGACAACTCATGCTGGCCTGTTCTGCTTGGTTTTGGTGTTTGAAGTAAAGTCTCGATGTGGAGGTTAGGCTAGCCTTAAACTGGAGATCTGCCTGCCTCAGCCTCCAGAGTGCTAAGATCAGAGGTGTGTGTCACCATGTCTCCGCATCTTAATTTAGGCCATATTGTATGTCATGGTGTTGCTGTGTAACCTATGATTAGAAGCCTAAGTGCTGGAATTCCAGAATAAAGCTTTCTCAGTTGAAAGCAGAGCTTCTTGGTAGAGAGAATGCTACAGCCTGCATTTCTACCTACTTGTCTTCCCCTTTCTATCAGGGGCCTGTGAAGTGTTAGTGTGTCTTCCCAGAGCACTAGAGGCTACAGTTTTCAAAACTGATCTATCTCCCACCTCATTCATTTGCTCATATGAAGAACATGTGGCATTTCAAGGTAATGTGACTTACCCCATGTCACACAACAAAGTCACCAATATGATCATGTAATAATTTCAGTGTCTTCATTTCTCTGGCATACCATGATTTTCTGGGGAGCAAAGGGGGCAGGATACAGCACTCTAAACTGCCTTTTAGTGAACAGAGTAGTCAATCAAACATTCACCCATATGGCCACTGGTTTGAAAGTGAACAGGTCCTGCATCCCCATCTGTGTGCCAGATACTAGAGATACATGGCAACAGACATGGCTTCTGTGGGCAGTCTAGTAAAAAAAAAAAAAGAGTGGGGAATAAGTTATTCACACCTACAAGTAAGCATTTATAGTGTGGGATAAGTCATCTGAGGAACAAGAGCAGGGTAGAGGGTGAGAACATTCTCCATGGCTCTGCTGTGTTCTGGATGGTTCTGGGGAGCTAATGAAATGTGAAAGCAGGAGAAGGCCCTTACTTCTAGAAATATGAATATCAGGGCTAAAAAAGAGGGGAGGGGCCACCAGTTCATGCTGCTCCCCACTCAAAGTTTTGACTGGTGAAGGCAGAATATGGACAACAACTATACACGATAAAACCATTACACAAATTTGGGACGTATTGGTTGTGGTGGTTTGAATGAAAATGGTCTCCGTAGGCTCAGATATGTGAACACTTGGTGCCCAGTTGGTGGCATTATTTGGGAATGCGTAGGAGATACAGCTTTGCTGGAGGAAGTATGACACTGGAGACAGGCTCTGAGGTTTCAAAAGCCATATGCTATTCCCAGTTTGATCTCTCTGTCTAGTGCTTGGGATTTAAAATGTTCTAGCATCCTGTGCCAGTTACCATGCCATCTGGAACCATAAGCCCAAATAAACACTTCTTTTTATAAGTTGCCTTATAAACGTTATTTTATTACAGCAATAAAAAGATAACTAATACATTGATAAACAGTGATTTTTTAACTCCAAATTAGGAATTTCATAAGCTCTTGGGTGACTGATTTCAGGCCTGCCTGTAATTAATTCTTTTATATGCAGGATAATTCTGAGGATCTGTGTCAGTTCACATACAAGCTAGACTGACTGGTATTATCAATGGCGAGAGGGGAGTAAGAGAGTGGACAGTTAGAATAGTGGGGCTGCAGAAGGGAGCTGACATGGAAAGGGAGTCTTTGCTAGTTAATTTGTCAAGGGTCAACTATAGACCAAGCACTGGGTTAGGTCATGCCTATACAAAAAGGATAAAAAAGAATAGAAAACTTCCAGAACTCCAGAGTCAGTGGCACACACAGAGCATTTGGTTGGGGGCGGGGAAAAGCTCATCTAGATATTCCTTCTTTGGCTGCCTTTCTGATCCCACCAAGTTTAAGTGGGCAGTTTTCTTTCCTTCTGTTTGCCAGCCTGACATTTAAGCAGAAGGTAGAGTCCATCATACTCATATATAGATTTTAGCTTTTTGTGACAATTATTGAGTGACTATCTGGTACCATATAGATGATAAGAATATAGAGACATGACACCTGTCTTTGAGAAACTTCTTACTTAATGAAAAAAAATTCTCTAGCCCCTAGACCAAAACCCAAAACCCATCCAACCCAACCCAACCACCCAACCCTTCCAACAAACCCATCCATCCATCCATCCAACCAACCAACCAACCAACCAACCAACCAGTGAATCAACCCACCCAGCCACCCAGCCCATCCAACCAAACCAATCAACCAACCAACCAACCAACCCAACCAACCCACCCACTCACCCATTCACCCATCCAATTGACCAGTCAACCAAACAACCCAACCCAACCCAACCCAACCCAACCCAACCCAACCCAACCCACCAACCAGCCAACCAACCAACCAACCAACCAACCAACCAACCAACCAACCAACCAACCAACCAACCAACCACACAACCAACCAACCAACCAACCAACCAAACAACCAACCAACCAACCAACCAAACAAACAAACAACCAAACAACCAAACAACCAATCAAACACATAGCTTGGCATTGTCTGTTGGTAAACTACTTTTTTCTCACTGTGACAAACTACCTGATGGTAACTATTTAAGAGACGGAAGGTATATCTTGGCTCATAGTGCTTTATAACACGGAGCTTGGAGTGGCTCAGTCTGTGGTGGTGGCTGCTTATGGCATGGCTTGTTCTCATTTTGGAGAATCAGGGATCAGCAAGCAGAACTGGAAATGAGGCTGGGCTATAAACCTACAAGTTGCCATTCACCACCAATGTCCCAAAGATTCCATAACTTCTCAAAACAGTGCCACCTGCTGGAGACTGTGTTCAAAACATGAGTCTGTGGGTGACATTTCACTTTCAGAGGGTACTAATTGGGAAGGGGTTGAAAGACTGGGATAGCAAGTGTTATTTATATGCTGGTGGGCCCCCGGGAAGAGTGCAGTGTGCAAGAACTTTAAAGGGAATCTTGGAGCTAGTCTAGGACCAAGGACTCTTGTATTCTCTAGGGTCTTTATTAGGCTGTGGGGCTAGGGAGCACTTTTTTGGACTCTTTAAAATTGTCATTTCATCCCATGTTGGAAAAATTTAGACTAGCTGAACTCTTAGTTTCTTTGCTTTGACTGGAACTAAATCATGGAAGCAATGTGTCTTGTGTGGGTCAGAAGATTTGACTGGCTGTTGATGACATCACAGACATTGCTGGAATATGGTTAAGAAATCAAATCCATGGTAGTCATGGAGATCAAAGTGAGCAAGTCCAGTTGTGGCTAACACACACACACACACACACACACACACACACACACACACACACACACACACACACACACACACACCCTTGATGAGTAAGTGGGGAAATGTATTTGTTATTACCCAATAAGTACAGTTTGTTTGTTACACACGATCTTTCAAAACACGAGGTCCAAAGGGGAAAATTATGAAAGGGCCCTGGAGGGTGACAGTGTGGGAACTGCTGCTGTCATCCAGGGGTCTGATGGGAGATTTGGTAACTGACATCTCCATCTGGTCAGCTCCTGTTTGTCTTTTTTTTTTTTTTTTTTTTTTTTTTTTTTTTTGAGACAGGGTGGTTGCCTGCCCCTAAGGCAGGGGGCATGCTCGCCTGGGTTCTTAGCCCTCTCCAGTTTCACTCCCATCTTTTTCTTCCTCTGTTGTTTGGTTCCTGTGACTCCCAATTTTCCTCCCAGCTCTGTTGCTAAATGACTGTGCATTTTGAGTAACCTAGTCCTGTACTTTGGATCTTTAAATCTTTACCTTCACATCGAAGGCATCAGACCCTGATGGGCCCTGGTAGTACACAGGTTCATCAGTGTTTATCTCTCTTCTTGTCTCTGGAGCACATGGATGAAGCACAGTCTGTAGCCTCTTCTACAATACCCGGTGGTAGGTTTAAAAGGCATTCACCATGGTAGAGATGACTGTCTCTGGGGTGACTAGGAAGCCAGACAGTTGAGGCCCTTAACCCTAGGGCCTCGTTGACAGGAATACCATCCCTGGATTTTGTGAATCGAAATTTTTTTTTACAGAGTTACGATGCGGGGATCTAGGGGGTTTGGAAGTGACTGTAAGCAATGGTTATTCTAAGGGGCTCAAACTAACGAACATTTCTTCCCTTTAGCTTGGGACAAACAGCAATGGAGATTTATAATATGGAAGTGGGTTGAAGAATGTGGCAGAAGTTCATGCTCACACAGTGAGCTCTGTAAAGGCTGCTCCCTAGAGTTAAACAGGCTTGTCCACCCCAGCAGTGGCACCATTAGGCAAGTCTGGAGTTCTTCCTCACAAACACAATCCTACAGACACAGCCCAAGGCGATTCCTAAAGAGAGACTGCAGAAGGGTTTGTCTTGTTTTCTCCTGAACTCACTGATCACATAGATAAGTATCTCCACCTTCTCTGAGAAAGGAGATTTGTGGGAAAGCCAGGCGGGAAGTCTTAGCCTCAACACATTTCTTTCAGAAGAAAGCATGAGGCTGGGAAACCAAGGTTCTTCTCAGACATGAGTGTTGGTGATTTCCCATGAGTCTATCCCCCTCCAGGACAGGAGTCATATCTCCACACCTTGAGATGAACCCCAGTACATCAAAAAGTGGTGGCAAATCAATGTATGGGTGACTGACTGGTGACATGTAAGGAGCATGCCTGACATTTTCCCCACTGGGTCACTTCAGAAGGAGGAGAAGTTGCTGTGGTTTGACCCCTCACACTGCTAGCCCTTGCCTAACCCCACAATTTGGTGGTGTGAAAGGCCAAGCTGATGACCCAATGCTTCCTTGGGGAGAGGCTAGCATTCTCTGTCTGCCCACCAAGTCCTATGCTAGGCAAGTCACTTGTCCCTGCTGAGTTCCTGGCTAGCCCATTGCCCTGGGGGTTCACTGGTTACTCTGAATCCCACAGTTGGGAGTATTCTTGTGTTTCTAAAGTTAGGGGCCGAATGTTTCTCATGGCATCCAATGAGATGTTCCTTCAGCAAGTTAGATGAAGATAGGGGTTAAGGGTTGGGCTTGGTGGTATGTGCCTTTAAATCTCAGCACTTAGAAGGCAATGGCAGGTAGATCTTTGTGAGTTTGAGGCCAAACTGGTTTATACACCAAGTTCCAGGATGGGAAGGGATATATAGAGGAACTCTGTCTCAAAAAAAAAAAAAAAAAAAAAAAAAAAAAGAAAAGAAAAGAAAAAAAAAGATACAGGGTTATAGTCTCTGCCAAAAAGTGCTTGATTATTGCCTGAATAAAGAGGGTAGTGCATAGGCTTACACATGTGCATAGGCTGGATAAATAATTTCTAGGCTTTTGGATTACAGTGATCTTTAACATGAAACCGAGTATGAGGTTATGGAGACAGCTCAGCAGAACTTTATGCTCTTGCAGGAGCCTGGTTGCGCTCCCAGTCCCTACATAGCTGTTCACTACCATCCATAATTCCAGTTCCATGGGATCTGACATCCCTTTCTGATCTCTGTGTGCACAAAGTATACATATAGTGCACATACAGACATGTAGGGGAAACACTCATACCTGTAAAGCCAAACTAAATTTAAGAAATTATATCAAGAACCATTAAAGGATGAATGGATGAACAAAAGTTGGTATATCTATGCAGTGGAACATAACTCAGCCTTTAAAAGGAAGAAAATTTGTTACACAGTACAACGTGGATGACCTGTGAGGGCATTATGCTAAGTGAGATAGGCCAGATATAAAAGGGTAAGTGCTGTTAATCCATCGTGTAGGAAATCTAGGGTAGTCTAGGTCACACAAGGAGAACATTGGTTGCTCTGGGTTAGGAGAAGCCATGGAGTTATTGTCTTATGACTACAGAGCTTCAGTTTGGAATGACAAGAAAGATCTGGAGATGAAAGGGATTGGTGGCTGCACAACAAATGAGTGTGGTTAAAATCATTGAACTGCCGATTTCAAAATGACAGAAACAGTCAAATAAATCCACCAAGCAACCCACAGGATGGCCGTGCCAGCCATGGGCTTAGTTCTGTTTACAGGCTTTAAAATCTGTTGAAAAGCATTAAGACATCCAAAGAAGTGGTATTCCTAACCTCAGAAAAGTGAGGCAGGTAGGTTCTCCGGACAATCCTTCGGTTGGCAGAGTTTTTAGCACCATGAAGAAAACGAATCTCTAGATTCATAGCTTCCATTTGCATCCCATACTGTATTGGCATGGTCAGCTTCTGCAAGGCCCTGGGTAGGCTAGTGACCCCTTGATGGGCAGAGAGCACAAGGCAGTGAAGCTTGGGCCAAGCCTTACCTACCCTGTTTGTTCAGAGGTGTGGCTGGCTACTGGAAAGTGGGTTTCTACCAGTGCAGCACATTCCTGCTGGTCACCATGATTACTAGAAGTGTCCCTCCAGAGGCAGCTAACAGGGCCTGCTGTGCTTGGAGAAACTGCATTTGTAAAGCGCCATCTCAGGACTTGGCATAGGGCACATGCTTGATACAGGGAAGTTATTTTTATCTGGGCTGTCTAGAAAAAGCACAAGATTCAGAGTCCTTGGAGTTTGGATCAAATCTCTGTTTACTAGGGTTTTGACCTTCAGTCATTTCCTTTAATTCCCAAAGCCTCAGTTTTTTGTTTGTAAAATGGGGTCAGCAAAATGTCTCATGGAGTTTTATGCCCACTCAAAGAAATGCAAGTTTTCTACCTTCTCCTTCCCTTCTGCCCTTCCTTCATCTTTCTCTACTGTCCTCCAATTTTTCCTCACTCTCCTATTTGTCTGTCCATCTCCTCCTCCTCCTTCTTTCATGACTCCTAGGACAGTGCTATGTGTGACAGCCTCCTGGTCTCAGCCCTGTAGGTGAGGTGCCTCCTCAGCCCACTCAGGAGACCCTTCCTCAATGGCAAAGTGAGACAGCTCTTTGAAAGAGTCCACTTTCCCTTCATGAAGGCTTATTTGAGTTCATTCTTGACCCTAGGATCATGGAAGGCCCTGTGAAGAAGTCACAGGAAATGAGAGCCTCAGGAGTTGGCAGCGTCTCTGTGGGAACAGCTGTTCGCATAGAGATTGGTTCGTGAATTTGCCCCGGCACCTTCTAGGAGGCGAGAGCCGTCTTCATTTCTAACTCTATCCTTAGTTTATTGGACTTTCACATGTGATCCCTTGGTTTAGAACCTTGGTGGCTTGTCTTCCGTTTTCTTTCACAGGTATGACTGCTCAGGGTATGAGCACAGGGGACACTGGTTCCCTTCTTGGGGCTAAGCTGGCTTGTACTGTTGGGGCTCTAGGAGATTCCCAGGGCCTCTGGAAATGTATCTGGGTTGGTTCCCAAAGACAGGATGCTAATCTAAGTAGTAAGTGATCTCCTCAGGGGTGATGCCTTGGACTGGCCCTTAGGGACAGGGGCAGGGGCAGTTGGAAGAATCCACTGAAACCTTCCCACCTTCACTTTGTCCCTGGTCAGTCTTGGTCTTCACTAAGGACCTAGAAGACATTTCGTCAGTGTTATCCGAACAGGGTCACCCCTCTAGGCCAGACCCGTGTCCCCTCTTCTGAATGCTTCTCGGGTTGTTCAGACAGGACTAGGTGCTTGTCTTTCTGGGTTCTGGGTATGAGCTGTAACATTGCAGCATCTATGGTATTGTATTGTAATTATCCGTGGGCTCCAGACAAAGGCCTAGAGGGCAGAGGCGGCTCCTCAAGCCCTTTCTGTAGCTCTGCACTATAGGAACTCTGCATATATGGTGAATAAAAATCAGCCCTGAGCTTGTCTGGTGCTGCACTGATTAGGGAGGTCCCAAGGAATGAGGGGCTGGCTGAGTATCAGGGGCCACTGGATGTCAAGCGCCAGAAATTCAGTCTGCTTGGCAAAGAACTCCATTCTCCATTTCCCAGAGATTGTTCTTGTAATACGCTGGCAGGAGGCCCAATCCAGGCTCTGACTAGTTCCTAAAACAAGTTAAATCTTTCCCTTTGGGACCATTCCATCAGCAGGGGTAGATGAGCATGCTTCTCTGATGACCTTGGCGTTTGCTTGGTGTTCATAGCCCCAACTTGGGCTCTTTTCCATTTGGTTCCTCAAGGCCTCAGCAGCAGTCCTGCTATGCTTGGCTGGGTTTCTGGCTGGTGAGGAGCTAAGCACCGTCTTCCCAGATCCTGGGGTGGATGAGAGCTGTGTCCACACCCCCACCCACAGCTGCCTGTGCTTGGCTGGGATGGAAACTGGGGAGCTCATCCAACAGATCTCGGAGGAGATTGGAAAGTGCTCCTCAGAGGAGCGAGTTGTGTCATTGTTGGGATGTGGACAGAAGCCAGGCTGCAAAGGAGAACTGCTATCTTCCCATCACCCTTGCTTTCCACTGTGATGGAAGGACAGAGCGCTCCCCAGTGAGCATTTCTGAAATGGGACTAGGCTGGCCAGAGCATAGGAAGTAGGCTACCTGTGAAGACTTCACCATCTCAGTGGTGTCTGGCTAGATTTTAACCCTTTGATTCCTATTTAACACACCTGGACAGTAAACATGATTTTTGAGTCATCTCTGATGTCCTCACCCTACATGTGCTCCAAGGAGATCCAGAGGGGTAATGAATTGATCAGGACTCTCTAGAGGAACACAACTTATAGAATATATATTACATATATGAGTATATACACAAATATGAACATATTTATGAGTATGATTACATGTATGTATGAAGGAGATTTCCTAAAATAGCATGCAGGCTATTGTCCAGCAGTGGCCATCTACCAATGGAAGGCTAATGAGCCCAATAATTATTCAGTTCACTAGGGGATTTCTGTATTAATGGGAATTCCAAAGAACTAGTCTCCAATGCCAGTGAAGGGAAGATCTTACCAGGGATAGCAAGAGCAAGAAGGCAAAGCAAGCTTCTGCCTTCTATGGCTTTTATATATGCTGCCAGCAGAAGGTGTGGCCCAGATTAAAGATGGATCTTCCCATCTTAAAGAATCTGGATTAAAGGTAAATCTTTCTACCTCAAAGATCTGGATTAGAAGTAGGTCTTCCCTACTTCTAATTACTTATTTAAAAACAAACAAACAAAACCCCCAGCCAGGCAGTGGTGGTGTACACCTTTGAATCCAGCACTTGGAAGGCAGGGGCAGACAGATTTCTGAGTTTGAGGCTAACCTGATCTACAGACTAAGTTCCAGGACAGCCAAGGTTACATAGAGAAACCCTGTCTCAAAAAACCCCCCAAACCAAACCAAACCAATACAAACAAACAAGCCAAAACCCAAAACCAACCAACCAACCCCCCCCCCCAAAAAAAAAACCATCCAAAGAAGTAAAATAAAATAAAAAATCACTTACAGGTGTGTCTAACCATTTTAGTTAATTCCAGATGTAGTCAACTTGACAATCAAGAATAGTCACCAGAGGTAATGAGAAAAAGACAAATACATTTTCTTCCCTTTTTTCCTTAAGGCTCCTCATAAGTGATTTTTAGGTATGGGCCTAATGGAGATTACAGAAAACCTCTTGAGTCCTTTCCCATTGGATCCTTGAGGGAGCAAGCAAGGTTATCTCGGTGGAAAGTGTGTCCTGAGGGGGCTCACAGATGGCTTAGCTCCCGTACAGGAGTGCAACACAGATCTGGCTGAGAGGCAGAGTGGAGGGCTGTAGAAGGAGCACTTGGCCAGGACTCAGCTCCAAGCTGGTTACTGGTTCTATAAACTCTAGCTCATTATGTCTTTCGACTTTGTTTTACTTAAAAAATTCACCCAACAGAAGCTAAAATAACTTTAAAATAGGCACTGCAAACTACTATGGTTTACAAATATTAACTCATTTATTTTCAAAAAAATATCTTATTCAACGTGTGTCAGTGTTTTGCCTGCATGTGTGTCTGTGCACCGTGTGCCTGTCTGGTATTGGCAGAGGCCAGAAGAGGGCATCAGATCCCCTGGAACTGGACTTAGAGATGGTTGTGAGCCTCTACGTGAGTGCTGGGAATCAAATCCAAGAACAGAAGCAAGTGTTCTTAACTGTTGAGCCATTTCTCCAACCCCACTTTCTTTCTTTCTTTCTTTCTTTCTTTCTTTCTTTCTTTCTTTCTTTCTTTCTTTCTTTCTTTCTTTCTTTCTCTCTCTCTCTCTCTCTCTCTCTCTCTCTCTCTCTCTTTCTTTCTTCATCCATTCATTTATTCATTTATTTATTTACACAATCATGATGTGGGATTATTAGCAAGCTAATTTTGTATGTAAGAAAAGTGAAGGATAAATTCCTGGGCTCTTGTTCCAAGTCACATAAGTGACTTTGATAAGTGTTGGACTAAGACTGGGCTCTTTCTGGGCCTCAGAATCTTCATCTTTATGAAGAGGATGATGTGTGTTATCCTGCACGTACTGGGGAGTTCATGCACACAGAAAAAAGGCCATGTGAGACACCAAGAGAGATGGTAGCCATTTGTAAGCCACGTATAGATGGGTTAGAAGAAACCAAACCAGCAAGCACTTTCATCTCTGACTTTGACTCCAGGATTATGGAAAACTGAGGGAATAAATTAATATTCTTTCAGACAAAGCCAAGTGCTAGCCTTGCAAGCATGAGGAACTTAGTCCAACCCCTAGAACCCACATAGTAGAAGCAGGGAAAGACTCCTGCTGGTTTTCTCTGGCCACCACACCTGGGCTGTCTATGCCCATGTACACATAAAATGTAACTTTAAAAATATAATAGACAAGAGGCATATAGTAGATGAATAATAACATCTAAGGTTGTCGTCACAAGCATATATGCTGCACGTGTGCATATGGACACACACATGTAAACACACGAACGTTCAACAGTGAAGAACACTTGCTGCTCTTCTTGGAAAGAAAGAGAAAGCATGGTGCTTGGACCACATTAACACATAGTTTCTCGGTGCTCTTGTTAATTCATTTGTACTTCTGTGTGATTAGAATGCAAGTCTTCAGTACACAAAGTGGATTAAAAGCCTCCATCTTCTATCTATCTATCTATCTATCTATCTATCTATCTATCTATCTATCTATCTATCTATCTATCCATCCATCCATCCATCCATCCATCCATCCATCCATCCATCTATAGATCCCTATAGTCCCTAACATGCAGTAGAACACATTAAGAAATGTTGAATGAAAAGAAAATGTGTGGATCCATTCTCTGTGCTAGGATTGGACCTTCCTCCTCAAATATGGCTTCTTACAGGCATTGACTGTTCTTTAATTACAAGATCCTTGGTTCCAGTGTATTCCTGTCACAGTAAGGCACTCACACTAAATGAATGAAGCCACACTACTGTCCCTTGCCTTCGATCAGAAGTTGCCCATCAGTCATGAAGGTGTGAGCATACACAGGTACTGCGATCCACTGCACACTGACACCAGTACCAGTAAGCAACGCAGAAGTCTTTTGTACTGAAAAAAAGATACGATTGAGGAAGTGGTGGGTTTGGTTGTTAGTTTTTAGAGACTGAATAACAAATCACTTAAAATGTAGCAGCTTCAAACAAGACCTAGCGTTTTTCCAAACAGTTTTCTGCTGTGTGTGGGGTAGCCACAGTTAGATGGTTAGCTGCCCTCAGTTAGGGGTTGCCTGGGGTGGACATATCCAAGATGGCTATCTATCTTCAAACTCAGTTTCCCCAGACACCCTCCCATCATTGTAGTGTAGTCCAAGCTTCTCCATAGCTTGAGGGCTGGATCTAAGATGGAGAGAGAGCTGCCAAATTCCTGGACCCAGCTCAGACATTCTAGAACATTGTTTCTGCCACATTTATTTGGGCAAATTAAGTCTTAAGATTCAAAGGGAGAGAAAAAAGAGCTCCCCTCGTGAGGGAAGGAACAGATATATCCACAGAGACAGGAAAGGCTGTTGGTGAATATATGAGAGACTACGACAAAGGTGCCAGCATTTGCATTAGGATAGCTGCTGAGGTTTGGTTGTGGTTTGCCTACCAGCAAGATTGGTTTACTTCCCAGGTAGCAGAAACCACAGGGTGCTACTGCTACAGCTGTGGCTATGTCCTGGTTTTGACCAGGGCTTTGTTTAACCTTTATTACCTTGTCCTCCGGGATGCCACAAAGGTAGTAGAGGGGGTGGGATGACCAGTGCAGAGAACACCACAAGTGAGTGGCAGGACCAGGGATGCTGTTGCCCCATGATTGAGGATAGGATTGTTGGGCAAAACTGCAGATTTTCCACCTAAATTATGGGATGAGTCATAGAATCTTGCTGGACCGCCACCCCTTTGTTTAGCGTATGTGGACAATAATGTCTACTTTATGCAAGAAAAGAGATAGGGGCAAGTTGCACCACTTTAGAGTCAGACTACCTCATATCCTTGTCCTTTGGTCCTTTTGTTTTCTAACCATATTCTTTTATGAAAAACAGTTAATTGTTCTGTGCCTTGGTTTCCTTTTCTGTTAAGGATAGAAAATAATACTATTCAACATCTATACAGTTGTACCAGTTGGATGTGTTTTAAAAGTACAGAGATATCTGTACTTTTTAAATAGGTTTTGGTATCTGACATATGAATCACATGTGGCCAGTAGCTTTTTTCAGAGGGCCTTGATGGAACATTCAAATGAGTCCATGGTACCTAGAGGCTAGCACATCCTTTAGGCTATTGTTTTTGGGAAAATGGGTTCTTTAGTCATTTCTCCTCTTGCCATATTTGCACTGGAGGAATGATGGAGCAAGCACCTCAGCTGTTTCTCCCTTTATCTGCTCTTCTGAAAGCAACAAGTGTCTAAAGTTGTTTCCAGTTTGTTATTTGCTGTGGGCCGAGAGACTCTCTGTCAAGTGGTGATGGGCTTTGACCTCCTTCCCTGATTTGTGGCTTCACTCCCTGCTCCCACATGAACACTGGGGAGGAGTGCTCCTTGTTCTTTGTCCCTGGCTCACCTCTCTCTAGACAGATGAGCATCGGATCTCAATGAGATTGGAGTCCACTTCCACAGCTACTGGCCGTCATGATGTTAGTTCAGTTCTCATCTGAATCCTGGAAATAGCAGCAGTGTCTCCCCACGTATTGAACAATTAAATGAGGCATTATTAACTAGAGATGTTTATGTGGTACCTCGTATACAGCAAGGGGGCAACTATAGTGAGAAGGATGAAGTAAATATTAGGCACATTCAAATTCATAGACCCAGTAAAAAAGCTCCCTTCTCTAGGAAGACTTCTCAAGCTGCTTTGGGTAAAAATGAGCGTGCTTCTTCACCTGGACTTTCTTCCCACCCCTCTCTACCTTTTTTTTTTTTTTTTTTTTTTTTGTAGATTTTTTTATTCCTTTACTGGGGCCTCACCGTGAGTTCAGAGTTTGTGCCGCCAGTCTGTTCCAGGTCTAGGGACAGATTAGAGCTAGAGTCTGTCTCTCTGTTTACAGCTGGGACCAGAGCACCTCTTCTCACCAAGCTTGCAGATGCCCTTTGTGACTCTTTTGTCCCTATAAGGAGCTGAGACGTTTCTTTAGTTTGAACTCACCCGTAGCGGTGACTCGAGGCTGGAGAAAGACTTTGATCAATATCACAGAGTTGTGAACCCATCTGAAGTTCAGAGTTCAGAGTTCAGAGCTTCTGTTCCTTAGTAGAATGCAGCATGCTCACTCACCGTTGTTGGGATTAGTCAGGATCACTGGTGTTAAAAGCAGACAGTAGGCTTCCCCCAGTCAGGGTTGCTTCCCTCTGGCTATGCCTCCAGGCAGGTTCCCACCCTTGGAACTCACCACGAGCACTGCAAGCACTCTCTTAGGGGGTCCTGGCTACAGATGTGCTGTGCATACTTATTCCTTTTCGTCTAAGGGTTGCCTACTGGGTGTATCACGATCCAGTTAGGAGAACGTGAAGACTCCTGAGAAGGGCAGGTGTGGAGCCAGTGCTTCCCTTTTCCACTGGAAAACACAGTGTGTCCCTATCTAGAAATTTCCAAGAGATGCTCCCCACTGTGGTCCAAGGACAGGGAGAAAACAATCTGTGAGAGGTGGAAATTGATCCAGTCTCAGAGCTCCTGACATCCTCTTGGATCTCAGGAAAAGAACCAGGAGACTAGCACTTTCAGGGCTCAGTGGGAAACACGGGCTACAGGTCAGGAATTTGACTTTGGAGCCTGTATCATAACCATGCAGTGTCAACAGCGATGTTATATGTCAGTGAGAAGCCATGACAGTGGTAGAGAAAACTCAAAATCTGGTGGCACACCAGTCCCTCTGGCCTGGTGTCGGAGGGGGGATTCGTTTTTGGGTTTTATTTGGCTTTCCACAGGACTTCGGAATAATTTGCTGGCTAGTGAGGAAAACTCCACGGAGCATTCTGAGCTTACTGCTGTCATGCAGGCAGGTGCTTTGGGAGATTAATTAGGAAAATAAGTGGAATGTGATTGCAGTTGGGCTCTGAGTTTATGGAGCACTTCGTACCAGGGAGACTAATCACCCCAGAGGGCATTGTGAAATTCCGAGGAGATGCAGGCTTCATTAGCTTTTGTTTGGAGGATTACAGGATGAATGGCTCATCCGAGGGGGGAGATAGTGTTTCCTGGACACAGAGGTGGCTGCTGCGAAGAACAGGCATGCCTGGGGTCTAGTCAGAAGGCCGTGAGCCTGGGTCATGATTCTGTAGAGAGATGCAATGGGGAAAAGATGACAAATGGAAGAGCCGAAGTGACTCACTGAGGGGTTTGAAGTGTAACTCTTGGCTACCTCCATTCTCTTGGGCTCTGGCTGTGAGGGGACAGCGTCAGAAAGGGCTGTGTCTTTCTTCAGGGCTCCACAGGCTCAAAGAAGGCCTCTGGCCTCTGCTTACCAGTGCTATCAACCTTCAAACTCCGTATCCACTGGCCGTTCTTAAAAAAAAAAAAAAAACAGCCAACGCGGCAGCTCCGGGTGGCCAGGATTGCGACACCAAATGTGTTTGTTCCCCATGTTTGTGAAATACCTCAGAGGCACTGTCCCAGTGCCACCTGACTAGTTTTCTGATTGCCACATGGCCCTGGCTCCATCTGGCAATACTCAACTGCGGCTGGCTGACTAGTCTGAGATTTTGAGTTGTTTGCGGGCTTAGAAGGTAGAGCCCTTACTCTGCCTGCCCAGGTGAAGAGGTCTTTACCTTCCCAGTTTTGAATACCACTCAATGGGTTTGGAATTGGTTCTGCCAGCCTGTGGTGAGCATTGTGGCTGTGGATTGCTTACTCAATCTCTCTGGGCCCCAGCCACTTCCACTGTGTGCTGATAACAATTCCTACTGTGTATCATTGTGAACTACATGTGCGACACCCAGACAAGAGGTCAGGACCTCAGGTCACTAGCAAACTTCCTGCCCTCCCCCATCCCAAGTTGCCGAAAGCAAAGCTGGCCTCAGATCTTCAAGTTGTTAAAATTCAAACTTGCTTTTAGTTTTTGCAAACGTGTGGTGGTCAAATTTTGCCTGAAAGCAAGTTGCCTGGTTAATATATACCTTAATGGGAACCCAGAACCCCCTGAGATGGACTCAAGAATTGGTTGAGGTTCTTAGTAGTACTGTCCTAAAGGGACAAATCCAATAATTATCGATCTTCTATTATGTGTCAAGAACAAAAGAGAGTAGTTTTGCATATAATTTTCATTTTTAAAAACCTCCTTAATCTGACTAGTTTTGACTAGAGCATTGCTCTAAATACTTAGTAAATATTAACTGAATGATTTTTATGTGGTAAGCGGTGTTCTATAAAGAACATGCAAGAAAACTGAGAACCAGTCTGGAGACAGGACTTACTGACGGCCACAAAGCTGGCACCTGGCGGTCCCGATACCATTCCGACTCTTCTGAGTCTTAGTCTAGGATGCTTAGGCACAGATACAGGCATGCATATATGGGCACCCATGAAACACAGCATAAAAACATGTTCACAGATAAAAGCACACCCACAATCACATGCGCACACACACGCGCGCACACACACACACACACACACACACACACACACACACACACACACACACACATCATGCTGACACACACATGCTCACACGCTAGAACAGCCCAGCAAGCAATCACGTCTACATTTCATTCTATCACACCTGCACAGGCCCACGTGCATGCATTTGTATGCACATTATTCTGTGCCTCGGTTTCAAATTTCTAAAATCTCTGGCTCTCAGAACGGCAGCATTACAGATGCAGCTGATGTTTTACCCTCTGTTCCTCTCTCCTTCCTCTTTCTATCCTTCTCTTTCTTCATCCACCCCTCTTCTACCATTTTTCTTTTTTCCCCCTTTCATTTTCTTCATCCCCGCCCACTTCATTCTGTACCCATAGCTCTCTTCCTACCTTCCTAGCTATGAAGTTTTAGCTAATTTGCAGCCCCTCCCTCCACCGCCATGGCTCATCAGAACAACCAAGCACAACACTGAGACTCTGCAAGGCTGCTAGGAGTTGAATCTGCCTGGCACATTGTACCTTGGTTAGGTTTCCCCCTATGCAGCTGTGCTGACCCCGGGAACCCCTTCCTTCTGGGCCATCCACCACAGTGTGTTCGTGGTCAAGTCTGGTTGTTGAAGCTGAGAGTCCCCAGCGCGGCACCAGCCCCCTCTGCTCTCTCATACGTGTGCCAAGTGCCTGTGAAGACTTCTTCCAAGTGTTTCATCATGCCTCGGGGTGGGGATGCATCTCTTCTGCATTTCAACACTTTGTTTCCACCTGGCATTTCAATTGCCAGCTAATAAGTGAAGTAACTCATCTCCAGACTGACATTCGTGACGCTGTGCTTTATGGGGACCCGCTATGGGGACCCGCACTCTGACCCCTAACATGCCCATGGGGCCATGACAAGTCCAACCTGTAGTCTTTGTAGCCACCAGAGGTGGGCTGGGGGTTCTGGGTTTCTCAGTTCGTTCGTAGAGATAATTAAAAATCTGCATTATTTCATCATCTCGGCAACTCAAGGTGGGGGTGGTGGAATTTGAGAAACTTCAGCAACTCCTGGGTCTCAGTCCAACTGAGGATCTTTCCCAACTCATCTGCTTTCTTGTGGTATCTGGAGCCTCTCTCTCTCTCTCTCTCTCTCTCAATCTCTGTCTCTGTGTCTCTGTGTTTGTCTCTCTCTGTGTCTGTCTCTCAATCTCTCTGTCTCTGTGTCTCTCTGTGTCTCTGTCTTTCTGTCTCTCTCTGTCTCTCAATCTCTGTCTCTGTCTCTGTCTCTGTGTCTGTTTGTCTGTCTCTCTCTGTGTTTGTCTCTCAATCTCTCTGTCTCTGTGTCTCTGTTTCTGTGTCTCTGTCTTTCTGTCTATCTCTCTCTCTCAATCTCTGTCTCTATGTCTCTGTGTCTGTATCTGTCTGTCTCTTTCTCTCTCTGTGTCTGTCTCTCAATCTCTCTGTCTCTCTGTCTCTCTCTCTGTACCTAAAGCACTTTGCCTTTGCCAGTGAGGGTTCCTGAAGCCTTTCCTGCCAAGTTCTTTCCCCCTGGGACCCTCGGACCACCAGCATTTACCCTCTCCCATGCTGTTTGCCTGCACTGCCCAACTGGGCAGGTTTGACAGGGCAGGCTAGTGAGTTCAGGCCTCATAAACAGTCCCCAGGTATGGGGACAGCATATTCTGAAGATAGCTCAGGAGTGGCTTTAGCAACATGTACTTTGTCTGGGGCAAGTTCCCTGTAAAACACACACACACACACACACACACACACACACACACACACACACACGGGGAAGACTCAACAGGAAGATGGAAAGAGGAGCTTTAGTGTGGATGGTACACTGTAAGACAGAATATTGCCTGGTGGGAGAAAGGGAACCAAGCCCCAAGTGCTTTGTGGCGTGGGGCCAGATCTTGGAATTATTCAATAGAAAGAAATGGAATTCTGGAGGTGGGGTTTGCTTGAGCACCTAGCTGATAGTCTTATATGGCGATTGCTTATGATTCAGACCGATGTTGTAACCAGACCATAAATGCTTAGCAGGCAGGGATCTGAGGTTATGGCTGTATTTCCTTTCTCATACTACTTAACCCAGAGCCTTATACATGGGTACTGTTCAATAAAGGCACAAAAGGAAAGGAACTCAGGCTACATTTGTTTGATACTGTTATGTCCCAAACCTTCTGCTGTGAGTCAACCCATATGACGGTTGAGATAATTTTTGGGCATGTGGCCCCTTTATCTCCCCTATCTGGCTAATTCCCATTTCAGTGTAAAATAGTACCAGGCCTTGAGGAGCTATGTTAGAGGAGGAAGAAGCTCACACACACACACACACACACACACACACACACACACACACACACACACACACACACACACACACACAGACACACACACAGACACAGACACACACAGACACAGACACACACACAGACACACACACAGACACACACACACAGACACACACACAGACACAGACACACACACACACAGACACACACACAGACACACACACAGACACAGACACACAGACACAGACACACACACACACACAGACACACACACACAATGGGGTTGTATGGGTGACTGTAGAGTATGAACACAGGATGTAGCCAGGCTACTGAAGCCTTGTGTTGCTCCATGCTCCATGAAATGGACAGTCACTTAGTATTATAGACACCAGGGAGGCCATCTTGGAGCCAGCAGGACTGAGTGGGGCCCTGTACAGAAGAAGAGAGGAGACTGTTCAGGATGGAGACAGTGAACATGCAGTATAGGGCCTATCCATATTGCCTTTTCCCATGTTTCTTTCATTCATTCATTCATTCATTCATTCATTCATTCATTCATTCATTCATCCATCCATCCATTTATTCATTCTATAGGCTCTGATTTTGGCCAAGCATGGTGCAGACTTTGAGGACAGAGTTGTGGGTAAGACATGTAGGTAAATCTGTTCAGAAACTAGACAATGAACAAATGAGAAAATAATCAGCTGGCAAAGCACCAAGTATCATAGAGTATTGAAAATGAAGGGCAAAAAGATCCAGTCTTTGACCACAAAGGATAAGAGTGGTGGTCAGCCTGGAAAGGACACACAAGGAAGCACAATGGCAAGACATATCCTAGGAATGGACTTCTGGGGCTGGAAACGACCCAGAAGTCCTGGAGTATAGGAAGCCCAGGGTGGAAGAAGTGGGGGAAAGGCAGAATGAACAAAAGAGATGGAGTTGGAAGATGTGTGGTGGGCTTGACTTAGGCGGCAGAGGTCACATGGAACTGCTTGTGCCATGACAAGGATTTTGAACATCAAAAGCATTCTGTATTAGTTACTCTCAAGTTGCTGTGACATTCGACAGAGCAATCCAAGTAATGAAAGATTTATTTTGGCTCATGGTTTCAGAGGGTTTCTGTCCATTGTGGTGGGAAGATATGGATTGTACATTCAGAGGGTGGCAGTGGAAGTGAGTGTTGCAGACTGTTGACATCACAGCTGACCAAGGAGCAGAGAGTGTGACAAGAACCCAGGACTGGGTATAACCTTCCAGGGTCCGCCCTTAGTGAAGTGTTTCTATGAGTTAAGCTTCATTTTCTAAAAGTATTTGTTCTTCCAGAACAGGACTGCCACTTGGGGAACTAGCATTAGAAGCTTGAACACATGGAAGAGCATTTCAGATTTAGCCAAATATCTAAGGAAGAGATGCTATGGAGTTAGCTTGCAAGTGGTGTAAGATGTGGCCATGTGTGAAATATTTAGGACAGGAAGCTTGACTATGGGATGTAGAGGAGAAAGAATTCTTGCAGGATGATTCTAGCTCTTCTTAGTGAAGTCACTAGTGATGTGACCCTGCGTCTGGCTGAAGATAGGTGGGCGGGCAGGGAGACTGGTTGGGAGGGGGCATGGGTGGAAGATGACAGTCTCCTGAGTGTGAACTGTGGTCCAGGAGATCCTTACCTTGCGATGCTGGAACCCTGCTGACAAGGTTTCCTCTTTTTCTCTCTCCTTTTTCTGTTTCTGAGGTATCTCCTCTTTAGGACTCTTTGTTCAAGGTCTTCTCCTCTCATTAGCCACACTGGGGTTCCTGAGAAGGCTGGAAGGTAAGAGTGCTGTCCGGAGGACAGGTTTTCCAGAACACGTGTTACTGTGAAACCATCACTACCAACTTTGGGGGAGCTCACTGTGGTGCTGAGATGACAGCATCATTTAATTCCATCATATTCAGCTCAGCCGGTGCCTTCTGTGCACTCGCTGTGGACCTGTAAGCATCGACCAATCGACCGTGTTCACCGTTCACCTGCTCTCATGTCCTCTAAAGCTAACATGATCATGATGAAGCAGATGTGCAAAAATAAAGCTTGACATACTAGAGAAACAGGCACAGAGTACCTCAAGACTGCAGTCAGGAGGTGTATAGAGGAGATTGCTTACTGCTCTTTAGAATCAGAAACAGGTCCAAGGAAGTTAGCCATTTCAGTTGACAGTGCTTAGAAGCAAAGGCTGGGCTAGAACTCCTTTCTGAGCCCATAACAGGACATTTGCCAGTGCTGCATGAGACCTCTGCAGGATACGTCTTCTCATGTGGGATGTGTTGTAGACTGGGAAGGAGAATGTGGCAGCTGTGGGTTGGTAGATCGGGTTTAATTTCTCATTCCTGCATGTGTGACCTTGTGCAAATGCTAGTCTCTTTATCTGGAAGGCGAGTAGTAGCAAATTTAGAGCTAATTAAGGGACCCCACAATCTGTATATACTGAGGGGTGTAGTTAAAGCATAGCTTTCTCCCCATGCCCCATGGCTTCTAGTACCAACATTCCACTGTCAGGCTGGTCCTAGACCTTCTCTCTCTCTCTCTCTCTCTCTCTCTCTCTCTCTCTCTCTCTCTCACCTTCTTTCACAATATAAATAGAATCCGAGTAGAGCTTTTATGTGACTGATTTATGGAGGAAACTGGAGAAAGCGAAGGATGTCAGAGGGGGAACAGAAGGTGCTCTGCAAAGATGCATCTCAGTTTGATACCAGACTCAGGCAATCTCACAGTGGAGCCTCCTATCTCAGGCAGAGGGCAGGTTTTCTATCTCATGTTATATATAATATATATATATATATATATATATATATATATATATATATATATATATATATATATATATATATAATGACAATTACCAAATGGGATATTTGTGACTGTTAAATCTTTCTCTATGAGATCTGTCCTGACTATGCACAGAAAAATAGTTGGAGAGGCCTGCACTGGGAATCACTAGTACCCATCAGCAACTGGCACACCACTGTGTTGGTCTGCTCCCCAAGGGAGCTTTAGGCAAGGCAGTGGTACTTTGATGCTACCATAGCCTTGTTACACTAATTTCCCTTTCATCAAAGGGATAGGGGGACAAAGTTGGTGTAATGGCATCTGGCCTTAATTAAACGAATATGGCAGATTGTTTGTCATGTCAAATGGTACAATACTTCCATGTGAATGACCTGAAGTCCAATTTTAATATAAATATATTTACTTCAGATGACTGTGTTGATTTTGAGATGAATATCAAGTCACTAATGGTACAAATGGTAGGAAGAAGAGGAAATGATAATTTTGGCTTTCAAGAAGATGGGAGTTTGAGGGAAATTGTGTTTCAAGGTAGAACAGGGAAAATCCAAGGTCCTAGATTGGAGGAAGGTCCCCATCCTCCACTCTCAGTGATGCTGGATGACATGTATCAAGAAGACGTGCTGCGTGGTCCAGCTGATCACTTATTCCTGGGTTCTAGGGAGCTCAAGTGGGAAATAAAGTGTTCAGACCAAGATAAGTCAGGATTATCTTGGTTTCAAGCATCAGAAACACAAATAAGGGTATAAAAAGAAGCCCACTGCATCTCACAACTGTGAGCGTCGAGTATACGGCAAGTATTAGTTACTTTGCTTGTTGCAGTCATAAGATACCTGAGGAGGAACATCTGAAGGAAGGAAAGGTTTATTTCGGCTCATGGTTTCGGAAGGGATCAGCCCATCTCGGTGGGTGAGGCATGGAGGTAGGAATACGGAAATATGGGGCAACTGGTCACGGTGCTTTCAAACTAGGAGGACTCTAGTGGACGAGAACTGGGATTGGGATCTAAAACCTCAAGCCCATGCCAAATGGTCCACTTCTTCCATCGAGGCTCTACCTCCTTCTGCAACTTCCCAAAACAGCCTCATCAGTTGGGGGCCAAGCAATCAAACACATGAGCTGATGGAGACCATCTCAGGTCCGAGGCACAGCAGGTGGCTTCAGTTCTGCCTGGATCCAGAGGTCTCAGGTACTTTTCTCTTCTAATTTTGTTTCCCTCTATGTTCCCTTCCTTCTCAGACTGGCTTTCTTCAGGAGGGGGACCCCATAGCTCTATGTTTGCACGACATTTTTAGCTCATCCATTTATTGGGGAAAGGGTGATTTTTTTTTTTTTCCTAAAAATTTTTGGACAGAATTCCTAAAAAGTTGGCCTGAGACTCTAGGTAGATGGAAAGTTCTGATGAGCCAGGTTTTTGTGGTTGCTGAGGGTCACTGTCTGCCTACAAGGAGCAGCTCCTCTGTACATACAAGTGTGTCTTCTGTGTCACTGTTCTGGGTCCTCAGTACAGAGTCAAATCCTCAGAGCTAGACCAGTGAAGGAATTCATGACCCTCTTTTACCTGTGTGAAGGCAAGGACTGGGTCTAACTATTCTTCCCTGCATGTGCATTTCACTTTTCCAGGACTTATTTACTGAAGGCCAGTTAAGATGGGGGAGGGGATAAGTAAAGGAAGGAAGAGTGGGAAGGGTCAAGGAGAAGGGCGGTTTGGAGAATGGAGTCAGAGGTCAAGAGGTAGCTCCAAATCATTGCAACCGAGGACCCAGGACTGGCACTGAGGAGAGCATAGCTTGCTGGCTCTTGTATAGCCCTTCTCCTGGCCCTGTGGGAAGGAAGAGACCTCACCCAGCCAGAAGGGGAACAGTTCCATGTTGGAATGATTTGTGAATATTTTACAGTCTTATCAGTTAATAATAAAAATGAAATTACATTAAAATACAACCATGTGTGGGCTGCAGCACAAGTTAATGATTCGTCATGTGGTCAGATGCGTGTCCCTTTAATTGGGGCCTAATGATGCTGGTTATAACACCCTGGGTCTGCTTGTGGCTTCTTTCTTCGGAGGAGCTCAAAGCACTTTCTCCGTTGTCTTCCCAGGGAAGTGGCTCTTATCATCCATCCCCCTTTCTCAGGGGTCTGGGTGTTGTGACTCATGGTCTGGGTGTGGTGCAGGTGACTCTCTTTCCTTAGCTCACTCTGTAATATTGCCATTTCCTAGGTGACCGTGACAGTCCTGCCTTTGAGGGCTCTCTGAACTATCTGATCATACCCTAAGAAGCTAAAGTGTGGGAAGTAGAGTGGGGGAGGAGGTCCAGAGGGAGATGCGAGGTCCCTAGGAGTCAGCATGTTAGTAACAGGGTGTCTTGGAGAGTGGATAATGTATTTTTTTTACCTTCTCATCTCTCAGATCAAACACAGCACATGGCATGACGTAGGCATGTAATCTAAATATACCAATGGCAATTTGGGAGATGGAAATACCTTAGTATCATTCAAGATCCAGTTCAAAGGTCACATCTCCTCTCTCAAATATCTCCCCTGGTCCTTTCCTGGGGCCTTTTCATGTCACCATGGACTCTCCCAGCTCTTGGGGTCTTGATTTATTCTTCTCAGAGAGCACCATGTTAGCTATGTTGCCAACCACCTCTATCCATATCAGCACCCAGATGAAGTGGGGTCTGACTTGTTCTGCAATCCCAAGAGTCTATGAGCACAGAAGGTTTCGTGTCATAGACTCAGAAGACAGGGCATGGGAACAGGTGGGTGGGCTTTAATGTAGGAAAAGAACAGATTTAGACCCTGCATTCTGCCTTAAAGCGTCTGTGGGGATCAGAAAGGCCTTCAACCTCTGTGAGCATAGTCTTTTCCTACCTCCTTATCCCAACAGAACTAAGAAAACTCACTTTGCTGGCTTGTGGCAAGGTTAACTGTGGTAACTCTCTTTGGTATTAAGTAGGTGCTGGGGATTAATTTCTAGTGATTAACTTATTTAGACTTGGTGGCTCCTAGTCCTGACTCCAAATCAGAATGGTCCTTCTTTGCAGGAGATTTGCCTGGAAGCACCCTGAGAAATTCTGGTCACTGCACCTGAGTTGGGTCCAAGGCACCTGCCTGTTAGAAAGGCTCCTCTGATGGTTCTTCTATCAGAAGGGGCTTAATGTTGGTCAAATGGAATGTGTGACTGGATATAAAAAAGGTATAAAAATCATTATGTCTCTGGTTTCTAGAAGGGACAGTAAATGTCCCTGAGTACAATGACCAGTGGTTTCTTCAGGGAAAAAAATTGAGTTCACACTGTAGCCAGGTGGCCCATGAAGGCCAGTGGAGGAAAAGTCACCTGGCCTCCGGTGGCTCTGTGATCCAATTAAGCTGTTACATCTGAGCTTCACTTTATTGCTTCTTCTGGGGGAGAGAGTGGAGCAGGTGTCCTCAGTACAGACTCTCCACATTGGAAGTACAGATCTGCTGGATTGAAGAGCCTGGGAGACTCTATGACCAACGTCCAGTGGGGTCTCAAAAGGTGTTTCTCCGTCTTTTGGTAAATTTATATCTCAACTTTATGAAGAATTAGGGCAAGAAATAAAAGTTTATTATCATTTTCAGCTGCTGCCAATATCTGAGAGACCCCAAGGAACCTCTGTGAAAACATGGGAGCCAGCCGAGCCTTCTTTCTGGAAACCAACAGCCCTTGAAAGGACTCCATGAAGACCCAGAATCAGTGATGCAGATGGAGATTAGGATTAGAACTTGAGTGCAGGCTGGACCCTGCCAGCTCCTTGCTGGGCAACTGAGGACTGGCCACAGAACCCACATAGAGATTATGAGACATGAACTGGGTAACAGTTTTTTTCTCAGAGGTGTTTTATCTGGAGAAAGAATGTGGTGAATCTGTTCCATGCTTGAGAGCAGTAAATGGCTAATGGCAGAATCTAGAAAGACCCTTGTCCACATGAATATGGGATTTAGAAGTCCTGCAGATGCTGAGCCTGTGTGTGTGAGGCCTATGACCTCACACATGGAAGAGATAGCAGGGCAGTGGGGTACAGAGGCTGAACATAGAGTGGGGCATATTCTCATACACAATCGTCTTCAGGATTCACACAGTCCTCAAAGACCTCATCATGTCTGTGTTTGACCTTTGTAGGAAGCAATCTACTTCATATATGAGACAGCTGAGGCCAGGTAGGTGAAAGTCCTCCGAGTCACATAGTAATCTGGTGGTACCAGAATTTGAACCTACATCCATCTGACTCAATGTTCTGTCCCCATTGCTCCAGTTGCTTGTACAGTGGCTGACAGGAAGTACTTGGGTGTCTTCAGATTCTCACTGGAGTGGCTGTCTAGATAGTCCTTTCAGTAAAGCAGATACATTTCCATTCCTTTCCTGGGAACAGGCCACTCATAGTCTTTGGTTAGGAAAGGGAGTTGTATATGCCAATGTCAAAGACACCAAGGTGTGGCCTACTGTCACCACAGGGTCTGTTTTAGTTAGGATTTTACTGCTGTAAACAGTCACCATGATCAAGGCAACTCTTAAGGAGTATAACATTTAGTTGGGACTGGCTTACAGGTTCAGAGGTTCAGTCCATTATCATCATGGCAAGAAGCATGGCAGTGTCCAGGCTGGCATGGCACTGGAGAAGCTGAGAGTTCTACATCTTGTTCCGAAGGCAAACAAGAGAAACTGACTCCTGCATGGCTAGCAGGAGGGTCTCAAAACCCACCCCCATGGGGACACATTTCCTCCAACAAGACCACACCTACTCCAACAAGACCACACCTACTCCAACAAGGGAACACCTAATAGTGCCACTCCCTGGGCCAAGCCACCACAGGCTGCTCATGAGGATCCCAAGCAGAGCCAAACATTGTCTCTGTGAGCTAAACCTGGAGTGATGGCCCACACACATGATCAATATAACAACTGACCAGGGAGCGTAGACAAGTCCTGACGCCTCTAAACCTGGGAGACCTGCAGGATTATGCAAGGGTGACCTCTACTTGGGCTCAGAAAACAAGACGAGCCGCTTCTTTTCCATGCACTGTGACTGACTCATTTTCTGAGAAGCCTAGCCATTCTCTGGGTGGTTTGGAAACCAAACCAGGACTGAGTGAAACAGGGAAGACACAGAGTAGGTGGCAGCATCATTGACCCCCACTTTTCTCTCCGTATAAAGCACAGAACTCAGCCCCTGAGCCTGAGGATGGGACCAACACAAGACCTCCCTCCTCATTCCAAAGTACTTGTCCCTTCGGACCCTCAGAGGTCACACTTATAGATCAGCCTTAATTAGGACATTCTAATCTGCCCAAGCCTTAGTTTGAGTTGTGAATTATCAAGGCGATTCAATAGAAGAGATGTCTGTCACTGGGATGCTTGAGTTTAAATCCTATAGCCCTGTGCTCTGCCATTGATTTGGGAAGACTGTGGTCCTTTGGAGTTTAGAAGACCATCCATAAAATAGAGCTGCTTTGTGTTGCTGCTGTCAGAACTCCATAAGAGAATACCTCTGCCCCCGAAACCTATCACACACCTAGCAAAAGTGTTAGCTGCTGTCTCCTTCCTGACTCCTTCCCTCATGACTTTGCCAAGAAGAGATATTTGGATCTGAAGATATCAAATTATTTCAGGCACAAATCTTTTCCAGGTTCCTGTTTTAGAAACTGGGATCAGAAAAGCACAACCTCTCAGGTTGTTATGAGACTGACCGAGTCGACATGAGTACCGTGCCAGCTCAGCTCCGGAAGCGCTCAGCTTTGTGGCTGGTTATAAATAGTTCTTCTCTGTGTGGGTGATGCCTCCTTGGCTGGTGCTGTGTGTGCTTTGTGGTCAAGGCTGAACTGACTCACCCTAGAGTGACAGATCTAGGTAGTGACAGTCAAGGTAGATGGGCAGAAATAGCTGGGCTCCTTATTAAAACCAAGAGACAGCACAGATGTTATTGTGACAGGTGCCTTAGGGCTTTGATAGGTCCAGAGAAGGAGAGGAGAGACATCTGTGGCTACCAAGTCACAGGAAAATGGAATGTCCCTGCAGTTTTCCTAGACAAAGAAGCTTGTAGGGTGTGCTGTGCTCCTTTCATGGAAGCTGGCCATTTATGAGGACATAGAAGAATGACAGCTGGAAAGATACTCCTCCTTCTTGTGGGGACAAGGGGATTTGGCAGGGGATCTCAGAGCCTGCTTCTGGCTAAGTCAGACAATATTTGAATATTTGATTTCTTCCTAGGAAGTGGAGGAGATGGGTGAGATTCAAATCCACTGTACATTCTCTAACTGTGTTCTCTACATAATTCTACAATTGTGTATATATAGTTATGTATATATAGTTATGTATATATAGTTATGTATATATAGTTATGGAGCTGGGATGGGCACACAGCCCACTGGATGTCTAGGGAGTTCAGAGGAAGAGAGAGGTCCAGAGAAAGGTTGTGAAGGAGGCCACATTCGAACCAGAATTTTAGGTAGAGATAAGGGGATAAAACAAGCATCTCACTTCCCTATCTCCCCCTCATTCCTGGACTTCTACCCATGGATTCCCTTCCAATATGAAACTACTCTCACTGAGGTCATCATTGACCTTCTTGTGGTAAACCCAAAGCCCCCCTTTAAATTAAAGGGGATGTCCATTTGATATGTAGTTCGTTTCTCCCTTGACTCCTGGTGCTTCTCCTGCGTCTCTGGCTGCCTTGCTCCCGTTTTCATCGTGACTTTATCTGTCCCACCTAACTACCTTCCATGTATCCATCCCTCCTCCATCTTTATGATGAAGAGACTTTAATGGAAGCAATGTTTACAGAAGTGTGGAAGCCCCACAAGGTGGGACTAATATCAGGGAAGCGTCCCTAGTTTTGGGCTGAAGACTGAGTGTTGACTAGACTCCAGAAATTGAGGCTAGGGAAAGTAGTTTGGTGGTAGAATGCTTACCTAGCATGCACAAGGCTCTGGGTTCAATCCCCGGTTCCTTGGAAATAAAAATGAAGGAACAAACAATCTCCTAGAAGGTGAAGCTGTGAGGGGCTTCCTGTCAGGGGCTGAGCCTTTGGCAGAGGTTTGAAATGGCCAAGGCATCGCCTCCTGCCTTGACTTTCCTCCTTGTCATCCTTTCTGAGGTTCCCAACATCATGCGGCCTGCCTCTAAGCCAGAGCCCTCCTCCTCTGATTCTATACCCTTATCCCAGAGACTCTTTCCTATTCCAGTGGCAATGTAGCCACATTACTTTCTCTTCCAGCAGCCAGAGTTATCTGGAGTTACCTGCCTTCTTTCTGGGCATCCCTGTCTTTCAGATACCATCAACTCAGGCAGTCTATAGGCCATCATGCCTTCCCCTTGAGCTGTCCCTTTTCTGTCTTCTTTTCTATTGTGTCTGGCTTGTCCTTTCCATTGTCATGGATGCTATCTTATCAAGAATCCCCTAACTTTCCCAACCTCTTCCAGCAACACACTTGTCTCTGCTGGTAGGGTTCTTTCTAAAAGATAACCTCTAGTACCATCTTACCCCTTCTAGAAGCTTTTCTACTCAGCCCATTACATCCTAGATGATGATACAAGTCCTTGGCCTGGTGCTGTCTCTGCTCACCTCTGCTCACCTCTGTTCACCTCTTCCTGTGTTCCCATCCCCCCCTCCTTGGCACCGGTGCACACTTTACTACAGCTGGGCCATCAGCAGGTCTCCCAGGGGCCTACAGATTCATGCTCTGGTGCCTTCTCACAGACTGGAACATCCTCACTTCACCTCACAGTAAAGGCCTCAGGTGTTCTTCATCCCATTGCACTCCACCCTTCTGAAAAGCAATCCCACATCCCATGCTCAGCAGGGGCTGCCTAGAGTCCAGGTTCATTATCTCTGACCACCCCTGGCATTTGGGACCCAGCTTTGACTCTGTGTTTGCTGAGAGCATGGACACATGGAGCCTCTACACTACAAGGACAAGCGTGGTGTGGTGCCTTTCTCTAGGCCCTCAGTTGAATTTTCAATTTCTCTAAAATTTGGTCTCCCTCTTCTATTAACCCCACCTCCCAGGGCCTACTTCCCACTTCCGGTTCCAACAACACTCATCTGGACTGGCCCAGACACATCACATTCTTTCAAGCACCAATTATCCGGTGCCCATGGCTGATTCCTCCATCCCCCCAACCTCACTTCAATGGGAAGTGCCTCCTTGCCCTTCAAGCTTGTTTCTGATGGGGATGATGCCTTGTCCCTGTGGATCCTTAGGAAAGCTTGTCACCTCATGCTGGATGTGCTGTGGGATGGAGCATGCGTGTGATTAAGTTAACCAAGGTCTCCATGCAATGCAATATAGTCTAGAGGCTATTCTACATGCTTCACACATATCAACTGATTTGATTTGTGTAACAATGCTATAAAGAAAATACTGGTATTGTTCCTATTTTATGGGTTATACAACTGAAGCACAGCATATTACCAACTTTTCTTGTCATTATGACCAATTACCTAATAAGAAGCAACATAAGAGTGGAGGGTTCTTTATGGTGCGGAAGGCGTGGTGGTGGGAGAATTCCCAAGGTGTTTACTCACATCTCCGGGTACCAGGAAGTGGAGATAGGACAGGAAGTGGAGCCAGACTATAAACAGAGCCATATTTCCTCCACTAGGTTCCATCTCCCCGAAGTTCCATACCTTCTTCCAACAGAGCCACCAACTAAGAACCAATTGTTTAAACACATGTTCGTGGGGGTGGGGCATTTGTCACCCAAACCCTAACTTATGCGGAAGTTAGTTAAACTGCCCAAAGTCACATGGCTAGACCATTCCACAGATAAGATTTGAACCTACGTAATTTGGTTTTGCCATGGGAACCTAAAACTGGGGCATAGGCAGAGGGTTTTGATTATCTCACTGTGGAGGGTGACCTTGACTTTGCAGACATGGTAAACTGTGGAAGGTCTTCAAGTTCTTATAGTAGATAGTCTTGAGGTGGCTTTGAATTGCACTGTGCAGAGGGGAGAAGCTGTGGGGTTCGGGGTTGGGGTGGGGACCACTCCCTGGGTCTTGGTAGTAGAGGGATGGTTTCCTTCTTTATCAAATTTGTGACTAGAAGAAGACAATTAGTTGTTTGGTATTTTCCTCCCTTTCCTGGAAGTGCCAAGGCTGGGTGAAGGGAAGCTTTCAGAAGCTCTGTGGGTGGCTGGGAACATCTGGCATGGGAGTTGCTAAGCAACTCCAGAGGCCTGCCTTCTGGTGAAGCCTGAGAACTGGCCTGGCCTCCTTGACCAGTGAAGGACATGGCTTCCTTAAAATGCTTGTATCCTTGCCTTCCAGCCTTCTCCTGGTCAGTCTTGGGTGACAGTAGTATGGACACTTAGAATATTATCAAAGCCAGACAGTATTTGCTAGACTCTCTCTGTGGACCCTGGGACCGGCCACCGGACACTTTGACTCGGCATTTTGGATATTCCCAACCTGCTCTTTAATGAGTCTAATTTAGTGTGTGGGTAACCATGGGAACAGAAGAAGGAGGGAAGTTGAGATGTATTGTAGGCTGAATTCATGAATCTCAAATTATATATTGAAGTCAGAATCCCCATGGTTTTAAAATGTACCTGTACTGGGGAATAGGCCCCTTAAAGAAGTATGTAATGTTTACTGATGTCACTGGGGTCATAATGCTTACTGAGATCCTTGGGGGGAATACTCATCCAAGAACTGGGGTCTTCCTCAAAAGAGGAAACTTGAATCCAGACTCCATATAGAAGAACATAGGGAGGAGCCAACCATGAGGCAGCTCAGGAGAGTCAAAGCAAGCCTGCTTACACTCTGATCTTGGACTTCAGCCTCCAGAATTACAAGAACATAGATCTTGGTTGCCTAAGTCATCCTGATACAGCATCTGCTTCTGTCAGCTCTAGGAAGCTATTGGAAGGTGACACCATGGCCATCTCATTCACCATGCCCCCCAGTCATGGCACTTCCATCTCCATGGGGTCAGCTTAGCCAACAGGAAGGGATTTTTGGCTAGAGAGGGACTGGGTGTAGGTGACACTGGGCATGGGGCCTGCTGGGCTGTCATAGCTAGACTGGTAGGCCTTGCCCTCAGGGAGCTTCTAATCCCATGGGGAGACAAGTACACTCTGAGCTAAGTACCCATGAGTCACTCAGTAATGAAACGTATGCATGAGACAGAAAGAGGTGAGAGTCCATGGTCCAGGATGATGTCACGGAGGGAGGGTTGCTTCGAAGGCTCAGCCTTGGAGCCTGTGTACAACAAGTGTGAGGATCTGAGTTCAAATCCCCCAGAACCCTTATAAAAAGCCAGAAATGAGCACGGATGCCTGAAACCACAGGGACTAAAGGGGAGAACAATATAGAAAGGTACTTCATGTTCTTGTCTGGTTTCTGTGTGTGCCTACACAAGCACACACACTAATACGTGCTGGTGAATGTGCCCACCTCCGTAATATGTAGCCCATACCATGTACACACACACACACACACACACACACACACACATACTTCATAGAAACACAGGGTTTTCTCTAGCCCTGGCAACCAGAGAATGGAGAGAAGGGTACCCAAGAGTAGGCGTACATATGTGCAAATGCTCAGAGGTATTTGTATTTATTATGGTGCCAGAGACCAGGCCTGGAGCTAGATCAGACAGGCTACCACACACAGACTGGGTTAGGGAACCTCAGAAAGCACACAGTTTATCAGTCAGGGTGCTAGGCCAGCGATACCCTAGGCTTGTTGGGGGACCATAGTCAGTTCACTTAGTTTTCTGGGATGTCAACACTCTCTGCTGCAAAGTAGCAATGATCATAGCACTTGCCTTGTAGGAGTGCCTTGAAGACTACGTAGGTAAAACCCTACAGTGTGGTTTGTCATGTGGTCAGACCTTCCCTGCTCATACTTGGCTAGGCTGTCACAGCTGCTCCCCCCCCCAACCCCACTGGTGTGGCTAAAACACCAACTTCATCAACTTCTCTTACTAGGCATGGAGGGGAGTTAGACCAGTGGAGAAAGCCACTTGTCACCAATTGGAATTGAGAACTGAGAGTCTAGAGACTCCTGGCAAACGCACAAGAACTTGCCAGAAAACATTTGGTTCAGGGTTCCGGGATGCTTGGTTCTCAACACAGAACCCTCTGAGGCTCTATAGGTTGCTCACACATGCACCGGGGAGGGAACCAAAAGAGGACCTGAAAGAATGATGCATTTTTCTCAGTAAGAGTCCAAGGAGATGGCCAGGCAGAGGGATGCTATCTCGGGCACCCAGAAGAAAGCTTGCTGCACCTGTCTTGTGGGTGCTGCATGGCAGCTAGAACATACTTGGCTTGAATTAAAGACCCCTGCTCCATTTTATAACCTGTATGGCTTTTGGTAAGGTTAAAAGATGTAAACAATGACCATCCTTTCATCAGTCAAGATCTCTTGCCCAAACTCCATATGCCCTTTGAACATTTCCCTCACTCCCCTGACCTCGTCATCTCTCTGACTCTTCTTTGTTACGCCTCAGTTCAGGTGTCACTCCTCCTGAACCTGGAGTTAGATGTTGCTTGGCTCTTACTACAGCAAACTGGCTTGCACCTGCCACCTGTCACCTGGGTGAACTTGCCAAGAGTTGGGATGCTATCTAGACTGTCAGCTCTGTCAGGAAGGGCCACAACTGCCTTGCTGGTGACTGCTCAGTCTTTGGTTCAGGCAGAGGAGAATGCCGTGATACTTAAGGAATGAGCTAGAAGTGCAAGCTGATGACTGTAACCCTCAAGTTTATAAGCTGTCCTTAGATGATGGGTCCCCGCTGTCTTGATGCTTCTTAAGATGAATCTTCTTCAGGTTAAGTGTTGAAAATTACTTAGTCTTCATAGGAGCTTGTGCATTTATGGGTTTAAAATGGCCTAAATTATATGAATGACTTTTATTTTATTTTAGTCTCGTAATTAGAAAATAGAGATCGGTAGCAAGCATGAATTTTCAAGTCAGATCGACTGATTTCGAGTTCAGTTCCACCACCAGAGGCTGCATGACTCTGGGAAAATGATGAAATTTTTCTGTACCTCAGTTTCCTCATTTGTAAGACAGAGGTATTAATAAGCATGATGGGGCTCTCGTGATGATATCGGTCAACATTACAGTTTGAAAGTGAAATGTCCCCCATAGATTCTTCATGCATTAGAATAGGTAAGTGGTCCCAGATGGTGGGAAGCTGGTTTAGGAGGTCGTAGACCCTCTGAGACCTGGAGCCTAGCCAAATGGGGTAAAGGGCTTATGGGTAATGGCCAGACAGGCATTCTGCACAGAACCCTGGCTCCTGACTGCCATACCAGTGTCAGCAGCTGTCTTGTACTCCTGCTGTGTCTACCAGAAGCTTCTACCGCCACACCTTCCTCAACATGGGTATTCTTTGCACTGTGAGCCAGAATTGACTCTTCTATCCGTAAGTTGCCTCTGTCAGGTATTCTTTAACAATCGACTACATCTGTAAAGGACTTATCTGCAGTGGTCCCCAAACATGTAGACACATCACCTGAACTTTGTTAAAATAAATAACCAACCCTATAAATGGAACTGTTGCCTGTTAGTCAACTCTATTCTGAAGAACCATGTTGGCTTGGCCCCAACACAAGGCAAAGTCAAGATCAAAGCATTTTTTTAGTGTGTGTCCACCCTTGAATGGTGCTTTTATCTTCTGTGGTGTTTTGTCTTGAACAGTCTTGCCTTTTGCATGATCTAATTATACTCCCTTTCTTGTCTGCTGAAAGGCCATTTTATACTGCAGGGAGAGTACTGGCTGAGACCTATGGAGCTTCCTTTTCAAACTTACTCTCTTAATATGATGCCTCCTGATGACGTGGAGGAAATTAGGAGGAGGCTGGAAACCATGAGTTGCTCATGTTGGTGTTCTGCCTGCCCATGGTTTGACCTTGGTTGGCCTGGTTTCGAATGTTTCTGGGACACAGAGGTAGGAGTAGGTTGGTATGACCACAACAAAGCACTGTGTGGTGAGGGCAGGCTGTACCATGGGCATTAGGAATGAATAGTTTACAGTAAAAACAGAGTCCCGGCCTGCCTGCATGGCCAGGCCAAGGCCAAGGAGCCCTCAGATGCCACATGATCCGGTCTCAAAGGAGAGCTGTGGCTTTGGAGTCTAGGTGGCTGAAGCTCACGAGTTAGAAAGCAAAGCTGGGCATGGGGTCTAAGGTAGGAGGCTGGCCAGGGACCAGAAGTGATAGCTCTTTTTGAAATTACATGGAAGCATTAAAAAAGGGGGGTGGGAGTTAGGGAAAGAAAAACAAAATCTTAAAATTTAGTAGAGAACTTCTTTGGCAATCTTTTTCTCAGAAAGAAAGAAAGAAAGAAAGAAAGAAAGAAAGAAAGAAAGAAAGAAAGAAAGAAAGAAAGAAAGAAAGAAAGGAGGGAGGGAGGGAGGGAGGGAGGGAGGGAGGGAGGGAGGGAGGGAGGAAGGAAGGAAGAAACCAGAAGAGAGAGCAACCAGGCAAGCAGGGCCTGGTTGACTCTGAGGGTTCTTGGGTTTCAGAATGAGTAGATCATTACAGAAACAAGGTGGCCTCTGGGTGGGACAGCCTACAGGGAGAGCCACTTCTAAGGGGCCTGGCCATGTCCTGCCCTGCAGACCCTTTAATGTGAGCACTGATGAGTGAGCTATTTACAGTGTGCTATCGCATAGTGTACCACAGTGCCTCAGCTGGCTGTTCCCCCCCCCCCCCCGATAACCTCGGGAGGGAGATGTGACAACTAAATATGTTTTATGGAAAGGGAGACCCCAAGTTTTAGGAAGGTGACGTTGCTTGTTCAAGGCCAGGAAGAGAAGAAACAGAAGTGGTTGGTGTGAGAGTCATGACAGGGTTATGGGGGCTGTGCATTGCCAATTGGTCAGGAGGGTCAGACAGAAGTAAGGAAGAAGGCTTATCTGACCTTCATTTTCTGGAGCTGTCACTGGAAACCAGAATATAACATTTCTGTGCCCTGGGTGACTGAATCTCCTTGAGTGGTAACAAGGTCTAGAAGAAAAGACTATGACCTGGGTGGAATCCCAGATCCCCATTCTGCTACCCACATGCTGTGGGGCTAGTTCCTGACTGCTTCTGAACCTTGATTTCCTCATTTGTAAAATGGGAGAGCTGTCAGGCCTGTCTTTTGCAGCTTCAATGGGCACATATGACTGGTGGCTCTTATTAGAGCATCTTTTCTCATCAGCTCTTTCCTTGGCATTTTATATTTATGGGGAAAGGGAATGACCTATTTTTGTTCCCATTTTACAGATTATGACACAAGGCACAATAGAGAGGTTATTTGCCCTAGATTCAGGAAAACAGAACCAGAGTTGTAGCCCAGGACTTTGGATGCCAAACCTGAGTGGCTCCAAGCTGTGCTGTGCTCTCTGTTGGCTTTCCTGCCTTGTTGACCAGCACTGATGCACCAGGATCGGAAATGGCGGAATCGGGGTAAGAGTATCTGGCTCCCCGGCCATCCGCTTGGGTTCCTTCCATACCCTGCTGTAGACTCCATCCTAGCCTCCAGGCACTCAGAACTTTTGTGCCTGCCCGCCCAACCTGCTTGTCCTACTGATGTGAATGCCACTCAAGCATCTAGTGAATATGAACCACCCCGCAGCCCTGCTGTAGACGTGCAGTTAGAGCCCCATCTGAATCCACAAACATAAGATGGATAGAAGTTCCCATGGTTATTCTGATCCCCTAGAGGCTTGTTGAGTGCCTGCCCAAGCGTTCTCGCTGTGGTGGCTGTGAATGTTATGGTGTTTGGAACCTGTGAGGGAGGAGGGAGAGCAGTCTTGGGTTCGTTGGAATGAGTGCCACAAGTGAGATCTTATCAAAGGAAGTGAGTCAGGTCTTGGGAGAGTGAGCAGTAAAGCAAACTGACTCTGACTCGCGAGTTAGAAAAGGCTCACTCAAGAAAGGGGTGCTTGAGTTGTGATCTGGAAGCCAGTTAGCAAAGTCAGATGGAAGGGCTGAGTGGATGGTGGGGGCAGCCGCGCAAAGGCTCTGGGGTTAGGGGTGAGCCTTTCCAGACAGGGAAGGATACAGAGGGGATGTTTATGAGGAAGGACAGGAAGGACAGGTAGGAGTTGGTACAACGGGAAAAGATGTGATGACAGAGGAAGTGGGGATCCACTAGGGAGTTTTAATTTCAGGGTGGTGTGTGAGGAGTTCATATAATTGGGTTTGGAGTTTTAAAGTCCTTCTGGCAGTTGAAGGGAGACTGGTTGTAGGGAAACAGAATGGTTGTAGAGGTCAATCAGACGGCTGTGGATGTGGATGAGAGTGGACCGTGCTTTGGACCAAGATAGAGGTAGTGGTGATGAAGACAGACAGACGACAGACTCCATTCTAGGTACCGTGTAGATGCTGGAGATACAAAATTCTATCAGACTTAGAAGCTCTTCTTCACAGTGTTTGCTGCCTAAAAGGAGGGAGAGACCTAGTAGCATACAGGTATGTGCCTCGGAGGCCACTGTGTGCAATGGCAGATGAGAATCAGCCAGTCCTGTAGGCTGCAATATGTCTACACCCTCTGCACTGGGACTTCTGGCTCTGCACACCAAGAGATGGAAACTGTCTCCCTAACTCTTGAATCTGGACTGGCCTTACCATGTGCATTTGCCAAATGTTGTAGAAATAGTAATGGGACAGTTTGAAGCTATGGCCTCAATTGTCGCTGCTTCCATTATACCTAGAAAACTTGCAGTTTCAAGGAACAAACCTAGGTAACCATCTTGATGGTGGAAGACCCAGGCTCAATCATCTTTAGCTGATAGCAAGGGAATGACCAGCTATGTAAATAAAATCTTAGGTCAGCTAACCCTGAGTACTTGGCCAGGTGGGTACAAATACATGCAACATCTCAACCATGTTCTGTAGAGTCTGTCCCATATCAGCAGAGGGGTAAGCTAGCTTAGAGATTCAGGATCATGAGTAATGCTCACTGTTTGCAGCAGCGACCGGAAAACAATGGCCTGTGAGCTTGACAGCTAACCTGTTTTCTTAGAATATGTTGTACCCATTTATTTACGTATTGTCTCCAGCTGCCTTTGGGTTTCATAACCAGAAGTGGGTAGAGTGCCAAATACTTGCTCTCTGTTCCTTTAATAAAAATCTCTGCTGTCTCCTGGTTTAAAGCAAATGAGTTTTGGAGTGGCTTGTTACATAGTACTGACTGGCTGGTGCACAAGGATTAAAAGAGATCCTAGGAAGGTGCAGAGGAAGTGGTGGGTGAGCTTGGGACTGACCTGACACACAGTGCTTGGGAACACCTCAGGAGAGGAAGTGATGCTAACTCTCTTGAGCCATGAGTAAACTTAGGCTCAGAGGGAAATGATGAAGAAACCAAGGGTCAGGATGGTGATGATCAGGCCCAGGTCATGTGGCAGGGTTCCTGGTTCCTGTTTAGTGACATTTTCTCTCCCTCTCTCCAGTAGGCACTGTGAATCTTCTGGTGAAGAGATGGGCTTTGCATTGTGGCCCTTTTGCTTCTCTGACGTGTGGTTTGGGGCAACTTATATAGTTTCTCTGCTGCTTAATTGCTTCGTCCATGTGGTGGTGGTGGTAGGGATAAGACCAATTCCGTAGATTTTTTTTTTTTTAAAGTGAAATTAGATGAGATCATTGGCTCAAGCTCTGTGCTGTTTTTTTAGTTAGGTACACCATTTGGAAAGGGTTGTCATGGGGCTTTTTATTGAACCAGGGATTGAGTCCCACCTTCAGGAAAGTTGCTCTCTGATAAATTTCCAGTGAGAGGGATGGTGTGGGGGCATCAGACATGTATACTCAAGGACCCTGAACCCCGTAGAGGCAACTTATTTCCCTGAAATTATTTCACGCTGGGATTCCCACTATCGGCCTCTTCTTGGGGCCCACAACACTGTATTTTCTAACCTACTACCAGTAGTTCCCTAAATGTCCGTGGCTGACAGAGTCAATAACTTTGAACTTACCTCTAGATCCTGTTTCGCTGGGTGAGGCCTAACTCAGGTAAAGAGAACAAATGAAGGGTGTGGAGCCAAGTTTGAGAAAATGCTTCCCTGGGCATTGACCTTGCTGGGTCCTGTGTTGGACCATGGGAACTGGCAAAGACCCAGAGCCAGTGTCTGTTTTCTCAGGACACAGAGTCCACTGTGGGAGCCAGACTGGTCAACAGACGTTTATTTTCAACTCAAGGTGATGAGCTTAGGCAGTAGAGCATGGGGCTCCCCAATGACTCACTAAAGCTTGGGCCTTTGTAGATACTCCTGCTGAGTAGTGCTGAGTCTCAGCGTGAGTAGGAGCTTACAGAGGGAGAAGGTGAACATGGGCAGAGGTAGGAATGACACAGTTCAGTTGTGCAAAGCATGATGGGAATTCAATGGTGGTGAGCAGGGAACTGCAGTGAAGGATAAGAGGGGACCAGCAGGGAGCAGGAGCTTTGACCCATCATCACTATAAGGATAGAAGGCAGAGGACCTAGAAGATGGACTAGATGTAGGATGTAGGGTTGAGTGGCCTCTCCTAGGGCCACCATAACAGGTGACAGTGTCTTCTTCTTTTGGTCCCCAGGGAGGCTATGCTATAAGGAAGTTCCTGGCATTAAGATTAGTCCATTCACTTCAAGAGGTTGCCAGTATCACCGTGGGGTGATGCTATATTCCTTCCTAATTCTAATGGATTTTATTATGTTGTTTCATAATATCTATGGAACCTTAAGGGGCTTGTAATCCCCACTGAGTGGATAAGTAGGGGAAGGGGAGAGGAAGAGGAGATGGAGGCATTCAATTCTCTGCTACATGACTCCAAGAAGTAACATAACTGTCAGGGTCTGGAGACAGTCTTCAGGGCTCAGCAGAGATGTTTGGTAAGTATTTGGAAATTCTTGCTGCTTTTCCAAATGAATGAAGAAGTAAACACAAACCTGGAAGTGGATAATGAAAAAAAAGTCCCATCATCACTTTAGGAGCTGATGTGTGAGTGTCATCCATAGAAGAGAATTTCTCAATGAGGAACTGGCCAATGAGGGGACAAAATACCCTTCAGAATGCTTCCTGTGAGAAGTCAAATGTAGGCAAGCAAGAGTTGCACCATCAAGCCTGTGTTCTTTCTCAGTTCATTTTCTGAGCATGTAGTAGATTAGATTCTTCAAGACCCCATTCCACAGTCCTATCACTGGCTGTCCATGCAGTAACTACAGGAAAAGAAAGATGGTCAGTTGGTACCTGGCTGAGATAGGATAGAAGGAGCCTTTGGCTGAAATTCCTTTGAATCTGTGAGCCAAAATAAATCTTTCTTCCCTGAAGTGGTTTCTGTTAGGTATTTTGTCACAGTGGCAAGAAATATAAATCACAGCTTGTGCATGTGTTGAGTGTGAGTGTATAAGAACATGTGGTAGTTTGTCAGTGTGTGTGTGTGTGAATGTAAGTATGTTTTACGCTTGTGAGAAATGTGTGTGTGTGACATGCATGAGTGTGTTTCTCTGTGTTAGCTCTGTGTGTGTGTGTGTGTGTGTGTGTGTGTGTGTGTGTGTGTGTGTGTGCACATGAGTAAGTATGCAGAGAACAGGGAGGGAGCCACACATTCCCTGGTTATCCCAGAGGTAGGCATCTATCCTGTTGTCCTTTTGAAGACATGTGGGGTCATATCATATGGCCCAATTTCTTCCTCTAAGTTTTTTTTATTTATTTATTTATTTATTTATTTATTTATTTATTTATTTATTTATTTATTTATTTATTTATTTTTTGATACTTCATTTACATTTCCAATGTTTCCCCTTTTCTGGGTCTCCTCTTTGGAAGCCCCCTATTCCCTCCCCATCCCTGCCTCCATGAGGGAATTCCACCTCCCACCCACCCACCCACCCATCCCCCTATTCCCACCTTGACATTCCCCTTTACTGGGGCCTCTAACACCCTCAGGCCCAAACCCTCTCCTCTCTCCCTGATGGCCATCGAGGTCATCCGCTGCCTCATATGTGGTCCGAACCATGGGTCCATAGATGTGTATTCTTTGGTTGGTGGTCCAAACTTCAGGACGAGGGGGGAGGGAGTCAGGCCCATTGACGCTGTTGCTCCCTCCATGGGGCTGCGAACTCCCTCAACTCCTTCG
>CM052718.1:39301216-39344634 GCA_028551405.1 Uromys caudimaculatus | reverse complement strand
CTTTGTCTGTTTGATTGTGTTTTCCTGTAATTCTTTAATGGATTTCTGTGTTTCCTCTTTAAGGGCTTCTAGTTCTTTACCTCTGTTCTCTTGTATTTCTTTAAGTGTGTTAATTTCTTTCTTAAAGTCTTCTATCATCATCATGAGAGATGATTTTAAATCTGAGTCTTGCTTTTCTGGTGTATTGGGGACTCCAGGGCTTGCTGTGGTGGGAGAGCTGGGTTCTGATGATGTCAAGTGGCCTTGGTTTCTGTTCCTTAGGTTCTTGCCCTTGCCTTTTGCCATCTTGTTATCTCTGATGTTAGCTGATCTTAGTTTCTGGCTATGGCTTTTCTCACCTGCAGGCCTCTGTATCAATACTCCTTGAAGACCAACTCTCTCTGAGAGGTGTTTTTTCCACGCTCCTGAGTGAGTAACTTTCTCCTGGGGCTGCTTGACTATGGAACCCTGGTGGCCCAGGCAGAAGTCTCCTGCCGCAGCCGCCGCTGTTGGGATCCAGGGGGTTTCTATGCCTGCCTACCTCAGTCCCTGTGTCTCTCGGGTTCGGGGCAGTTCCTGGTGAGCTGTGGAGCTTGTCTTGGGCCCACTCCCGGCTTTTCCAAGCTTCTGGGAGGGTATCTTTCTCCTGGCGCTAATTGGCTATGGAGCCCTGTGGCCCAAGCTGACGTCCCCGGCCACTGATGGAGGCCGGAAGTTCCTGTCCCTCAGTCTCTGTGGCCCGTGGAAACCGGGCTGAATCGGTAAGCGCTGGGGCTCATTTTGCCCCCTCTCGGGGGCTTTTCCACACTCCTGGGTGAGTAACTTTCTCCCGGCGCTCCTTGACTATGGAACCCTGGTGGCCCAGGCAGACGTCTCCTGCCTCGGCCGCCCCTGTTGGGATCCAGGGGGTTTCTATGCCCGCCTATCTCAGTCCCTGTGTCTTGCAGGTTCGGGGCAGTTCCTGGTGAGCTGTGGAGCTTGTCTTGGGCCCACTCCCGGCTTTTCCAAGCTCCTGGGAGGTTATCTTTCTCCCGGCGCTAATTGGCTATGGAGCCCTGTGGCCCAAGCTGAGGTCCCCGGCCGCCGATGGAGCTCCTCTAAGTTTTAGATTGGATGCATCAGATGTCTAGGTCTCAAGTCTTAATTTTCCTTCAAAAAGGAGACCACTGGGAAAGTTGACTTTGGCCAATAATCATTAGTCTTCCGGTGCCTGGCAAGCCTGGGCTGAGGGATGAACTCATGGTAGTGAGGGCTGTGGCTCTTGAGGTAAGCTAATCTGGGGAATCCTGGCTTTTCTTCCCTTATTCTGTGACCTTGTGATAGCTATTTTCCTTTCTCAGCCTCAGTTTCCATTTTAATAAAATAAGGATATTCTTACCCCACACTAATGTGAAGAGCTTCACTGCATCTCAGCAATTGGGACAGCTGTACAGGAGACGCTTCATGTTACACTCACAGGACACTAAAATGCTGAGGCTGCGTTGACATTTTTCAGTAGTCCCAAGACAGCCCCTTGTCCACAGGTTTCTCACAATCAGACAAAAATGACCCATGAGTGTTTGGGAAGCACAGGAAGGAGGCTCCTAACTTCCTTTCAGGTGTGTGAGTTTGTGGCCTGTTTGTGAGTGTGCATTTGAGAGTGAGGGTGTCAGCAGGTGTGTGTGCAGGTATATATATGAATGTGGAAGAGAGCTGAATGTGTATGTAGCAGTCCTTGTGACTGTCGGAGGATTCGTGTGTGACTGTGTGTGTGAATTGAGAATGTGGTGATTCTGTGACATGTATACTTTGGTTTGCATGGAAAGTCCTCCTAGACTTATGTGTTTGAATTATGATCCTCACCTGGTGGTGGTACTCTGGAAGGTGGTGGAACCTTTGGGATGTAGGGTGTCCTTTGAAGGATATCTCTACTTCTGGTTCTGCCTGGCTGCCCTGTGATGGGTTTCTGCTACAGAGCTGCTTTGCCAGGTCAGTCATACTATGGTGGCCTGAATTCCCAGTGACACCGTGAGCTGACACAAATCTTTTCTCCTTTTGGTTGTTTAGTTGACAGAATGTCAGACCTTTTGTCAGAAGTTAGGAAAATAACTAATAGAGGGTTGTTTGTGTGTGACTGTGTTTGAATATAGTAGTGCAAGTATGTATATGCTTCTTTATATATGTGCTTGTGAGTTGTGTGTGTGTGTGTGTGTGTGTGTGTGTGTGTGTGTGCGCGCACACTTGTGCTCAAAGTGTTTTAAGCACCTTTCTGGTAGTGCTAGATATTGTTGGTTGAGCTGGTATGGGAACCTCTGGGAGTTAAGCTAGTTCAAGATATTTGATGAGCTTCTATTCTTAAAGTTGATCTCTACATGCACATTGAGGGTCATGTCTGTAGGGTTTGCCCAAGCCATATGGTCAGTAGACACTTCATTCTTTGGCTGTTCTTTCCCAAGGGCCATTGGGCTCCAGTCCACAGCTCTGATCTGTGCCAGCTCCATTCTCAGCTCCCTTGTTACTCATCTTGGTTAGTGTGTGTGTGTGTGTGTGTGTGTGTGTTCTGATTTCTACCACATCTTTCTGATGCTCCTGCTGTGTTCTGTCTTCTGTCTATTGCTGTAGTCTTGATCTTCTACATGGGACAGATTCCCAGCCCAAAATTTGTTTCATCTTTTTACATAAAGGTAGCTACTGCAAGCAGGCTCTGAAAATGGCCCTCTGGTCTCCTGTGCCTCTTCCTACTCCAGATGGGGATTCAGTTCACATGATTCTTGGTACAGTCTGTTTGCTCCTGGAGGAGGAAGGGGAAGGTCTAGGTCTATCTAGCTGTGCCCTCCAGGGGCCCAGGAGCAGCTGTCAGCAACCCCTGTAGTTCCTCCTTCAGAGCAGCTCAGCCCCACAGCCTCCCCACTGTGCTCAGCTGGGTGCCTCCTGAACTCCCACACTGCACTACGGTGCACCCAGGGGAGCCGGATAATCTATGCTTTCTGCTGCAAATGTACAGAGAGCACCTGCTATGGGCCAACTCTGCTATGGGTTGGCTCTCTGCAGCCAGGACTCAGCAGGGAAGGCAGGAAATAGGCTCGCTTTTCCTGACTGGGTGGGGGTGGGGCTGGGAGATAATAAGCAGAGATACCAGATCCTCATTGGTCAGAGAGTGGTGCATATTTAGATGAAGTAGGATAAAGAGATTGGCAAGGTGGGCTTGGGGGTGGGCTTGAGGATGTAGCTCAGTTGATAGAGAGCTTGCATGCATTCAGGAAGCCCCAATCTCAAGCACAGTGTACATCCAGTGTGATGGTACAAATACGTAATTCCAGCAAATGGGAAGTGGAGGCAGGAGGATCGGAAGTTCAGGGTCATCCTTGGCTATGTTTAAGTTCAAGACTAACCTAGGCTACATGAGACCCTGTCTCAAAAAAGAAAAAAATAAAATAAAAAACTGAAAATTAAAAATTAAAAAAGGCTGGTCACATGAGCTATTTATAGAGGGTAGTTTTGGAGGAGGACATATGGAGAAGGTGATTTCAGACTTGGGATTGGCAGCAAGTAGGGACAGGGCCCTGTGATGTCCCCTGAGGGAACCAGGATGAGGGGCTGCTAGGGCAAGGCTTGTGGGTGCATTCCAGGAATGCTCAGGAGGAGAGAGGATGACAAGACAGGGTAGGTTTCGGCACTAGAGAGGGGCAGAACAGACCTAGGAGGGCCTTGAAGGCTGTGGGAATAGCTTTGCAAAGTATTCTGGGTAACAAGTTTGGCCTTGCAGAAAGTAGAAAAGTGATAAAGAAGGCAGAATTGCCCTGGCTGTTGGGAAGAGGAGGAGGAAGCAAGGGTGGGAGGGGGGAGGATGACAGAAAGAGGGAGGACACCAGAAGGGGGGGGAGGACACCAGAAAGGGGGAGGACACCAGAAAGGAGCTGTCCACTCAGTCTGCAGCACAACCTAGGCAGGGGGACACTGTCGTTGCTCTCATAATTGACAACACCACCATCATGGCAGCAGCCTGTGGACTTAAGGAAGTAAGTTTTTGAGTCTCAGCTTCAGCTTCTTTGTCTGTAAACCCAGGCAGACGGTATCTCCTTCAGGAGCACCAGAAAAGTTTGTCTTGCTCAGGACTATCGTCTTGGAAAGTTAATAGCTATTATCCCCACTTTCAGGATGAGGAAACTGAGGCCAAATTTTATCCACCTGATTGTAAACATTCTCAAAATAGCCCCAAATCTGGAGATTTACCTAGAGACATGACCGGTCTGCATCTCTTGAATAGATGATGTAACTCCAAGGTCCCCTTCTCCTAGTCTAGTGAGAACGCAGGCTCCGGTCCCTTTGGCTGATGGAAGCCAGACTCCTACTCTCTTGACCGACACATCTCCATAACCCATTTTGCTCTACAATCATATTGTTCTCACCTCCCTGTGCTGTGACCACCATATGCCATATTGGGGGATGAGTAGCCAGTAATGACAGCCGTGACTGGTTTCATGTTTCCTGTAGTTGGGTTATGTGAGGTGTTTTGCATTTAGCCCTATGAGGACTCCCACATCCCTATGAGTAGAAAATCATCCCTGTGCACCCTCACAGGTGAGGAAAGGGAGGTTGAGAAATGTTGAGCAATTTGCCCAAGGTGGAGGGCAGAGCTGGAGCTCAAATCCAAGACATCTTTAAAGCCTGCTTTTTCTGTAAATCTCTGCAGCTTGTTCCAGGGTGTGGCTGGCTTGGGGAGAATCAGGCGTGAGCTGATTCATTAGCTATTTAATGTGCCCCATTGAGTGATGGATGAATGGGGCTGATTTGGAGCCACCGGAGAGTGGATTGGGCAAGGGTGTAGGGCAGAGTGTCTGGATACAGGTCTCGGAAGAAGATAGACCTTATCAGCAGTGTGGGCCATGGTAAAGGTGGTTTCACGATGAAGTCTGCCAACCATGCCCACCCCAAGGCCCTGCCCTGTGAAGACATTATGTATGTAAGTAAAAAGCCCCTTGATGAAGACCCTCTAATCATGTGATTTTCAAACATAGAGACACTTCCTGCATTCAGGGTAGGAGATGTCCACAGTGAAAATGGATGGTGATACAACATGGGAAAGACATAATGGGCCATGGCTTTGAAAACTGAGGAAGAGGAGTATAACCAAATCTTTCTCTCCTCTGTTCTGCTCTCCTCCCTCCCCTCTCCTCTCCCCTCTTCTGAAACAGGACCTCACTATGGACTCCAAACAGGCCTTGAACTTGTGATCTTCCTGCCTCAGTTTTCCAAATGCTGAAATGACAAGCATGAGCCATCACAGCTGGCATAGTCATAACGTTTCCTTCCTTATTGTCTTTTTTCGTGTGATGTATACCCTCCTTCCCACATGTGTATACACATACACACTTGTGTATGTATACATCCTTGTGAGCACACAGCAGAGTCCAAGAGGACATTAATGTCTCTATCTGTATTGCTGTCAATCTTATTTTTTAAGACAAGGTCTCTCACCCCTCTGGAGCTCATTGTGTTATCCAGGCTGGCTGGCCATGGAGGTCCTGAGATCTGCCTGTGTCTGACCCCTGCTGGGGCTACAGGAACACATGGCCATACTTGGCTTTTTCATGGGTGCTAGGGCTTCAAACTTAGCAAGTGCTCTTACCCACTGAACCACCTTCCCAGTCCAGCTGTGGTCATTTCTTACAAGAAGAAACAAATACGACTAGTGATCTTGGGCCCTGGGGCCTGTGTCTACTACTAAGTAACGGAGAGCACAGCTGACTGTGGGGCCAGCAACAGAAGTTATCTGACACATGGCCTGAACACAGAGGATGTGTAGAGATCACACTGGAATGTGTGCATCCTTTTCTTCTTTCTTTCTTTCTTTCTTTCTTTCTTTCTTTCTTTCTTTCTTTCTTTCTTCCTTTCTTTTTTAAAGATTTATTTATTCTACGTATGTGAGAACATTGTGGTTCTCCTTGGACACACAAGAGGAAGGCATTGGACCCTATTACAGATGGTTGTGAACCACCATGTGGTTGCTGGGAATTGAACTCAGGATCTCTGGAAAAAGAGCCAGTGCTCTTGATCACTGAGCCATCTCTCCAGCTCATGAATGCACTCTTTTCTAGAAGAAGGCTATGATTGACAGCTGTTCGTCAGGGCGTTGACAGCAAGCCATGGAGGTGTTCAGAATGAGAAGAGCTGTCCAGAGAATGCTTAGAACAACTGGGGCTGCAGCTCCAGATGTGAGGGGCATCATCAGAGGTTGTTTTGTGACATGTAAGAGATTAAGTCTGTCTCAAGCTCAAGTGTCTGAGTTATCCTTCTTGTACTTTTTTTTTTCTTTCTTTCTTTCTTTCTTTCTTTCTTTCTTTCTTTCTTTCTTTCTTTCTTTCTTTCTTTTTTTTTTTATTATTTTTGATACTTTATTTACATTTCCAATGTTTCCCCTTTTCTAGGTCTCCTCTTTGGAAACCCCCTATCCTCTCCCCCTCCCCACCTCTATGGGGGGAAATTCCACCTCCCACCCACCCGCCCACCCATTCCCATATTCCCACCTTGACATTCCCCTTTACTGGAGCCTCTAACGCCCTCAGGCCCAATGGCCTCTCCTCCCCCTGATGGCCATCGAGGTCATCCTCTGCCACATATGTGGTACAAACCATGGGTCCCTCCACCTCCATGTGTATTCTTTGGTTGGTGGTCCAAACTCCAAGACGACCTGGGGAGGGGGGTCAAGCCCGTTGACACTGTTGCTCCCTCCATGGGGCTGCAAACTCCCTCAGCTCCTTCAGTCCTTTCTCCAACTCCTCCATCTGGGACCTCACTCTCAGTCCAGTGGTTACTATAACGTGAAACTTGGGCATTCTGAACTTTTGGGCTAATATCTGCTTATCAGTGAGTACATACCCTGTTTGTTCTTTTGTGACTGAGTTACCTCACTCAGGATGATATTTTCAAGTTCCATCCATTTGCCTGCAAATTTCCTTCTTGTACTTGTGATGGGTGGCTCCAGATCAAGATGTGCCTCCCTGGAGTGGCATTTGGAATCAGGAAACTCTGACCTTGGATTCTCCATGGGCTGCTTCCTGCCACTACTACATCTCCCCCAATGATATGCATCCCCCTGGGAGCCTGAGAACTCGGGCCTTTCCTTTGAGACCCTATAGTAGGGCTACCCTTTCCCTTCACCCCTCACTTGCCAGATGACTGATTTTATTTTTCTAGGTTCTATTCCTTGATAGCCAACACTAGGTCTAAGATTCTGAGTGTACATGTGATTCTAAGGAGGGTGGTCCTCAGCCCCCAAATCAACTAAGCACTGAAGGTTGCCATGACAACTCTAGAGTAAGGAGTGCTAATCTATTCTTGCTGGATGGCAGGCACCGTTCACTGAGGCTCACTCAATCCCCAGAAGGGTAAATGCTGCTCCTGTCTGACCTCAGGTCACGTAGCCGGAGGAGTCTGGCATGGCTGCACTTCATGCTCAGAAGCAGTGATGGAAGAAGACATCTAGACCAGCTCAGCCTGCCACTTGTTTCACGTTCTCATAGTGGACATCGAAGGCTGCCTGTGTCTTCTACTCACCGTGCTTTGCTTTTCACTTAATTTCTCTTGTATGGCCAGATTACTCTGTATTATTTCCCAGAAATTTGGAGCTGATCTAGAAGAACATTCTGAGGTATTTCATGCCTATTTGTCTGAGGGAACTGAAGTGAGTCCAGTTGTTGCTGAGAGTTACTGGGCATTTACTCTGGGTTGGGTCCATTCCAAAAGTTTCATGTGTGTTAACAGTGAATTGTCACGCACACCCTGTCTGATGAGGTGGCTCCTCTGTTCACCTCCACTTCATATTTGAGGAAATGAAAGCTTGGAGGATGACTACACTAACATGGCCGTGTCTCACAGATAGTGCAAGGTGCTGATGGGATTCCAGCCCAGGTCGTCAGCTACAGACACCAAGCTTGTGCCTCACTGTTGGTTTTCCTCAAGCCTCTCCATAAAGTGCTCTATTGCATAGTTTTAGGAAGCCTCTGAGACAGTCACTCCAACATGCTCATACAGTTGTTACCAAACTTAGAAATACAGTCTATGCTCCAAGAAGTCAGGCTTAGCCACCCAACCTCAATAAGCAAAGTAGAGCAGTCAAGTTAATAGCAAAGAGCAGAGGGGGGAAATGTGTTCAATGTGCCACACTGGAAAGAGGAACAAAGAGGTCTTCTGATCCTCCCGAGTCTACCTTTGGGGTTCTGAAGTCAAGGTTTAAGTAGAGGACCAGACTCTAGGCAGTCCTGGTCAAGGTGCGGTCCTGTTCATCATTATCTGGGCTTCAGCCTCTCCAGTAAGGTCCTCTAACAAGTTGTCAGTGTGTGAAATCTCTTTCTGGTTCCTTCCCTGACTGGCCCAGCTTCTTAAGATCCATTGTTTCAATACTCTGATAGCCAAAGTAAGGAACACAAGAATATCTTTGTTCCTGTCAGGCTGGTTACGATATAAGTTTATGAAAGGGGATTTAAATAAGGTCAACGAGGAAGTGGGGAAATGGCTCAGTAGTCAAGGTGCTTGCCACACAAGCATAAGGACAGAAGTTCGAATCCCCAGAATTCATGTAAAGCTGGGCAGGTGTGGTGACCACTGGTAATCCCAGCACTCAGGAGGTGAGACAGGGGATGCCAGGGTGAGCTAGGATAAAGGGAGTCTGCCGTCTCTGGGCTCAGCAACAGAACTGCCTCAGTAAACAAAATAAAGAGAACTCAATGAGGACACAGGGCATCAACTCTGGACCCCCACATACACATGCATGCACAAGTGCACAAGCATTGGCACCTGCACACGCATATTTGCCTACACACATGTGAACGCACACAGACACACCGCATGAACATATTGAGAAAAACAAAGCCAAACACAGGGCTTTATGTCGGATCCTTGAATAACTAAGTGGCCATCAGGATCTTTAAGAGCAGGGTAGGGAGTCTTTTGACCATGAGGACTCTACATTTGGTGGACTATCTCAAGGTACATGCTTTGTGAGAGTCATTTGTAGAGGCATGCTGGGTGGGAAGGAGCCATACCTTCAGATTAGCTCTAGTCTTCTATGCCTTGTCTAATTTTATCTGAAATATCACCCCACTCCCCCCCTACCCAAATCCCACACTATTATTGTACCCATTAATGTTCAAGGGGAGGGGGGATATGTGAATCAAGTTTCTGAACACACACACACACACACACACACACACACACACACACACACACACACACACACACACTTTGTGGCACCCAGTTGGTGATTTACCAGTGAATGATTTCTAAGGTGGAGATTTCTGGTAAAGCAAGTCACTACAACTTGATCGGTGCTTATGAAGCCCACAGGCTGTTTGCTTAAGAGAGATACATGGGCTATTTTCTCCTCTGCATGAGAGGAAAAAGCTGTAGAGGGCAAGAAGGAGAGAGTACAGAACAGAAGTTGCACCACAGAAGATGTTGGTTTTTCCCAAAGTTTCACAAAATAACAATAACACGACTCCTGCTTTTGTCCCTATTGGGTGGCAGTGCGGGCATCCAGCAGTGTCGTGGGGAGGATGGGCAGCTGGCGTGCAGAGTCAGCACAGTCTTAGATCTTAGATCTTCAGATCTTAGAAAGTTCAGGTTATCGCCCCCAGGTTGGCTGTGCTTGCTCACATTTCCCGCAGACTTCTCTCAGGCTCTAATGCTGCCAGACATGTTTGTCATTTCCTTTTTCTTGCTATGTTTCAATTGATCGTTTTCATGATGAATTCTTTTCTGCATGGTTTTCAGGCACTCCGAAGCTTGCTGCAAGGTAGACCCTGCGGGATCAGGGTTCTCTAAGTTCAGGAGAGAATGGAAGAAACATTTCCTCACTCTCTTGGTGTTGGAGATACAGAGATAGCTGAAGCTTTTGCTCTGCTGCGGAGAACTCCCTTGATTAGCTATGGATATGTGAAAGACTCAGCCAATCAGCATAAGCCCAAGACACAGCCAATCAGCATAAGCCCAAGACACAGCCAATCAGAATAAGCCCAAGACACAGCCAATCAGAATAAGCCCAAGACAGCCAATCAGGAAAAAAAAAATGCAGCCAATCAGAATAAGCTAAAGATGCAGGCAGTCGGAATTGTTGGCTGGTAGAATTTAAGGGTCTATAGAGATGAGCAAATTCGTAAAAAGGGATCGCAGGAGCAGAAGTGGGGCTAGCAGGGATCTGTCGTTTCTTGAGAGAATGGCCGAATATGTTAGATTTTGAGGGAGAAGTAGAAAACAGAAGCTGGTAGGAAAGGACGTCTAGGCACAGGGATCATTGTGAGTGAGAAGAAATTGAGAAAGTCCGTTAAGGGTTAGTAGCCACGTGACAGCAGGTTTACAGTCTTTTGCAGTCGTTACAACCGGAGACCCTTTACACGCAAGACGCCCCCCTAACACCCAGCACCTGTGGAAATCTCTCTAGGTAGAGTTTCTGAAGCCTCCGTCTGAGTAACTTCACTTCTGATAACTCCCCCACCCTCATCTCAGGATGGGGACAAATGTTTATCTTATTAACTTAAGGCAAGGGTAAGAGTGAATAATGGAGATACAGCTTTGAAAATGTGGTGGCAACTAATAAATGTTCAGTAAATGTTATCATCACCACCGCTATCACCATCACCATCACCACCACCACCACCACCATCATCATCGCTCCTGCGTTTATTCTGAAGAGCATGCAGACTTTGTCCTACAGCCTGGCTAAGAGAACTCTTTCATTTCTGCATCCTTTGCTCCTGCCGGTTTTGGAGCTGTAGTTTTAAGTCAGTGCTTCCAGACAATTTGAGTTGAACGAGCAAATACGAGAGACACGGTCATTCTTTGTGGCAAGCCTGCTATCCCAGTGTCTCCTGCTCTTGCGGGATCTAGACTGAGGCTGGGCTTGGTGGGAAGGCCTCTCTCTGAACCAGCCCTGGATCTTCATCTACACCCTTGTGAGTTCCTTTTGGGTAAGGAACATTTGACCCCAGTTTAGAAAGATCGCCTTTCACAATCTCTTAGTTCCCTCAGAAGCAACTTGCTGAGCTTTCAGAATGAGCGGAGAAGCACCGACTATTTTTAGGACAAAGTGGAGGGATTCGAACTTAGCTCTCTTCTCACACTTCACTACCCTATGGAAGGATCTAGAAAAGAGGGCGGACATAGAGGCGGTGTCTACTGTGTACTTCTTGCTCATGATTCCCCACCTGAAGCCAGGACCAGGCACTGAACATGGAAGTGCTTTGTATGGTCGATGCCATTTTATTAGCAGTCTATTATTTACTTATTTGTTTTAAATAAAATATAATTTCATCACTTTTTCCCGATCATTTTCTCCCTCCAGCCCTTCCCAATCCCCTCCTCCATCCAACTTTTCCCATGTCACTCCTCACATTCAGTAACCTCTTTTTCTTTAGTCATTAGTGTGTATGTACACACACGCATGCCTATGTGTGTGCATCAATATATTATCATAACCCCAGGGGATGGATATAATAATAGCCATCATATCGGTCATATTTTGTTATAGGAAAACTAAGGCGGAGAGGTAAGGATTGTGACCACAGCCACATGTAGGATAAAGGAAACCTGGAAGTTCTTTATGTATTTATGGGGTTGGGAAGGGATGCCAGGGTCTTGTACCCGCTAGGCTAGTGCTCTACCACCAAGCGATACCCGCAGCACCATTCTGTTTGTGTGTATGGATGTGTTTGGTTGTGTGTGCGCACATGTGTAAGCACAGCTGTTTGCTATGGCTGGCTCTCCAAGGTATATCATCACTTCAAGTTGCTCCACTTTCTGTCTTGAGGTATCTGGATCAGTTGCTTTTCTTCTTGCTGGGACCAAATCCCCTAAGGAGTAACGTAAGGGAGGAAGGCTCACAGTTTGGATGGACACAGACCATCATGGCAGGGAAGGTGTGGTCCCAGGATCATGAGTTGGCACATACAGTCAGAAAGTGAAAGCTGACAGACTATCATATCTCAAGGCCCACCCCCAGTGACCCACTTCCTTAGCAAGGAGCCGCCTCTAAGGCTCTGCGTCCTAGTAAAATAGCTCCACCATCTGGGGATTAAGTGTTCAAACAGGTAAGCCAATAGGGGACATTTCACATTCAAATCACAACAGTGGTCTTCATGATCTGCCCAACCTGTCTGGTCTAGGGCAGTGGTTCTTAACCTTCTCAGTGTTGAGGCCCTTTAATACAGTTCCTCATGTTGTGGTGACTCCCAACTACAATATTATTTTTTGTTGTTATTTTATAATTGTAGTTTGCTACTGTTATGAGTCATAATGGAAATATCTGATATGAGACCCCTGTCATTCAACCCCCAAAGGGGTCACTGCTCCCTGAGAATCGCTGTCTAGGGTGTTAACAACTGGACTATGGGCTCTTCTGCTTTTGTCTACACAGGACTGAGAAGTTTATCAGTGTTGGTCTCAGTTCCTTCACACTTAAAATGGGCACAAGGAGAGGAACACTGCTGATCGAGTAAAATTATAGAAGGTTCTCAGGCTGCAAGAAGGAGGCTGTATGCTAATGCACCCAAGAAGGGCAGGAGGGCTCTTCAGAGTGCAGGGTTTGTGGATTCATGACTGCTGTGCACTGACTTGATCAGTGCTGAGATGCTGAGCGCCTCCAGGAGCAGAGGGTAATGGAGGGAGAGGTAGATCCAAGGTGTGTGTGTTGCCCAGGCAACACCAGTAAGAAGGCAGATTCAACAGGAAAGTGATGGGCACCTGAGATGACCCCAGGGGAGGGCCATGGGTGTGAGGTGATGGTTAGTGCTGCCGACTTGACAGAGATCTGGGAGATGGAATCTGGGCGTGCTTATGAGGGGATCATCTTAAGTGAACTCAGGTGGGGGGTACTCGTCGTAACTATGGTTGAGGATGTTATATAGAAGTATATGCAGGCACATGTGTATACGTATATGTATATGGCTAGGATCCTATAAATAATAAGCCCCAGCACGTGTTCATCTCGCTGTGTCCTGACTGTGGCTGTGCTGTGGCCAGCTGCTTCAGGTTGCTGGTGCCTTGAAATCTCCATCACGATAGAGTATGCCTTTACTATGAGCTGAAACAAACCCTCTATCCTGTGAGCCGCTTTTTTTTGGGTAGGGATTTTTTTTTTAAATCACAGCAACACACACACACACATACACACACACACACACACACACACACACACACACACACACTCACACACATTTTACATCTGGTTTACCAATCCACAATCAAGATTCATGTAGTTTGTATTGCCTTAATGCAAGAGTCTTGGAGCAAGAGTGAACTTGGTCAAGGATGTGAATTCTGGCCGGGCAGTGGTGGCGCACGCCTTTAATCCTAGCACTTGGGAGGCAGAGACAGGCGGATTTCTGAGTTCAAGGCCAGCCTGGTCTACAGAGTGAGTTCCAGGACAGCCAGGGCTACACAGAGAAACCTGTCTCAAAAAACCAAAAAAAAAAAAAAAAAAAGGATGTGGATTCTGTTAATGGGCTTTGCCCCATCCATTCAGTCAGCATATACTATTCAACCCAAAGAACGTACCAAGCTCTATTTTCTTTAGAGAACCCAACTTGCTTCCACAATCATCAGCACTGAGAGCCTAGGCTACCCAGCTTCCCCCATACAAATCTCTATTTGCAGAAATGGGAAGCTGAGACCCAAGAGTGAAAAGTCTTTGCTAGGACTGGCGAGGAAAGGAGGAGAGATAGGCTAGCTGGGTACATTGGTTTTCAAGGTTTTGTGAACAGGCATGACAGTGTGTGTCTGTTGGGGGGTTGGTAGGTCTGCAGTCTGAAGGCTGGAGGTCAAGTGTGTGATTTTTTTCTATTAATTAGTAAGCTATATGGGGACAGTGCAGGGAAACACTACTCTCCATGCCTTCCGGCCCTCATAGAATCCATGTAGGCAAAGCATTCGTTAAAAGCTAAGTCCGGCAGAGTAATGTGCAAGGTGCTTTGAGATATAAGCCTTGTGGCTAGATCCAAATGGATTTCAATTACAGCCCTGTCACTCACTGTGTGACCTTGGATAAATTGTTTAGCCTCTCTGAGCCTTGGTTTTCCCACCTAGGAAAGAGAGTGAAGTAACCTATCTAATGGATATAGAGTAGGTGAGATATCGTCAGTATAGTGTGTGACTCAGCAAGTGGAGACAGTGGTCCTGTCAGCAGCAGGGGCTGGCTGGGCAAAGCCTTCAGCATCTCTGAGTGTCTGAGAGCTTGAGATACCCTCACTTCACACCGAGGCGGTGAAGCGCACTGTGCTGGGTGAAACTGTGATTGTTGAGCAAATGTAGGTATCGCTCTCAGGATGGTTGGCCAATCCTAATTAGGGTGGGGCAGACAGACATCGAGGTCTGTCAAAGTCCAGTGAGTCACTGTGGGTTCAGGCCAAGCTAGTCTCCCCGTCTCTTGCCCCTCTCACCCACTGCCCTTTTCTGTCTTGCACACAGCTCTTCCTTCTCTGCAGCCCCCACTGCCTTCTGGACCCACTACAGAGTTGGGGCTCTGGGCCTGGGCTCCAGCTCTTTGTCTGCCAGCAAAGCCCTTGAGCAGGGAGTGGGCCTTGCCCTGGGCCTGAGAAAGAAGTCAGGCTTGCTTGGAATGCAGTTGCAAAAGAGGTTACAAGAGAAGGCTGAAATCAAGTGATGTCGAGAGGTTTTGTTATTTTTGAAGAAATGACTCATTCTGAGAAACCCTAACTGCCTCCCAGAACATTCACCTAGGAGCCTGTGAGTGTAACTGCCCATTGCAGAACGATGCTGCTCCTGCTGGTGCTGCAGTCACAGGAGGAGGCTGGGAGGAGGGTGGGAGGAGGGCAGGTTAATGGGAGGAAACCTGGCCGGTACTGTGTCACTCTGGGTGGGGGTGTGTTTCATTCTTGAGTCTTTCCCTCTAAATCGTTCTATTCAGGACACCACACCCATCTGTTTGGAAGCTACAGGTTCTCTGACTTGAACTGAGCTTCTAGAAAGTGTGTGTGTGTGTGTGTGTGTGTGTGTGTGTGTGTGTGTGTGTCTGTCTATCTGCCTGTTTGTGTGAGTCTGTGAGTATGTGTTCGTGTGTGTGTCTGTATGTGTATGTGTATTCCCACTTCATATGCAAAGGCCTCAGAGAAAGCCTAAGCTATTTCCTCAAGATGGGGTGGGGGAAACAAGAGGAAGAAAGAAGAGACAGAGCCAAGAGAAGGTGCCAGAGGAGAGAAGGGAGGGGAGATAAGAGGAGAGGCCCTTAGTGAGAGGCTCCCTCTTCTTGAGACACATTCTGCACCTGTGAGTGGCCTCATTGCTATGGAATGTTAAGGAGCATAGAGTTAGGTGGGGGCTGGGCTTTCTTTCCGCAACTAGCCTTAGCTATCTGGGTGACCTTGGGAACACATGTTCTATTGCCACACCTGCATTTCCTATCTGTAGAAGTGTGGTGAGGCATGATTGACACAGAGCTTTGAAAACATAGTAGGGCACTATTAGAATATACTGGAAAACTTGTTACAATGCAGACTATTGACCCCTGCCTCTGAAGTTCAGATTCATAGGGGTAGGGGGGGCATCTGGGAACTGCATTTCTGACCATTCTATTTGTTCAGGGCCCTCACTTTGAGGGGCCTGGACTGGGGCGATCTCTAACAGTCAGCGATTCTGCGTTTAAAGGGCTTCTGGACACTGAGTCCTTTGCTGGATGCTCAGAACACAGACAGATGCATCAGATGTCGTGTCGTCCTGTGCCTAGCAGGGAGGTGTGGAAACAGTCAGAAGCTGAGGCAGTCTGTGTGGGGTTCAATGGGCAGGCACTGGGGGAGCCTTTAAGGCTCAGCAGTCTCTGATTTGCAGGCTGCTGGAAGGATGTCTTCTGGGTAGAGGGCAATTGTGGGGTGTTTCAGACATGGCCCTCAGGGAGAGGTTCACAAAATACTCCTTGCATGAGCTCTGGCTTCAGTGCTGCTGAGGGACAGCTTTGGCTCTGCTCTCTAGAGCCATCAAGGCCAACTCAGTGGGTCCTGGAACACTGGAGAGGGGGTTCCTGATGGCCTGCATCCTGGGACCACAGTCATGCATTCAATATAGCTTACACCTATACAATCATATAGATTATTAGATATGTACAAATAAATATACATACACACAATTTTTATTACGCAGAGCCTATATTTTCAAAGTCTCTTATGTGTTAATGTTTATATGTGGTCCCCAGGTAGATTCTTAAAGAATTTTCTCATCCATTCATGGACTTCAGCAAGAGGTGCGAAATTTGGACTAGCACAACATCTATGCTTCTAGGGATGTAGACCAAGGCTTCTCATTTCAATTCATATTGTAAAAACACTTCCTTCTGTGCGACATTTAATTCCATGCTTTGAGCACTTTTGTGCTTTCTTTCGGGGTGCTGTCTGATTTTCCTAAATACAAAGAAGCTGCAACTCACTTTTATAGTCCATGTGTTGGCTAGATAAACTTCCTACAGCCGGAGATAGTGCTGCTGTCTGTGAAGTCAGTGTGAATGCATCTGGTCTATTAAATAGGATGCTGTTCACAAAAACTCATAAAATAAAGACACATTTGGATGGTTGATGAAATGTTATGACCAGAGGCTATGAAAAGCCTAGCCCTCTGTTACTTCTTGGAGCAATGGTTTAATAATTAAAATATTCATGGCAATTCTATGGAACAGGACTACCACGAGGAACAATTGACTGCACTTGTATTTTTGAATGTGTGTCCTTGGATACTCATAGATGTGTAGATATGTATATTGATGTATCTTCTCTCTTAGCTGCTACTGAGTGTATAACAAGCGTCGTTAGCTAGATTAACTCACACTTCCAGGAGATGAGTGAACCTCCCAGCACAGGAACCCTTTAGGAGCTTTCTTAGTTCTTATTAGTCAGGTAGCAATTCTAGCTTAGTTTAGTTTAGAGTTTACCCCTCTGTTGTCTACATTTGAGCAGACACCCTGAACTTTTCACCCTAAAGCTACCGCAGACACACTTGAGTTTAAAAACCCTCACAAACTCCATTTAAATACAAGCTTACAATCTGCGGAGCCGGATGCCACAGTGTCCCCTGAAAGTTTTAAATCAGAGAGGGTGGCTCCTCTTTGCCACATGTGTGGTATAGTTGACCATTTCCTGCATTTGATGGGTGAGTTTGGGTTTTGTGGTAGACGTGGAGATGGTACACTGTTTAGTGGTTCTTCTTTGGGACCCCTTTGTGAGAACACCAGAACTGAGGTATTGTTATGGCTCTGGGCCATTGGACTCTACAGGCTGAGGCAGGAGGCAAGCTCTGCTCTTTCTTTTCATCTGTTCTCTGGTTAGCCTTCTCCTTGAGGTCATGCCAAGCCCCTTCAGTGTATTTCTGAGAAACGTACCAGGAGCCTGAAAGCCCCCTCAGACCTTCACTGGGTTGGGAGAGAGAAATAACTTCCCTGGTTGCCAGAGCGATGACCATACAGAGCCTAAGAGAGTGACTTCTTTGACCCTGCTGGGGACAGGTGGTACTGGAGGGGGGCATCTGGGTGTTCTGTGGCTTCTGTCACTGAGGGCAGACTCCTCCCAGGCCTCGGTTGGTCAGTGGAGCGAGAGGAAGCACTGAGGCTGAAGAAACCAGAGGTTGGCAGTCATCCCACATAAACATGCTCTGTCGTTATGAATTATTTCCACGGTCTGTGGAAGCTTCAACAGGCTCATTAATAAGAACCCCGAGGGTCTTGCTGTGGTGGCCCAGATTCCTTGGGGTTGGGGGTGCATGGAGGACTGTGTGGGACATTTCCTTTTCCTCAGAGCTCCTCGTCCCCAGATTAGAAATTTGGTGTGGCCTTTCTTTCCCTGGGAGCCCTTTAGTGCTCTGCAGTCTCCTCCGGAAGAGGCTCTGAAGGCTGTTTCACACAGAGTCTCAGTGTCCTGACAGAGCAGGTCAGCTTCCCAGGCGTCTCTACGGATACCCTGTCTTCTGCCCCAGACCTCTGCATCACATGCCTTTGGTGTTTGAACTCTTTGTTAGCATCCTTGAAAAAAAGTCATGTGTCATGCTCTGTGTAGTTTCCACTCCCCAGGGAAGGCTCGGGGCTCATTCCTTGTGCTACCACGGCTCTGTGTAGTAACTTGTGACCTGCAACCTAGCCATTCCCTGAGAGAGCTTGCATTTCTTCAAGCACAATGTAAGCATCATGGCAATTCACTTCTTAAAAGCTTTGTGTTGGGACAAATACAAGCCCAGCTTCACGCAGGTGGGCCTGGAGCTGGTGAGTCACATGACAGAAGCCAGCTCTTCATGGCTTTTTTATACTGTGGCTCTCATTTTCATACTGTTGAAATGCTTCTTCCCTAGGACCCGCTCTTATGAGACTGGCCCATTGGGGTAGAGGACACACATTCCCTGTCCTTTTGTCTGGCTCTGCCACCCTGGGGTAAGTCTCCTCCGCTGACCCAGTTTCTCCATTTGCTGATCATGGTGCTCAGTTCTCTGGAGAGATCAAGTGGTCAAAACCAGAGACCATTTAGGATATGGATGAGGCGAATGGTGTACAATGATCGCTTGCCTTATTTCTCTAGAGTTTGAGTCTTCTTTACCCTGCATGGCTCTGTGCGTCCTACTTAGCAGCAGGATCTCTGTCCTGAACTCCAGTCACGCCTCCAGGGCCTTGCATCTGTTGAATACTGAACGGGCAGCCATGTGCCCAGAGGTGCTCAGTACACGAAGAGTAAACTGCATTCTAAAAACCACGCATTTGCTGAGCACGTTCTTGCCATAGGAGCTAGATATGGAAAGACGGCAGCTATATATGCTTATATAAGGTTAAAGCCCACAAAAGACCTAACAAAGGGTGGGGTGATGGTAACGAAGTCCCTGCATTGGCATTCCGTAAATCAACGGCTGCCATCTGCCTTTGGGACACCAGGGGAGAATAAAGCACACATGGGCCCTTGGAGGGACACAGTCAGTTGCACAGCTTAGGGACTGACCTGACTGGGGCAACAGGGAATAAAGAAAAACAGGCACGAAGATACAGGCACAGGAAAGTTGGGACCAGGTGGGTCATGCGCTCTGATAGAAAAGCACCGGCTGCAGCCCCGGGAACTCAGCAGTTCATTTTATACACCTGAACTAAGGAGGTGGGTTTGCTGTATACACGCTGAACAAGTGTGTAGTATGCAGCTGAAGGAGGAAGGCAGGTTTAACTACTCTTGGTGGGGGTCTCTATGGGGAGCAGTCTCAGGCTGTGAACACGTGGGAGGAGGAAGCTGCCCTGCACATTTCCTGCCAGTATCCACGCGTGGGCCAGGGCAAGGCTTTCTCACTCCTGTGAGTCTGAGGCATTGGTGTCCTTAATGTGGTCATTTTCATGGCTTTTTTTCTGTCACCAACAAACACTCACTCAGTGCCCTGCAGCACTGGGCATATATGAGCAGAAGAGTCCTGTCACAGAGGGATGCCATCCATCTGGAGCCATCTCCTCTTCCCTCGTCACCCCATTCATTCCCCTCCTGTGCTGACCACATCCTGGGGAAGGCCTGGAAGAAACGGAAGCCATCCTTCTTGAGTCTCTGCCAGGCGCCCGGCACAGTGCTCTGCAACTGATGTGAAGTTTACCCTAAGTCCAGTACTAGAATGTGAAGTTTATATGTGTCCAGTACTATAATTGTCCTTTTGCTGACTGTGAAAGAGTCCTCAGGAGAGCAGGGCACCTTTGCACGAGGCCACCAGCTGGAAACAGGACCTGGATGGCAGAGCCAGCTCCCTCCCCTTATCCACAGTGCTTTGAGGGCACTGGGAGGGAAGAGTGGTTCACTGCCTCAGGCAACAAGCAGTAGATTTCCTTACATCCTGTCTGCTATGCGCCCAGATGCTTGGAAGTTGAAGTTGCAGAAACTGGCTTCTTCCTGACTCAGAAGCTCCATCTTCAGGCCAGTGGAAGTCTTGCAAACAGGAACAAGCACCCGCCTCTCTTCTCTCCACTAGACAGGCACCACCAGATCCCCTGGAAGGGACCTCCCATCTTAAAATATCCCAGAGTGAGGCAGAGAGATGGACTAGCTCTGAGTTACAGAGTCAGAGATGGCAGAATGGGAGCCACGCCCCTCTGACCTCAGTAACCCCCCATTTTCCAGTCTCGTTTTCATCATCCTTGTGCTTCCTCACTTTCACCCCACCCTCCTCTTCCTCTTTCTTCTTCCTTCCCTCCATCCAACAGCTGCTACTGAGCACTTTGTAGGTCTTGGGCATTGTCTCCCTCCTGGGATAATAAGTCTGGGTGGGGGAAAATCTGCTCTCGGGGATCACTGTTGAATTGATTAGTTGACACCATAACTTCCCAACTATTGCTGAGATGTGTAGAGCAAGTGTTACCACATCTCAGGCCCTCCATAGAGGCTTCATCTCACTGACTTCTCACAGAATAGAAGATTTAGCCTCAGGGTAGTTTGGGAGCATGCTCAGTAGGACTCAGTAAGTTGTGGTGGTGTGATTCAAACCCAGATCCTTTCTACCTCAGAACCGGAGATGCCAACTGCTGTGTTATGTGTCTTCTCTAAAGGATAACTTAAGACACAGGCACGTTCTCAGAACATTTTGTTCTCTACAATATTTGCTTGTTCTGTGTCTGAGAGAGGTGTAGGCCACCTTCTCCAATTCCTTGCTTTTGAATTCTGAGGATTTTACTGAGGTACTGTTAGGTGCTGGTCATTGAGCTAGGTATCAGGGACAGAGAAGGGGCTGACTCAGAGAGAATCATGACCTCGTAGATGTCGGTGTCACAGAATCGATTAGCAATCATGTCTTTATAGAAGCACCCCACATCTCTGGGAAGACTCCAGTCACATTGTTTGGTAGAAGTGCCCCTCCCCCCAGTTGTGTAGTGAACTACATGAGTGACCAGACATAGAGTCCTGACTGAGTCTCTTAGAAACACAGGCAAAATTCAAAGAGGTGAGAGACAGAACGGTCACATGAGCCTCTACAGGGCATCTGAGGGCCCTGGGAATCCTAATATAAAGATGGGTTTCTGGTCCCCTCAACAGAGGGCCATCATCAAATTTTGAGGAAATGAGTTTCTGTGTTCTGACACTATTTTAGTTTCTATTTCTTCATTAGCTACCAGCTTGCATTTCTCTTAAGTTCACAGGAATCTTGCCTTGCCTTTGTTCTCCTTTTATATGGGGTGGGGGACTGTCTAGCTTCTCATATGTGTGTGTGTGTGTGTGTGTGTGTGTGTGCGCGCTCACGATTGACTCCTGAAATTAGAGCTCACCAGCTTATAGGTGTCATATCCAAAGCCAGAAGATGAAGTGTGACCATCTGAAGTCACTTAAGGAATTTCTCCACCAAAGCTACAGTGACATCCTTAGACAAGGAAGCCCCATCATGTGCACGTGTCTTACACAGAGGGCAGTGCCTCACAGAGCTTTTTAACACTTCTTCCTGCCTCTTCCCTGATAGCTTCACTTCCCAAGAAGACAGTGTGTGTGTCTGTGTGTGTGTGTGTGTGTGTGTGTGAACGTGTACACAGATTTTATGTGCTCAGTACAAATACACTTACCTCAGAGGCATGGACTTCCTAACAGTTCTACCAGGGCTACAACTGGGGAGGGACTCTCCAATGCCTCAAAATCTCCAAGATTCTTTTCTCTTTCAAAAATAGGAAGTCTTTTAAGATTTCATTTTTCTCTGCCTGAAATAGAATGACAACATAACAAAATTTATAACAGAAAAGGGAGACAACCTGGGACCCAAGGCTCTCCTTCCTCCCAGGGAAGGGTCAATCAGCCAGTCTTGTGGCTTTATATAAATTATAAGATGGCCACAGACACCTTCTTCACACCTGTTTCACCACTACATGGATAATCCTAGGAAGACATTCTTCTGTATTATCATCCTCTCTTGTCCCAGAGGTGGCTGTAGAAGAGGAGGCTGAGGTGGTGGAGACCTTGTCTTTACATTATAGAAGGGAAGGTGCTCGCTCTTCTAAATGTTGGCGTGAGGGGCACCTCGGACAGCAGCAGAGATGGGAGCAAAGTTCTTCCAGTTGGCTCTAGGAGAAAGAGGCCCCCACTTTCTTATTGATTCTTATTGAGTTCTGTCTCCTTTCTTTGTTACATCGTGGGTTTTGTAGGTTTTTCTGACCACCAGGAACCCTTAACTGAGACAACCTTGTTTCTGTAGGGATTCTCTAGAGAGTGACTCCAGGTCTTGGGTGCTTCTGGTCTCACCTCCTCCTTTGTCTGTCTAGGTTAGGGGTGGTACAGCTCTTTGCTGTCCTGGGTTGCTCACCGTTTTCTGCCCTCCCTTCTCTCTCATTTTCTAGTTAATTTTCCCCTGGTTCCCAGTACTCAGTGGTTTCTGTTGGCTTGGCTGGACTTTGCCTGATGCATTCTAACTTTTATTGGTTTTACCTTATAACAGCCTGCAGTAAAGATGATGATGATAGTGTTGGTGATTTCCACCCCTTCCTTGGTCTATAACCTCACATATTACAAAGCTTTCACCCCGGTTCTGTAATTTGAGTTTCGTAATAACAGTGTGATGTAAGAAAGGCACTTATTATTAATTCCACTTTACAGAACGGGAAATGATTTCACTCTGTTCACACAGCTGCTGGGGCTGGAGAGAGTCTGGAACCAGATCCTCCTTAGACTTTCCTCACTCGAGTTAACCCTTCATTTCCCATCACCATCCTGCCTGCCCCACAGGCAAAGAGCTTTCATGTTCTCGTGTCTTTGTGGTGTTTTCCTGAGCACAGGGCACAAACCACAGGTCAAGGGAGTCTTAATATTTTTATTCCTGGGCAATAAATGTGACAATACTTGGTGGTTTAAAATAGTACCATGGGTAGCAAATTCAACTGTCTAATCAGAAAATATTAATGATCTGAAATTCCATTGTGTGTATGCACCACCTTTTCCTTATCTATCCATCCATGCTGGTTCCACTTCTTTTTGGCACAGTGTGGCAATAAATATGGATGTGAAGGTGTCTCTGTGGTGTGTTGTCTTAAGTCTTTTGGGTATATACCCAGGAATGGTATAGCTGGGCTACACGGTAATTCCTCTTTTAGATTTTTGAGAAACCTTTCCTTGGTTCTGTAGTGACTGTACACTTTAATTGTCACCAGCCATGAGTAAAAGCTCCTACCTTTCCATATCCTGCCAGCATTCTCTGTCACCCGTTTCCTTGATAATGTCCATTCTGACTGGGGTGATATGAACTCTTAAAGCAATCTTAATCTTCATTCATCTGATAGCTAAATATGTTGAACCCCCTTTCCAAGTATTTATCAGCTACTTGTATTTCTCCTTTTGAGAATTAAGTTCATTAACCCCTTTGTTGACTGAATGTTACAGTTTTGCGTGAGTCCAATATTTGCCATTCTTTATTTATTCTAGATGGTAATCCTCTGTCAGATGAGCAGCTGTGAACGGCTTCTGTCCCCCATTCTGTAGCTGTCTCTTCACTCTGTTGATTGTTTCCTTTGCTGTGCAGAATCTTTGAAATTTCATGTCACCCAACATGTCAATTCTTAACCAGCAAATATTTGAGAAAATTATTCTTCCATGAAAATGAATGGGATTACAATGTGTAATTCAGCGCAAACATCACAACGTTTTTAAGGTAATGCGACACAACTTCAAAACAGTTATATGGTTGTTGGCAGTTTAGTAGAGGTGTACTGGGGCCAGACCCTTCAGCTACCTACTAGTTGACTGGGAAGGGTGTGAGAGCAAACCACTTGCTGTTATTGAAAAGACTGAGGCACAGTAGTTAGAGGTCAAGCAACCTCAATGTGAGAGACATATTCTAGGCCTCCACGATCTTTAAGCTCTTGGGGTTCATGCCATTGTAATATTCCCCCTTTTTGGTTGATTGAAGGACTTCTGACTTGTTCCTAATCCACAAAACATGCCAAAGGCCACAGTGTCTTTTAGGTAATTATATTATGGTGTATTAGACCTTGCCTCAGCAGAGTCTCTCAAGGGCTGGACAAAGTTAGCAGCTCTATTGGGAAATGAAGCCCGAGGAACTTCAGGGGGCACGTGGACTAAAAGGATGGCCTTTAGCAACAGCCTACAAAAAATCAGGACCTTCAATGGGCCAGTTATATGAATTTTATTCTACCAATAACCTAATGGGCCTGAAAGTCCATTCTCTCCCAGTCGAGTGGACAGATGAGAATACAGCCTGTCAGACACTTTGATTATTGCTCAATAAGACACAAAGCACAGAATCTACTTATATCAGAACTGAAACTGATCCATAGAAACTGTGAGAAAACAAATGTGTGTTGTATTATACCTCCAAGTTTGTAGTTATGTGGTATACAGCAACAGAAGCAAGCAAACACACCCACCAGAAGACGTATGAGAACTTCTAAAAACACCTCAAGGCACAGAAAATTTGACTATACATTTTCATTTAAAAGTTATCTTTGCAAGTTGCAAATACTGACACAAATCTTCTGAAGGGTAGAAGCCTCAAAGGCAAGCTGAAGTCTGGGTGGGAACCAGATCTCTGGGGAGCTCTCTTAGGCCATGTTTGAAGCGTATAACAGCGGTAGAGCTCAGTTGTACTCTGTGATGGGGAAGAGCTGCTTGAATTGGAGGGTCAGACTACTCAGGGAACAAGCCACTGGGGAGAAGCTTCACCTCAGATGAGGATGTGTAAGGGTTTCTGAGGACCATGTAGGAAAGGAACTACAGAGCGCTATACTCATTCTTTTCTTTGAGTCTGTTAGCTGGAAGGAGAAGGGTGAGAGGGTCAGAGGGCATGGTGGACAGTTGGCACTGGGTGAGTCCAAGGCAGGCTCCCCTCTTAACACTGGAAAGCCTAATTAATTTGTTTCTGAAATCTTAGCTGTGATTGGTCAAAAACTCTTGTAGGGTTTATGTTCTACCAATATATCTATATTGCCAACAATAGTATGGTACCATGAGTGAGACAGTAACTCTGGGCACACACACCACCATCCAGCAATCAAGATAAATATCCTTTAAAATTTAATAATTAAAAAGAAAATCTAAAGCTGAGGCTGAACCTCACTGGAAAAACATTTGTCTAGCATGCATAAGGCCTGGCTTTCAGTCTCAGCATACCTAAAAAACATCAGCAGTAAACTTTACAAATTTATGTCAAGCAAGGATGGAGTGGATCATGCTAGCATGATTTCAATGATAGTTGCCAATGGTGGCGACAAACAAATTATCATAAGTTTAAGTAAAGATGTGAAGATGTGACACAAACTTGGATTTGTTCAAATTGGCCAAAGAGTGTTATCCTAATCCTGTCTCTCCCTCCAGGGAGACAGCACCCACAATGTTAGGACCCACTCAGCAGCTAGAAATCCCTGTCAGACATAGGGTTGAGAAGAAAAATCTACCATGCCTGGAGCTTTCTGGGTAATTGGAAGGAAGTTGGAGCTGTGATTGGAGGAAGCCATAGAAATGTTAACTGGCAATTGGTTTGTTCTGAGAGATCTCCACACACACGTCAGCATCTAGAAATAGTTAAATTACTTGAATTGCTAACATACAAAAGTTGACCTTGTCTTGGATTTTCCAGAAAGAAGACCCTGAGCAGGGACTTAGGAGTTAATTTGGAGGTGGCCTTAGGAAGTTCCATTAGGGAGTTGGGGAGCTGCATAGAGGGTGAATGACCAAGTCAGCTGATGCTGTGGCTTCTTGGGACTTAATTGCTCTGAGAAGTCATGGTGAGATAATAAGGGTTGGTATCTCAGAATCGCCCCACTTGGTGGTGAAAGGACTTGGGATCTGCCTGCTGGCTCTTGTCCTTCCCTGAGAGAGCCCACGTGCATGCTTCTGGCCAAGACAGAAGAGTAGGAGATAGAGGAGCTTTGGGTAAGAAGGTAAAGGTGTTTATGGGAGATTATTACCAAATTGCAGGGGACACATGGGATGGGCTGCTGGGATGACAGCTGGACATTGGCACATATGGTGCAACCCATTACAGTCTATGGCAGGACCCGGAGTGGGAGGGTTCACCGCGGGGTTAGGAGACCATACAATACTTGAACAAAGCTGCTCTGCGTTATCTAGCTTTTGGCTTATCTGTCGTGCCTTCAGTGGATTGGGCCTGGAACCCTTGGTTATCAGGCATCAGTGACAAGGCTAAGGAGGTACAAGGGAGAAGAACCCTAGAGGGATCTTCAAAGCCACTGTAAGCTGAACCCATCTCTGTTTTTCTGATGGTTCTTGCTCAATCAAGTGACTTTTGTGCTAAGCCTGATAAATCACCTCTGGTTTAAACCATGGTAGGTGATTGAGTTTGTTATGAATTTAGAATGTTTGGTCTCTTCACTGTGGCCTACATTTCCTGTATGTTCCTTTCCACTGGTTTAAAAATTTTACATATACAGGAAAGTAAGAAAAGCTGAGAGTGGGAGAAATAGTCTTTTCCAGAGGAGAGCGTGCCAACTGGTTATCCAATACCAAATGGCCAGCTCTGAAAACAGACACGCTCAGGAAACATTATACAGACTGAACAGGCTTATTTATATATTTAGAAATATATACACACATATATATTCACGGTATTGCATTTGAAACTTGAATTTGAAATAGAGCAAGCAGTGTATACAGGAGGTTTAGACGGAGGAAGGGAAGGGGGGAATGATGTAATTATATTATAATCTCAAAAATAAAAATATTATTAAAAAACAAATAATAAGTCTGAACTTCCTTGGCCTTGATGAGAGAGAACTGGAAAAATATGAACATTTGGATAACATAACTTCTTGTCATGTGGCCTGTGAAGAGACGAGATTATGAATTACTGTTTAAGCTCGAATCAGTTGCAGAATCAGTGCTATTGGGTATTGATTGCTAACATTCTTTTTTGGTGATTACTGCATGGTAAGCCTTACCCCTTCGAATGTTCACAACAGCCCCATGAAAGAGGCGATACCAGCATCTTCAAGTCACATGTGTGAGACTAGTCTTTTGGAATTTGTGTTCCAAGAATAAGAAGGACATGACTGCAATTTATAGCCAGGCCCATGATATGAAACTGAGGCCTGCTCTAATGGACAGCCACTAAGATCATGTGCACTTTCTGAGATGCTTTGTATGTATGAGTATCCAGGAGTCAACTGGTTAGGGTGGTCTATCGGGTCTTCCGTTTCATATGGTATAGCATGAGAAGGCTGTTAATATCTGTGCTAAGGCACACACCACATTTTTAAATGTGCAGGGAAGAGTCTATCTGTGCTAAGAGGCTTCAAGAGTCCCCACTGATCACCCTGCCCCCTGACTTCCCAGGAACAGCCACCTACTGTGTCACAGGATGCTCCAGATGATGGTGTCTTGCCATCTGGTGACTGATATGGTTATTTTGGGTCCCACCCTTTGCTGGCTGTTTGACTTGAGGCGAGGGACTTAGTCATCAGGGAACCTACTTCTCTCATCTGTGAAATAAGGATAATGAGACCGACTCCTGCCTTCCTCACCGGGAGGAGGAAGCCTCCTGAGATCACCTTGTAGAGAGCCCTTTGATGTGTTTGAAAGCATTCTTAACTGCACAGCCAGGTACTCCAGTAGCTGGGTGAAAGTTTTATGGCCAAAGATTCCCACAGCCCATAATCTCCACACTCCCAGAAGGCCAGTGATAGATTTGGCTGTCGCAGTTTCTGCCTGCCATGGGCAGAGATTTCTCAGAGCCTTAGTCATGTAATAGGCGGTTTCCCTGGGGTGTTCTTGCCAATGCTTATTTATGGAGTATTTCTGGAGAGTTCCTATGAGCAAATGGCAGCTTCTCACTGCTCCCCTGACCTGCCCATAGCAGTTATCTCTGGCTTCATGGAATGGTGGGATGCTTTAAGAACTGCATGTGTCTGGGTTTTCAACAATCTGGGAATGCCTTTTCTCCATCCCCTCCCCTGGGACATTTAAAAAAAGTATTGAAATATAAATATGTCTGTCTTTTCATTTCTGTTTCATATGGTATAACATGAGAAGGCTGTTAATACCTGTGCTAAGGCACACACCGCATTTTTGCACTGTCACCAAATGTATCTGAAGAGTCACCTTGTCCCCTACCCAGTTCTCTTTCCATGATTATCCACTGCCATCCGATGAAGTGATGGAGAAGTCACTTCTCTCCTTAAAACCCACTGGATTCTCCATCTTCATAGAATAAACAAAACCAGGTAAAAGATGCTAGCAGCACAAGCCCGATGACTCCAGTTCGTTCCCTGGAACTCAGGTAAGGAAGTGGGGTGCGGTGGTGTGAATTGCTAATCTCAGAACACCAGTGGTGATGGGGGGGGGGAGAATCAGGGAATGCTTGTGGACCAGCTGTCCAGAGTATAATGCTTAGAGATCACCTCAACAAGGTGGATGGTGAGGACTGACTCTTGTGACCTCTATACACACACACACACACACACACACACACACACACACACACACACACACATGCACGATTTTAAAATACTGAACAAACTAGTTTGGTGTCCTTGGCCTCCCCCTACTTTCCCAAAGCAATATCTGATCCTAAGTCTCCTCCCCCCACCTTTCTCCCCTCTTCCTTTGTTCTGTTTAGACAACCACCCTACCTGTTCTTGCTTATTACTTCCCATAGACAAAGTACCGTGTCTAGCTCTGGGGAAGGAAATGATGCCCCTCCTCCCAGACAGGCAAAGCTATATGGGAGGTAGAGACACATAAACTGGTGGCTATTGCAGGCCGATCAGTGCCATAATATGGGGGATGATGGGACTACAGATGTCCACTGCAGAGGAGCCACATTGGTCTGTGGGGAGAGTGAGGAACCTGGCACCCAAGGGTGGATGGGGTGTGGTGGGACACAGTGCTGGGGATGGGAGTGGGGAGGGAAACCTGGCCACAGTACTCCAGTTAGAAGGATTTTGAGAGGGTACGGACAGCTGTGAATGCCCTAGAGAGCCTTCTTAAGAGGTTTTAATGTTACTTTAAAGAAGAAGAACACAGGTCAGGAGATGGTATGGTCACCACCCTATTGAATCGGTCATTTGCCAGGTGATCTGGGACACCCAGGCATTTGCTATCTCCCAGTCCTCCGTCCATGGCCCACATCTCCTTTCTCCTCTGTCCTCCTCTGTGTGGCTCTACCCACCTTTGATGGCCCCTTCCAACGAGGCCTGTTCTGTGGTGGTGTCCCAGATGGTCTGATTGCTTCTCCGGGCCTCTCAGGTCATTACACGTTATTTACTTACTACCATGTATCACACCCATCTTCAAGTTTATGTCAGTAGTGCCAGTTGGTTTCCTCCACTGGCCTGAAAGGCCGTATCCACCCCGGAATGTTTACTCATGTTTCCTACCACACGTGGTCCTTAGGCCTCCCTTCCGGATCCAGTCCTGCTGCTCATTAGTTCTGTAATCTTGGATGAGCCACTTTATCTGTGAGACCTCGAGTTGTCTCATCTACAAAGTGGGGGCGATGATTTTTTTTTTTTTTACTGTACAGGATAATTGCTAGGATTAAATAAAGTACCTACTTAACACTCAATAAACATGAGCTGCCTTCCTCCTTCATTTACTCTGGTTCAGAGAGATTGCTGCAACAGCTTGGGAGAGCATCTCTGGAGGAGGGATGTCTCACTTTCCCCATGGGCCCAGAGGAAGTGTTGGGTGCATGAGCGAGAGCCCAGTCTTCATGGTTTGCTGAGTACTGGGCAATGAAGCAGAGTGCAAACATCATGAGTGATAGCCATCACCACCCATTCTAACCTGATTACTTCTTTGTCTCTACCCATTCAACACTCACCCTTAATGTAAACAAAAAGAAAATGTTGAAAGCCATTTGAAAAAAAAAAAAAAGCACATGAAATCGTGTGAGCCTCCTTGTCTGGGACTGTGCTTTCAGTGGTGTTCTGAGAAGAGGAAAGAACCCAGTTTCTTTTTCTTCAAGTCCTCGTGGTTCTTGGAGACATTGCATATGTCTGGGATATATGTTGGCTTCATGACTAAAGATTGGGGCAGTGTACAGAGAATAATAAGGTGAGAATTTGTTCTGGGTTTTAGAGCTGGGATTTGGGAGGATACTCCACAGGTGCCCCGATATTCCTGCCTTAGCTCACAAAACTTTGGATAGCTACTATTTGACTTCTGCTGGAGCTAGCTGCTCCCCTCAAGCTTCTCCCTTCCCATGTCTTGATGAGAAGAACAAAAGTGTTCCATATTAGACTATGAGAAAGGGCTTGTAGTCACTGCGTTCCTGCCCACAACTCACACTTTAACCCGGCATGGCCCTTTCTTCCCCTGGACTCTCATCCTGTGTCCTGCACTTTTATTTTTATGTTTTAATTGCCCTCCCTTCCCTGCAAGTGAAATATGAAGATTGTTGGCTGAAGAACAGAGGTGGCTGCTTTATGACCAGCCTGTGTTACTAATTAAAACCACACACATACAACCATACCGCAGCAGCAGCAGCAGCAGCAGCAGCTTCAGTCAGGTTTAACGCTTAGCACTCTGAGGCTGCATGCACGCCCCCCCCCCCCCCCCGCAAGTCTACTCAAGGTGGAATGAGCTTCAGCCATCAGCACCAGGCCTTCCCGACACTCTGTTGAACAGGCTTCTTCCCTGGGATTGTTTCAGACAACTCTGGCCAGGGAAACTCTCTCTCCCCAACATTCTCACCCACCTCTCCTCACAGCCACAAAGGGAGCCTTCATGGCTCAGTTCTTTGGATGTAACTTGGTCACTGCTTGCCTGGGGACAAGATGACCTGCCTTCCTCTTTTATGTTTGAGATAATTGACATTAAATTGCGATGTCTTCTTTCTGATTTGGGGGCCCTGGGATCTCAGTTTCCTCTGATTTCTAACAGATCTATTACAAAATAGCAAGCCTGGAAAACATCTCATGATCTACAGCAAGATAGAGACTTTGAAGGGTTCCTCATCTTTCATCCCTGCTCTTTGTTGTAAGAGCCATGAATTATATCTTGGGAAAGCAGGAGCCCAGCCTCGGGGAACTGTGCTTGCCTAGATAGAGTCTGTCAAACTACTGTTTTTTTCAAATGGAGATGGAGCATCACAGGGTGACGTAGCCACAGCGCCTGGCCATGAAGGCAGGAACCTTCAGGTATAAGGGCACATGGAACAGAGAGGCCCAACAGCACCAGGCATCTTGGCTTGAGAATGATGTGTCTTTTCTAGGACACTTGGACAGGGGTCCTCGAGTCCAGCAGCGCATGCTGGTCACCAAGGCTACTTGAATTGCACTTCCTGGATGTGAGCGGAGGCCCTGGGATCCTTTTAATTAAAGTTCCCTAGGGACTTTAATATTCAGTATGAACTATGCTCCAAGTCAGCCTCTGATTCAGAAACTTATGACAAAACATTTAATGGAGTGTGTATTGTTCCCCTTGCCTATGAGTTAGTGATAATAAGGTCTACCTCCTAGGACCAGTATCAGTAGGAGGACTGGAGTCTGGTGGGAGAAGGGATGAGAGATGGCTCACTTCGTCCCAATGCCCCTAAGAGAAGTCTGGAGAACCTTCACTTTGAATCCTCACACTAGTCTTTCAAGGTGAGTGCAGACAAAACAAGAAATTGTAGCTCAGGGGTGTTGATGTGAACCCCTGGGCTCATCTTCGGAGTGTGAGTTTAACACAAGCTCACATGTATCCTCTCCCCCGCAGCTCAATGTCTTTTCCCAGCCTACAGTGGGACTCACTTGACCCATCAATGCTTTCACAGTCCCTGTGGTGGGAGGGTTGAGCCCTCTGGTTCCCAATGTCTCCAGGCCACAGGGTGAATGAGATCTAGCCCACCTAGACTTCCCTGAAACCCAGTGGCCAAGGACCTTCCCCCTTAACCCAAAGGAGCACCCAGCATTCCTCAATATCTCCATTGCCTGCTTCTGAGTCAGTCTCAGCTTGTTCACAGGAACGTTGTAGCATTTAAAAGTTGATCTATATTCTGATTTCAGCTTGGAGAAAGGAGTCCATAACTGTAGCTCCACATTGAGACCTCCTTCCTCAGAATTCTTCCTGAACCCTACTGTCAGGTGGGAGAAGCTCTGGTCTATTGTGGCTTTGATACATTGTCTTAAACCTCTCTCAATGTGACCTTCAGCCCAGCTGGGTATAACCTCAGGACATGTAACATGCCTTCTGGGTCTTCATTAACAACCAGTTGTGCTTGGCATACTGGCATATGCTTATTATGCTGACACTCAGGAGGCCGAGGCAGGGAGATCATGAGTTCCTCAAAAACAAAACTTTGTCTCAAAAAAAAAAAAAAAAGATATAAAGCAACATTTTGTAAGAATTATATATACTTGGCAGAGCCTCTGTGGTACGTACTTGGGATATGAATCTATGGGAGCTACAAATATACCAACATAAGGCCCTCCCTCAACATATTTATCACAATCCCCTCCTCCCCCAAACACCTGTCATGACTCCTCCCTCCCCCAACACCCCTGACATGACTCTTCCCTCCTCCAGCATGTTATAGGACTCCTCCCTTCCTAACTCACCTGTCATAATTCCTAACTCAACACATCTGTCGTGACTCCTCCCTTCCCAGTACACTTGTGACTCCTTCCTCTTCAGCACATCTGTCTGGATGCCACCCTTCCCAACATGTCTGAGTTGTCCCCCCAGCACCACTATCATGTCTTCTTTTTTTCTTACACACCAGAAACAACTCTTCCTTCGCCCAGCACACTGACACAATCTCTACTGTAATAGAATTGTGAGGGCGTTGGCTCTATTGTATTGAGAGTCGGGCTTTCTGAGGCATCAGGATGGGTTTGGGGCATGAATCTAGAGAAGAGATCATGGAAACTGAAAGGGATCTCAAGCACTAGCTGGCATGGTGAAAGTAATTCAGAATCGTAGAAAACAAAACAGCAGCAGCAAGTCAAAAGCAAGCCGAAAAATGTTCGCATAATTTGGAGGGGTATGGGAAGAAGAGATAAACATATCCCCTATGGCCCCAGGGGATTCTGATTAGGTGTTAGTTAGGTTCTGTCATACTGTGTGTCAATAACAAAACAGCACACACACTTCAGTGATTCCACACAGTCGCGGAGCGTGTCTCACTTGACTCAAGCACAGTGAAGACTGTGAATTCTTGTTAATTTTTAGTTACATCGTGTGTAACACTTAGCATTTGGTGCCACTGCAGGAGGGGAAGAAGGAGATGGAAGAGACATATGGGCTTTGAATTTCTATGTTATTTCCCTCAAGATCCATCAGAACCAGTCACATGACCCAGATGCAGTTACGAAGGAGGCTATAAGTGTGTGTGTGTGTGTGTGTGTGTGTGTACACTGGGGAGCACAATGACACCACATCTTTTACACCACATGGTGTTTTAAAAAATATTTTATTTATGCTTTAAACATTCCATACATGATTACGATATATCTTTATCATATCTGCTCCCTCTTCCCCATCCAACACCCTCAGAACCCTCTAGCCTATCTCCTTCCCAATTTTCTGTCCTCTTTTAAACATTTTTATTAATATTTTTAAATCAGTGAGTCCTACAGTGCTGCCCATTTGTGCATGGATGTGGGGTCATCCACTAGGAGCATGGTAGCTTCCCAGGGACCCTCTCTCAAGGAAAAGTGACACTTCCTCCTCTCGGCAGTCATCAACTTCCAACAGCTCACCAGCCAGGGCTGGGGCCTCAGAGCCCCTCCCTCAACCATACTGGGGTATTTAACTGATCCTGTGTAAGCTACTGTGAGTTCATGTATGAAACACACCTGTCACGACCAGAAGACAGCATTTCACAGCACCCCTCTCCATCCTCCAACCTTTGCCAGAGAAACTTCTTACAGAAGTTGGCAGTGGTTGCTGCAGACGTGCATTGCAGTTCAAGTGCTGAGAATAAGCAACAATAAAAACTACTAATAGTAATAACCAGCTATAGATGGGATACCTGTTCCCACCCCCAAGGTACAGGGCATGCCACAGAAGAGGGGACAGAAAGAATGTATGTGTACATAACACAGACACAGCTTCCAGAGTCTGTTTGGTGTTGCTTTGTAACACACAAGTCTTTAGGGCTGACCACTTGGGATTAGACAAGCTATCAGGGGGACTGTCCTTGGAGAAAGCTGGTTCTCGAAGGTCTCCACTGATTATCGGTAGCTCTTTATCTAGGCATGTAACTTTGTGAAATTTCCCCATCTGCCTTGGCACGTCGGCTGGTTGTTATTGTGCAGGTCTTGTTTAGACAACCACATTGAGATTTCATGGGTGTAGCTTTCCTGTCACGTCTAGATGATGCTATATAGTAGTGGGTGTCCTGGTTCTCTGGCTCTTATGATATTTTTGCCCCTCTTGTGAGATTTCCCCCAACTGACGCACGATGATTACATATGGATCAGCACTTTGCATTGTGACAAGATCACTTGTCTCTGAAACTGGATCTTGAGAGCTGAAGTCCAGAGTCAGGGTAGAGATGGTATGTAGCATCTGGTTCAAGATCTGATCATATCTGGCCTCAGTTCATTGAACTGGACTTAAATGAATCTAGTCATATTGTGACTGATGCCTGCACATTCAAACTGTCACCCATTAGGATCATTCTACAGATATTAGTGACCTTAAACAGCAGTTCCCTAGAGAATGAGATTTACTCTTGGTTCACGATATGAATATGGCATTGATAGTCAAGGTGGTAACTCTTTTCTAGACTTGAAAGAATTAGAATGCTAAAGAGAAAAGTGTTGGGCTACCAGGCAAGTGACACTGTAGCCCACTGTAGAGGCTGGGTGATGGCAGACAGCATGAGTTCTGGAATCCCATGTGTGCATCTTGATTCTACTATGTCCTGGATGTGTGACTTTAGGCTAGGTTCTGAGTCTGTCTGCTCTTCATTTACCTTGACTGTAAGTTGAGGATATGTCACCTACCTTACAGAATGATCGAGGATGTTAGCAAAAGGGAATGAATGGGGCTGTGCTTACCACATAGCAGATGTGTTGTGCAATTGTTCCTTCCTCATGTCCTGCCCTGCACTGGGCTGTCTCCCCGGTGATCCCACCTAACAGGCCTTGTTATGTTCTAGTTGTTAATCTCCTTCCCATATTAGTTCACGGCTGTGTCTAGCAGCCGAGGGCCTGAAACATCCCTGGTGTTCGGTGTTATTCTTACTAATATTTGTCAGGAGGAATGAAAGGAATCAGAGATCAGCTGGCCCAAGCTGGAGCCCTGAAGATCAGCGTTACAGGAATTAGGTGTGAGTCATCTAGGCATGTGGCCATGGCCCGAGGAAGCCTGCTTCCAGGCCCAGAATAATCTGAATCTTCCCAGGGGAGGCACGTGGAAACAGGAAGGGCTTACTCAATACCTGCTCTGGGCCAGAGGTTGACATGGGCTTGTCCCTCACTGAGGCACACAGTGTTAGAGCAGGTCATCACCAATAGATGGCACTCTGACAGCCAAATGGGGGAGCCCTCAGGGGTCCACGGCCCAGACATGGGAGGAAATTGGGCAAAGACTTGAGAGTTGAGCAGACAATCAAACGTTTTGTTTTGTTTTGTTTTGTTTTGTTTTGTTTTGTTTTGTTTTGTTTTGTTTTGTTAAAACCAACTCTGTAAATTATGATGCCTTCAGAGTCTGGGTTTTCTTCTTAAACAAAATTCTGAATCAGTTGAAATTCCTGTTCTGTGAGGAGGAGAGAAAAAGCCTTTGCTTCCACAGGTGGAATTTCCTGTTAATGTTTCCCCTTTAAAAATTAGCACATATTGTATAACACAATTAAATAAAATAATCAATGTCACCATGACATTTTCATATATGTATATTATGAACTTTGGTCTCTTGCCTCATTTCTTATTTATTTTGTGTGTGTGTGTGTGTGTGTGTGTGTGTGTGTGTGTGTATGTGTGTGTGTGTAAGCCAGAGGACATATCTGAGCGCCCTTCCTCAAGAACATTAGCCTTGCTTGTTGATTCAGGAGCCAATATGTATGTATGTATTTATGTGTGTGTCTTGTTATATAGCTTAGTCTGGCTTCAAACTTACAATCCTCTTGTCTCAGCCCCCTCACTGCTGGGATTGCTCCTGTGAACTAGCATGCTCTGTTTCATCATTGAGATCTCAATTTGACACCTGTTCCTACAGTGCTGTTCTACACGCTGCTGCTCAAAGTACTCTAAGAGCATTGGCTCACTCTAACCATCTTGCTGGTACCATCATCTCCACTTGATGGGAGATTAAAGCACAGAGATGCAAAGTGTATCACTCATTACCTACAACTAATGTGTCATAGGAATAGGGCCCAACTGGCTAGTTCCAGAATTCCTAATTCTGAATATCTCCATCTCATTGGTGTCTCGCTACCTTCACTTATGGCGTAGACAACTCACCAAGGAAGCATTGCTGCTAAGAGATCCAAGGGCATAGGGGTTCTGAGGACACATGCTTGCTCAAGTTCACTCAGCTGCACACAGTGAGGCCGCAACTGAGACACATGCTCTCAGACTCCTGAGTGGCAGCAGGCTGGGCTAACTGGCTGGTCTACAGAGGAAAGAGGTCTTCGCTTACAGGTTCGGAATCCATGGGAGTCCCCCCAAGTCTCTGCTGAATGATTGAGATCTCCTTTTCCTCTTTGTTCTGTTTGTGTTCTTCTCTGTCTACTTCCTAGTGTTGGGGCTTCGTGTTGAATGTTGGGGTCAGTGCTGATCAAGGTGGGCATCTTATCTTGCCCTTGGCTATGATGGGGTGCTGCTAAGGCTTCCTCTCCTTTCTTCGGGTGCTTATTTACTGGAGCTCCTTGGTCTCTAGCCAAGCTCTGCATCAGCAGTATGAAGATGGGATATGGACCATGACCCTGTCTCTTGCTTGCAAGAGAGTTTGGGCAAGCTACATGACCTCTCTGCTTCTCAGTGAATCAGCATTTAGCATTAAAAAATTTACAATTAGTAGACTCACCTTTTAAAAAAGGTGGAGTCATTGTAAGTTGCCCAGGCTGGTCTCCAGTTCTAGAATTAAACAATGTTCCTGCCACAGCCTCTTTGCAACTGGGACTATGGCTTTTCTCTTTTAAAAACAGTTTCATTATGAAGGCCTAGCTAGCTGGAGCTCACCATGTAGACCTGGGTAGTCTTGAACTCAGTGATGTACCTGCCTCTGCCCTACAGAGTGCTGGGCTTAAAGGTGTGCACCACACTGCTCAGCGACTAGACATTTAAAAAAAGTTGCAAGATTATAACAAGAAATCTAGCTTGGGAGACAGAGGCAGGTGGATCTCTGTGAGTTCAAGGCCAGCCTGGTCTATAGAGCGAGTTTCAGGACAGCCTGGGCTACACAGTGAGACTCTATCTCAAAAACCCCCACACAAAAAAGGAAGTACTTCTAAGTAAAAATTAGCCACTGTCTCTGTCACAGTATCATGGAGAATGCAGGTGGCTCCCCAGAGCTTAAGTTTGGGGTTCCCTGAATTAGGCAATATGGGACTTGGTATATTATGTGGAATTTTATTTCTGTTGCTAAGATACAATACCCCAACAAAAAGCAACTGGATTCCATCTCCACAATAAGTACATTTATTCTTCTCTCATACAATACATCCTGACCACAGTTTCCCCTCCCTCCACTTCCCTCAGCTACCTCTCCACTTCCTCTCTCCCTCAGATCCACTCTTTCTTTTCCCTTCAGAACATGGTATAAAAAGATACAATAAGAATAAGCACAAGCCTGCATATCAAGGCTAGATGACACAGCCCAATAGTAGGAAAATGGTCCATGAGCAGTTAAAAGAGTCAAAGACAGCCCCACCCCCACTGTTAGGAGTCCCACAAAAACACTAAGCCAACAACCATAACGTATATGCGGTGGACCTAGCATAGACCCATGCAGGCTTTGTGACTGTCACTTCAGTCTCTGTGAGCCCTTATGAGCCCTACTTAGTTGACTCTGTGGGCTGTGTTATCCTAGTGTCCTCAACCCTTCTGGATCCTATGATCCTTCTTAGCCCTTTTCTGGGTGATTCCCTAAGTTCTGAGGGGAGGGCCCTGATGGAGATCTCCTTTTTGGGCTCTTTCCACCTAATGTTGGCTGTGGTCTCTGCATCTGCTCCCATCAGCTGCCAGAGGAAATCTCTCTGGGGACGATTGGGCTAGGCAATGATCTAACTCACTGTGCTTTTAAAAGAAGCCTCCAGAAGGTTGTAGGAACTCAGATTGTCACTGGGGACAATGGAAAGGCTCTGGTGGAGTTTGGCTAGCAAATTTCCATCTTCCCCAGAATTTAAAAGGGATATCGTTACTTGTTGGCTTTGACACTTAGTGTGAAACCTTCATTTGGATCTAGTGTCATTCTGAGACATCTTTCCAGGTGTGGCAGCCATGAAGAGCAAATTCAAAGACTCTGAATTTGGAATGAAACCATCAATTATGTTGTCTTAACAATTAAACCCTACTGACGAAAACTAGGAAAGCATATTCAAAAACACACTGTTGACGGTAAAGTGATTTTTTACTGATGTGTTAACTCTTCTTAAAATAATTTTTTAATTTAGTATTTGAGAATTTAATACACCTAGACATTATATTTTGATCATATTCACCCCTTAGCCTCTCTGGATTCCCCCGCATATGTCATGTCCTCTGCCCAACGTTATCTCCTTTTGTTTTCTGTGCATGGACGTGGGGCCATCTACTGGAGCATGAACCAGAGTCTTCCTGGACAAGATGTGGCCATTGCATGAACTCACAGCAGCTGTGGTCGCAATAAAGTGATTTTCACTGTTGCTGTTTGAGGGATGGACAGCCAAAGAGGTTGTTAGAGATTATTACATAAAATAATTTAAAAAGTTCAATGAATTTTGGTTTTACCTTTTAAAAGTTTCTGCTTAAGTAATATTTTACGATATCAGTCATAAAATATATGTTGCTAGAGATTACTACATAAAATAAAATAATTAAAATCGTTCAATTAATCTGGGTTTTACTTTTTAAACATTTCTGCTTAAGTTATATTTTATGATATCAATCATATAAATATGATTTATGAATAACAATAAATATAGAGTCTGAGAACACAGAGGCATTGGCTTGGCATTCTGTTATTATTGCTAATAATCACAAAAGCTCAAAGACCACTGATCTTCAGTTAAAAATTTGTATTTAATGTGTATGTGCACATACAAGTACATGTTTGTATGTGTGGGCATATATATGTTCTCACATGTATGTGGAGGCCAGAGGCATTGTTTCACCCTGTGTTTTGAGACAGGATTTCTTATTGAGCTGGAGATCACTGTGTAGGTAGGACTGGATGGCCACAAGGAACCCCAGGTATCTGCTAGTCTCTGCCTCCTCAGCACTGGGATTCCAAATACGAGCTACTATGTTGGCTTTTTATGTGGGTGCTGGTATCAAACTCAGGTTCTTCTGCTTATTCAGCAAGCACTTTACTGGCTGAGCCATTCCCCTTACCCGAACCTCACTCTCTACCTTCTATTTAGACATTAGCATTAGGTTGGGTTAGATGACTGGGGCCAGGGAGTAGAAGCTTCGAATCTTGGTTTTGCTACACACCAACTACTGTCTGATTCTAAGCAATTCAACAGATCTAGATACCAGTTTTGTCAACGGGAGAGTAGTAATTTACCACCTACCTGCAAAGTCCATGTGCATGTGCGTGCTCGTGAACACACACACACACACACACACACACACACACACACACACACATACACACACACACACACACACCTGACTGGCTTACAGAAGTTTAATGAACGGTCATTACTGAGGTCACAGGGTAGAAAATGTTTAGGCCTCAACTTAGAACTTCTTTGGTAGGGCTCTGAATCTTGTAGTTTCAAAAGCTCCAGTGATTCTTGTCATCACAGGGGTTTGAGGAAGACGTGTCTGAAGATGCTGAAGCCCCTCTTCCATATCACTGGAGGATGCTTAGAATGAGCTTTATGTGTAAGTGCCAAGAACTTCCTTTGCTCCACAGGGACCAGCAGGGGGTGATACTTTCTGCTTTGTGCTAGAAGGGAGATGATGAGGAAGACCAAAGTGAATGCCACTGATCTGTGACCATAAGTGGAAGTCTCAGTGGATAGAGATCTGCTTCAGTGCAAATGAGAAGAGCAAGAGGTGTCTTGGTAGTAGAGAGGCAGTGAAGATGCGGTTGAAGTGTTCTCCCCAGGTAGAAGTTCAGACATAGGACTAGGTCCCTGGAGGAGTGGGTTACTGGAGGGAAGACACTCACTGTAGTTTCTAGGAAGGCTATGGCCATTGAGTTTTAGTCCAAGGGGCAGAGATGAGACATTAAATCAGATGGATCCAGAAGGAGGGTAGACTTGGTATTTTGTTGTTTGATTGCTCATGCTAACTTAGAAGAGATTAAACCCTGAGCTGCATAAGGAGTAAGCCAGGTAGCCATATGGGACAGCATCTGCTTCGTCAGGCTTGTCTATCCTAGGTGCTCAATAAATGCATTCAGCATGCAATCAGGTACTTACACTAAGTCTTTCCTTGGGATGTTATCTCTGGGTGTCAGTTTACTTCCTTCCCCCCCATTCCTTGTCTCCCCTTTTTCTTGTCTCTCTAGGAAGAGCCTGTCTGGCTGAGCAACCCCAAGGCAAGACTCTTCTCTAGTGCAGATATACTGCTGTGTCTTGACAGCCTGGGCTGCCCTCAGTTGAAGGTGTGGATAATTAAGGTAATGAACACTTTTCCACTAGCTGCTGAAAGCCTCATTAATCTACACACAAGTTGCCACAGGCCAATTGTGACACCAAGGGTGGGAGGACCAACCAAAATAACTTCAGAAAAATTCATTAATCAGACTAATCAAGCAGGTTGTTCTGAACGGAGAGTTCTTTTCCTCCAGTGGTCAGAGGATTAAACATGAAAGAACCGTCTTAAGCAATGTTTGGGAACATCTCTGTTGTTTTACTGGCATTAAAGTGGCTGATGCTAATGGATTCCATCCAGTGCATTAGCGTGGATGATTCTGTAGCTGAGTATCTAAGGTGGATGACCACGTTTTCTAAACACAGAGAAAGGGGGGAAAGTCACCATGAGATCACACAGACAAACACGCCCAGGTATTACAGCCAGCACCACTACATACTCATTTTTGTCTTGATGCTTCACAATTTTGCAGGTGCGGTGCCCTGGGTCATTTTGGAGCCGTGACTATTTACGGGTATGCCTCATCGAGTCCTCTCCTTTTCTGTCTTGGCAGCCTTGGAGGACACTGTTCCAGATGACAGCACAGTGTGATGGTTTTCTGCTCTACCTGCCCTGTGCAACATGTGCACAGAGAATAAATCTGCAGAGATTTCCTGACTGTGCTAGTTTCAGTTCTGTTGCTATGACAAGTACCCTACACCCCAACGAAGCACCTTGGAGGAAAAAGGGTTTATTTTAGCTTATAATTCCAGGCTACAGTCCATTGCTTTGGGGATATTAAGGTAAGAGCTCAAAATACTAGTAACAGGACATAAACAGTCGATAGCAAAGAGAGAATGATTGCATTGTTCCTTTGCATTGCTCCAGTGCTTTCTTGCTATTAGTTTTCTCCTCTCTTCTACTGGTCAGGACCATCTGCCTAGGGAGTGGTGCCACCCACACTGGGTTGGGTCTTCCTACATAAATTAATAATCAATACAATCTCCCACAAGGCCAACCTGATGTTGATATTTTCTCATTAGGATTCTTCCCAGGTGATTGTAGGTTGAGTCAAGTTGATAGTTAAAACTAACCAGCATACTGGCTTGTCACTGCAGCAGAAGCTAGCACATCCTGAAAATAAACCTGATACTTAAGCCTAAGCACATTTATATTTGAGTATGGTGGTTAGGCTAGGTGTCTCATGACAGCCTCAAGAGCAGAGTGCCTGGATTTCCATATGACTTTCCATGGACAACTTGAGTTTGCTTCTGGGCAAGTTGAGGTCATGGGTGATGGATGATGAAAATGTTACATGGATTCTAAGCCTGTACTCTAAAGAGTTGATTAGCATATCTGCCAAGGCTTAGCAGTAGATGCTGAGAAAATAATCCCTGCCCTGTGTCATTTTATACTTTAACAATGGCTTGGTAGATGACAGAGATATACCTGTGGGTGCCCCGGAGTAATGAGAAACTGTCTTGACTGACAGATTCAGACCACAGATGAACCCGAGGGCCAGAACACAAACTTAGAATGACAAGATGGGAGATAAGCATTCCGTATGAATATGTGTTTAGCTGAGCCACGGAACCACAGCACTGAGGTTCAAGAGCATTGTGAAAATTGATCTAAGTATACCAGTGTTACTCAAGAATAGAGTAGAAAGATCAATCTACAAGGGCAGGAAATAAAGTTGGAAGGTGATCTGGCCTTTCAAGTCTATGATTTCAGACACTGAGGATCCATGCACAGTGTCTGCAAGGAAGTGACATGATTTGATGTGTTTTTTTTTTTTTTTTTGAACTGCTCTTTACTTTATTTCCACTGCCAATACCCAGTTCTTTCCTTTCCTTTCCTTTCCCTTCCTTCCTTCCTTCCTTTCTTTCTTTTTCTCAGCTGATTAAAGGATGGCTGGAAGAGACGTGGTCATTTGTTAAGTGTGAGGCACTAGTACATGAAGTGGCTCATTTAATCATCTCAAGAATGATGTGAGGTAGACTTAGGTAGACTCACTTTACACATGAAGAAACCAAGGTTCAGGGTAAGTTATGAAGTTTATCCACTCACTCCTTCACTTTCTAAACTCTCTCTCTCTCTCTCTCTCTCTCTCTCTCTCTCTCTGTGTGTGTGTGTGTGTGTGAAAATGTCAACCGTAATCATTGAGCTACCATGAAGGGCCCCTTGTGGAGGATGAATCTGAGAGGAATAGAGAAGAGCCATTATTGGGCCTTACCCGAAGGCTACTCCACAGTACCTGCACTGTACAGCTATGAGTCAATGTGACTAGCTCTCTCTATCTTAGTATCACTGGGGGCCATCATAGTCTGCACAATTTCTAAGACAAAACATGATAGCCTGGGTGACTTAAGTCACAGACATTTATTTCATATTAGTTCTAGGAGGTTCAAGGTCAGGGTGCTGGCTGCCTCAGTTTTGACTGAGGGTATGCTTCTTGCTCTGTCCTCACATGGTCTTTTCTAGTGTATATGTTCTGTCTCTGTCTCTGTCTCTCCTCCTCTCTCTCTCTCCTCTCTCTCTGTGTATGTGGGAGAGAGAGGAGAGAGAGAGAAGAGAGGAGAGAGAGAGAGAAGAGAAGAGAGAGAGAGAGAGAGAGAGAGAGAGAGAGAGAGAGAGAGAGAGAGAGAGAGAGAGGTTCTGTCATGTAGCCCAGGCCTCAAACTCCTAGTGATCCTCCTGCCTTGGCCTTCCCCCAGTACTGGAGTTACAGGTGTGAGCCACCACTTCTGAGCATCTCTCCTTTGTCTTCCTACCTCTATTTCTTTCTTTCTTTCTTTTATTTTCTTTCTTTCTTTCTTTCTTTCTTTCTTTCTTTCTTTCTTTCTTTCTTTCTTTCTTTCTTTCTTTC
>CM052718.1:39271561-39300716 GCA_028551405.1 Uromys caudimaculatus | reverse complement strand
GACTAAGGATGTAGAACATTTCTTTAGGTGCTTCTCAGCCCTGTGAATTTCCTCAGTTGTGAATTCTCTGTTTAGCTCTGTTTCCCATTTTTTTGATGGGGTTATTTGGTTTTCTGGAGTCTAACTCCTTGAGTTCTTTGTATATATTGGATTTCTTCCATCAATCCCTGTACAAGCTGCTACCTCTTCTGTATCATTCTACTTACTCTCCTCAAGTTTCAGTTGTGCCAAAGACCTGCAGTTCTCCGAGACACAATGTCCTCACTTTCTGCATTGACTATTACTTTTTGCTTCTCTAGTTTGGGTGTCTCCTCCCCTAGGATGTTTTCCTGACCCACCCTGGTTGGTTAGGTGCTTTTTGCAAGCCCCACAATACTCCATCCTTACCCTTCCCATCCCCTTCATTATATGATGCTGTTGACTATGTGCTTGGATTTCCTGCTGTTGTACATGTTCCCAGGAGAAGGCCCTAGAGCTTAGTTTTTGTAACCCCATACTTAACACACAGAAGGTATTGGACAATAGCCTAGGCTAGAGCCAGATCATTCAGGTTCAAATTCTAGGTATACTAGTAGACTCTTGACCTTGGGTGCATCATTAACCTCTCTGGGCATCTATTTGCATATTTAATAAGATGTGAAAAGCAAAGCCAAGACGTTTGTGTCATGTAAAGGTTCTTAGGATTGTGACCAGCACATAGTTGACATTCAACAATTGTTGAGAGCTTTTGGTGCTGCTTGGCATTTGTCACTGGGCTCGGACAAGGAGGTAGTCTCAGATAAGAATATTAGAAACAGTGACCATGGGGCTTTGCTTACTACTTTGCTGAATTACTACCTTATGTGATCTTTGTGCTTATTTCTCTGCTTAATTACTTTCTTGTGTGATCTCCTTGTTTACTATTTTGCTTAATTACTTTGTCTTTGATCTAAAAACTGATCATGTTTTTTTGGATGTACCTAGAATAATATAAAAGCAGGCTGGAGAGAAATAAAGCTGCCTCAGCCTCAGGATGGGCTGGAGTCATGTTATAATATTGTCTAATTGTCTTTGTCTCTTTGGTCCTCACTCCCTCGCTTGAGACTCTGTAGACTGACTGAGCTGGCTTGGTCAAACAATTACTGCCTTTTATTAGCAGATGACTGGTTGCAGCATGTTATCTGCACGATAACATTTTACATGGAAGAGATTCATTTTTGACTAATCTGATAGGTAGGAATTTGCTCTCTCACTGCTAGCAGAAAACAGGCTAGTTTGTGTTGATGCTTATCTTGGAGCTAGTGAGGGTCAGAGCTAAGACGCAAACCAGATCTGCTGGGCCTAGGGCTCCTTTTTTGGCCAACTTGTCTCAAAGCATCTCTAATAATCTATTTGCAATGATCTACTCCCATAAATATCTTTTTAAGGCCGTGGTTCTCAGCCTGTGGGTTGAGACCCCTTTGGGAGTTGAACGACCTTTTTACAGGGGTCACATATCAGATATCCTGTGTGTCAGATGTTTACATTACAATTCATAACAGTAGCAAAATCATGGCAATGAAGTAGCAATGAAACAATTTTATGATTGGGGGTCACCACAACACGAGGAGCTGTATTAAAAGGTCACAGCATTAGGAAGGTTGAGAATCACTGATTTAGGGTCTGGGGAGGATTTAGGATGAGGGAGAAATGGTAAAGGATAGACCTCTTGGATTTAGTTAGAAAATCTAAGGATCCTTTAGAAAAGCTAAACCTAGATTCTTCAGTGTTGGTAATAAAACATGAATCTTTATAAAGACAGGATTATTTTCAGCATTGATTTATGTTTTCAGAGATCAACTTCATTCTAGGTTTGAGCTTAGCAGGCAAAGGTCTGACCTATTAAGTTGGCCTTTAGGGTGTTATTTCCTGGGTAACAGATGGCCACAAGTCCAAAGTGATTCTCAGATATTTGCTAATCACCATTGTGCATACAAATGATACTGAGTGATTCACAGGTGACACAAACATGGCCAGTTTAAACTTATTGGAGATACAGATGCTGGTGGAAGATTCTGATTGCTTTCCTAAGATATAGACAGTTTATGAAACCACTTTGCAATAGAATAAAAATAGCAGCAACAATAAACTAATACCAGTAATAAGACAGTGGTGACTCATGTTTCCTCTACTAGAATTAAAGCTCACATTTTTCCTTTCTGTCAACTTTCTGTGTTTGATAAGGTAGAAGAAATCAGGCTCTCAGGAGTGCAGTTGAAAGTCATGAGCCAGTTGGGTGTGGTGGTACAGGTCAGTATTCAGGAAGATAAACCAGCATTCAGGAAGAGGAGGAGGGAAGAGGAGCAAGAGGTAGAGGGGAACTAGGGCTATTCAATGAGACAGTGCTTCAGAGAGAAGAACTCAGCAGCCAAAGGATGGCTACCCTGTCATGGTTGAGTGTGTCTTTGTTTCCCTGGACTCTGGAAGTGGAGCTGGAGGCTGACTGAATGTAAACATGTTTAAACAGTGAGCTCAGAGGTGGAGTGAGCAGTTAGCTCTAGAACATAAATAAATCAGCTCATAGCACTCAATCCAACAGTCTTCCAAAAAATCAGCAAGAAAACAAATCTTGAGTTTGTGGATAAAGCAACAGATAATTGTCCTGTTCAGAGAAATCTGGGGCTATTGAATCTCACTGTAAGAGCAACACATTCGTTTATGGTACTTGGAAGGGTCATTGGTGCCCCTTCTTGGCCAAATGATGGACTCTGATAAAGAAAAGTGTTTGTTTGTTTGTTTTTAAACGAAGGTTCCTGGGAAAAGTCTCAAATGAGTGGAGCCTGGGATCCCTACAGACACACAAAATGCACATGTGCTTTCATCTTGTGGATCCTAGATGGCATGACACATGGTGGCCAGTGATGTCATCTCAAGGCCTATTTCCTGAAGGTCGGTTGAAATATACCTGCTCCAGGGCCAGTAAGTACTACGTTGGGAGCCCTTGCTGTGCTCTGTAGGCGGGTTGCTCTGTTTGATACACGTGTTTCCATTATGAAGGAAAATCTCTGTGAAAACTGTGATTAGATGTTCCACATGTGCTCCAGGAGGTGATTCAATGGTACGGTGCCCATCTTTCCTGTCTCTTTAATGTCTACCATGTGCCTTTGTAGGGGCATACTGAATAATTCCTGTCTATTCTCCTCTGTCAGCTCCAGGTGAATTCCGCCGTGGTTATCTGGATGAGCTGAGAACCAAGGCATCTCTGGGCTTGGAACCAGGCGTGGGTGGTCACAGAGATTCCCTTCTTTAGCAAGAGAACTGGAAGCAGTAAGAAAAATGTGAAGTACTGACTTCAAGGGGGACAAGAAGCAAAGCTCTGATTAAATGTGTGACTGATGCTTTTTTTTTTTTTTTTTTTTTTTTAAAGTGTCCCAGTGTTTTCATCTCATTGAGATGGGTTGTCCTCAGTTGCAGAGACCTTACAAAGTTCTTTGTGTAGGTTGGCAATGAGAACACTCTCGTGGCATGTCAGTTACAGGAGCAGTAGCTGTAATGAGGACCACAGAGCAGGTTTATGGTCATGCCTTAGTCTCTGGACCATTAGTGTGATGTTACCAGGCCCAAGTTTTCACTTAGTGTTCTGTAACTATTCCCTCTATCCCTGAGGGAGGCTGGTTAAGGCTCACTGACAAGGTTCAGGAAGTAGTCAAAACTCAGTTGTAAGGAAGTTCCTGAAACTTACAAGATTCACCAGGCCCCTCTCCCAAAGCTATATAAACAGTAATAATGGCTGGGAGGAGGAGAATCTTCAACTGACCAAACTGCCTGAAACCTCTTGCAAGGAGCTTCCACAATGCAATTTTTGTGAGTCGTTGTCCATGATTGGGTGGGTTTTTGTTGATGCAGCTGCCTTTGGGTCATTCGTGGTCCTATAACTGTTTGCCAAGACTTTTGCAAGTAACCCCTAATAAACCCACTGGTTCACTAAGTTAGACTTGGGTAGATTATTTCTTTGGCTTGCTGTTGATGACTTATCTGGGGTGAATAGGTATTTTTTCATGTCTTAGGAAGAAAAGTCATACAACACCCAGCTTCATAACTTTGGACAAATTACCGCATGCAGCTTTAGTTTACTTACATGTATAGTGGGAATATGACACCGGGAAAAACACTGAGAACAGGACTCATAGTCATATATATGCAGCAACTGGGACAGTCCCTGCACATGGCTGACAGCTTTTTAAGACTTCAGTGCCAAGGCATTAAGAAGATAGCTTTAATTCTCTCGGTTTAATAAGGTGATATTCCTTAATTATTTTTAGCCTCTTTTAAACTTGTAGGCTCTCTTCTTTTTCACTCAGCAGTGGTGCATTAGAGTGTGCACTGTAGAGTCAGGAGTGCACTAGGCCCTTTAAAAGAAGAAACCATGCACTGTGAAAAAAGTACTTGGGCCTCCCAAGGAAGGGCTCCACAGGAAGATGGAGCAGCTGGTACTGCAGAGTTGTATGTTACAGTTGGATATAGGTAATGTTCTTCACGGTAAGCAGCACAGTCTGCTCCCCATGAACAGTGTCTTTCTCAAATTATACCAGCTGTGCCTGGGAAGGGGAAGTTCTGGCCCAAATAGCCCAGTCAAGGCTTGCAACACACAGTGTGCGTGCCTATTTGCTGCTGATGGTTCTGTTCCCAAGTTTGTCGTTTTTGGGTGATTCTGAATATCATCCAGAAGCCAAGTATGCCCGGAAGGTCACAGGATGAGTATTTGCTCTTCATGGTTGATCCACAGAGACAGGGTACATGTAGATGGGTGGATCCTACAAAGGACTGGCTCTAAAGCCATTAGAAAAGATTTATTTATTTTATGAATATGAGTGTTTACCTGCATGTACGTCCGTGCACTTGAATGTGTGTGCTTAGTGTTCGAAGTCCGGAGGAGAACATTGGATCGCTTTAACTTGAGTTACCAGCCTTTGTGAGCTTCCATGTGGGTGCTGGGAACTGAACCCAGGTCCTCTGCAAGAGCAGTTAGTGCGCTTAAGCCTCCAAGCCATTTTTCCAGTTCTTCTAATATAATTTTTGAGGCCAAGATCTAAGATGCTGTTGTTGTCACCCCAATGAACATGAACATTTAGAAGTCATGGATAGGCTGTCAGGCTGTGCCCTGCCGTTCTCACTTAGTGTGGAGGGTCTGAGATGACATGTCTTTATCCAGGTCCTTGGAGTGCATAAGTACGGACACACAGAATCTCTTGACATTGCGATCACTGGTCTCATGAGGTTTCGAGGCACAGGATAATCTGCTCTTTGAAGCCTATGGATCTCTCCCCATAACCCACACTTAGGTAAAATACATGCTTATTTAAAGTTGCAATAATATTTACACCAAAGATTTAAAAAAATGAGCATTTAAAAATTCATCATGGCACGTTTATTATTATTGGCATTACAGTAAACACACACACACACCAGTAAGCTAAGATTAACAAGCCAAACCATAGCATAGTGCATGTGTGGGTCTATTCCAGGGCACCTCATCTGTGGGGTAGCTTCGTCAGCCTGGATCTTCGTGAGTCATCGCTTTTCTTCTGCCACAGCTCCCTATTTGCTCAGCAGTCACTTAATGGCTCCATCACTTAATTGCCCTATCAGTTTTCCCATCTGTAGAATGGGGACTGTGATTCTGGGCTGGCAGGGTGCTGGGAGTATTAATGAATGTTTTGAGGCACGTTAAGATCTGTAGATAAACAAACCTCAAGAAGTAGAAAGTGCTAATGAGCCCGGGATTGAGCAACTGGCCTTGAGAAGTAGCTTTGTTTCCCACAGAGGAGCTCCGGGCAGACATGTGTCTGTCTCCTGGCTGCCTCAAGAGGAACAAAAACAGTGGATTGGGACATCGATCTTCCCAGGATCTCAGGCAAATGGGAAACGAGAAAGCAAGTCTACAGCCACCCCGAAATGACCCCCAAGGTAGCCTGTCCTTTGAACGGACTTTGAACATTTAATAGAATTCCTCGGCATGGGTTACAACATTGTGTGTCTGAGTGAAGACTGAGTCGACTGTCATGCACACGGTTTTGTGGTTATTTTCATTTTCCTTGTGTGTGGGGTCAAACACGTGGCCGCATGCATATAAGACGAGCGCTCTACCAGCGCTCAGCCTTTGTGGTCGGTTTTTTTTTTTTATCTGTAGCAAGTTTGTTCATTACTAATGGGAATAATAACCATTTATAAAGTGTCTACTGTGTGCTGGGCACAGATCGTCCCATCAGCCTGATGAGTAGATATTTATATGACTTCCTGGGCCAAGCACATTGTGATGTGAAGATTTTAAAGATTTCTAGATTACTTATAATACTTATAAACCCAACCACTTTATAAATAGTGGTTATATTGTATTGTTTAAGGAGTAACGACAAGAAAACGTCAGTGCATCTTTGGCCTGGATATAATTGTTTTGTATAATTGTCTTTCCTATAACGATTGTTTAAATCCACGTACAGATGTGGAAACCACAAATCTGTAGGGCCAACTGTATATGTAAGAAGAAGGAATATCAAATCTTATAAGATGGTAAGAAATAAATGATTAAATATTACAAAAGCTGTAGGTATGAAAACTAACTTAAAAGTATTGGGATGCTGGAAAACCTGGTAGACACTGTGATGCTGGAGTTTGAGATTCTCCAGAGGCTGATCTGGAGACCACTGTATGTGCTTTCTCTAGAAGCTGCCTCAAAAAACAGACTGATGTTGAGTGTGTCTCTGTGGTTGGAGTGCAGGAGTCTGCAGTGGTAGCTAACTCCTTAGGGCATTTCTGCAGATGGGGAAGCTGGGACACGCCTCTCTCCCACACCTTCAGTTCCTATCAAAGCTGAGACAAACAACAGTAGCAGCTGCTGCTTGCCTGGGTGCTCAGCTGGGCTGCCACTCTTGGCACACTGTCAGGGAGAGTCATGAGAAGGGGCAGAGGTTCTGTTTAGGACCCCTCTGTGTGTCTATGGACATGCTGAGGCAGCTGTGAGTAGATCTATCTCACAGATGAGTGACTAGGTCGCTGCTGGTGTGGGAGTCAGACCTGGGCATGTACATTGCTTTAGCTGTGTTGTCCTTCAAAGCCGGTGTTTACAATGGCCTAGATTATCCTTACAGATATGAGGTTTTAGTGAGGATTTCAGGATTTGGTGAAATCAATAAAACCTATTAATTCCAGCAATTATCAAAGGAGGAGAGGTCAGATTAAGGAAACACGTGGTGTAGCTCAGTCTCATATTGGGTGGAGAAGCTGGGATTTGGATTCAGATTCCTGTCAGTCATGAGACCATCTTCTTCACAACCATCTATGTGTTCCAACAATGCCACCATTCTTTGCATTCAAGCTCTGGTGTGTGCCGACTGTCACATAAATCAGACACATGATCCTCTTGAGTGGTCTCACTGTAGCCACAGAGTCCACCACTACAGGTGGCCCTCTGAATCCATGGCTTCTGTGAATACAGACAATAAAATACAAATCCAGGACAAATTGCATCTGTAACAAATGTCAATATTTTCTAAACAGTGAAAGTGTTGCCGTGACACTGTGTTAGGTGTGATGAACAATCCAGAGGTGACTTAAGGGACACAGGAGAATGTGTCCAGGTCACATGCAAATGTATTATCATTCTATAAAAGACTTGCTGATTCACAGAAATGATCCGCATGGATCCCAGTTGACAACTACACCAAGTACAAGGTAGGTGCCTCACAGGGACCAAGAACTAATTATTGATGCCTTTATAATGGTGTTCTGTTGTAACTGGGCAAAAACTTCTTCATCTTGCCTCAGCTGAAGCCATCTTTGGTTTTTACTCCCTGCCATGAAAAGTCCCACAGGAAAGCACCCAACCCTGTTTTAGAAACTCTGTGTTGAAATGCCCTAGCTAACAGCATGCTCTTGGCTCTTGTTAAACTTGCTTTCCCCTGCAATGGCCAACCAGGATGTAGTTTTTCTGTGTTCTTTAATTTTAAAAGCTCCCTGCAATACGCATTCGGGACTGCTCTGTGGGAAGTGTTTCTCTTCAGGCAGTCCCCAGCCTTCTCAATGCAGACTCCCAATTCGAACTTTGTTCATGCCAGGTGAGTAGTCTTTGGGTCTTTACCAGGTAACACTATCACTAAAATACCATTGAACAGCTAGTGTACTAGCAATAGCTATGTAAGTAGCAGTGCTTGTCACATGATGAGAATTGGGTAAGTCAGGGGTTATGGCTGATGAGTCTAAGTGGTATACCCTACACTCCATTGTCAACATTTCTCCGCTCTTGGTGACTGACAGTTACTTATGTTTTGATGCTAAGTATGTTGCTATGGGGAGTGTGCCTTCTCAACAAACAGCTACTTGAGGACCTGGCCCCTTCCATTTTGTGAACATCATCTTAACCAAGGAGCTGTTGAAGTCATTGTGGAAGGGGAAGAGAGAGTGTAGCAATAGGTCAGAGGCTGTAATGAGCACCCATGGGCCAGCATCCTACTGAACTGACTGCAAGGGAGATCCAGAGATGTGCTCTTGCATGTTTGGGGAAAAGAGGAAACAAGATCGGACACCAGCTAGAAGCTTCTGCCATTGTGCAAGGAGCAGAGGGAGATTGTATGCTTGGAAGTCTAACTGGAAGTCATAGAATGGAGGGGCGTGCTGGTGAACAGGGTGGAAACCAGGGGAGGTTAGTTATCGGTTGCCAGCCAAAGCCAATCTCAGGTCAGCAGTGCATTGTTTGTGTCCTTGGCTCTCCCATCCTCGGGGGCTTGCCCTGGTTAGACTGTGAAGAAGGCATCTGAGAATCTGACAATTGTTAAAGGGCCAGAGACAGACATTTATAAGAAAGGAAATAACACGAGAGAAAACACGTGGACAGTGCTGATCACCGCAGTTAACTCTGGTTTCTACACACAGCCCTATTTGTCTCCCCCTGGTGGCCATTATAAGCAATCATAGTTCCCTTCTTGGAGAATAGTGTTAGCAGCTTGAGCAAGGTCAAGTTATCCATCTTCTCAGTAACATCTCCTGGATGTCAGACTCCTAGCTCTTGGTGATAGTTCCTGAGAAATAACGGTGATGTAAGACCCAGCATAGAGACCGAGGAGACTCATTCGACTCCCTTCTGTCCATCTAGAGCAGTGGTCCTCACCCTTCCTAAGGCTGTGACCTTTAATACAGTTCCTCACGTGGTGCTGACCCCCACCACAAGACTATTTGTGTTACTACTTTGTAACTGTAATTTTCTACTGTTATGACTCGTAAGTAGCTGATGGGAAGGGTTGTTCGACCCCCAAGGGGGCTATCACCACAGGTTGAGAATGACTGATCTAAACGCTTCAGAATTCAGCCCTTTAACTTTTCCTTCAGTGACATTGGCAGACATCCTCCTCCTTTATGTGCTATTTTGGGGATCTAACCATCTAACGATGGAGACAATTGCATTCTAGGTGCCTTTGTTCACACCCTACAACCTAGTTCATTCTCTCTGAATCACCTAATCATATGGATGTGCACTAAAGCAAGGAGGTCAAGTTTTCAGACGAGGAGGCTGAGGCCCAGTGAGCCTATGTGACTTGTTGAAGGCGCCATTGCTCCTATGTGTCAGAGCTTGTGCTAGTGCGATGGCCGTAAGCCGCTTTCTTCACACGGTGCTGTACCAATCATGACCGTGACTGTGAGGGAAGGTGTCTTAACGTGTTCTCAGCCATTCTGGCCCAGACGGCCTATGTGGTTCACACTGGTGATCTCTGAAAGCACAGATGGGGTGACTGAATCTTTTGCGTACTTATTATGTCACTCTTGCCTTCCCCAGATCTCTGTTTATTTTTATTTTTTGCGCATGTGTTTAATTGTCATGTATCACTGTAGTCAATTTCTAGGTTTAATTCAGATGACTGAAGTCGGTGCCCAGGACCTTCACCATCCTTTATATAACCTAGATTATTCTGAAAAGTTCTAGTCAGGCCCCTGGCTTTTCGGGAACAAACCAAAGAAGATATGGGCTGTGTTCTTGATTTGGAGAAAGCAGAGCTGTAGGGCAGTTGGGAATGGCTCCAGGCTGGGGGTGGCAGTGGGGTGGGGCTAGTGGGGTAGAGTGGGGTGGGGTGGGGCGGGGTGCTGAAAGCCTTGTTGAGATACTCCATATATTAATACCAGTTCGATGTAGAGAAAAGGGGGAAAGGCTCTTTGGTGAATTCATTTGGCCTCTTGGGGTTCTTGTAGCGATAGGTCAAAGGTCCCATGTCCTTAGACTGTCCTCATTGAGGGACAGGCAAGGAAGCAGCACGCCCACTCTTGTGTCGTCTCCACAGACGGAATCAGTGACACTTCCCATTTGCTAGAACCATATCATTCTCTCTGCTGTGAGAGAACCTTGATATTTTCTCACTTTCTATCTACAGTTCCGGTCTGTCTCATCACCCATTACCAGTGACCTGAAATGCAGAAGCTGTCCTGGTTAGAAACCACCCTGAGCCTACAGCTTTTCCACATCAACCTTTGAGTCACTAGGCGAGTGAAACCCCAGGAAGGCCACAGGGGTCACCTGGGCATCCCCGAACCCACGTGTTGCTCTGTGTTTCGTAGTAGGGTGGTTTCTGCTTGCCTCTGCCCTCTGTTGCCTGTCTGTGATGTGCTCCCGGCCTTTCCTTTATGGATGGCCCATTAGCCTTAGACCTCGCTCAAATATCTACTCTAAGAAATCATCCCTGCTTCTCCCAGAGATCCTTATCAGCAAGCTTTATTTTGTCCCCAAGGAGCACCAAAGGTTTCTACTGTAGCACAGGCTGTGTGGGTTAGCCATCTCTGTCTTCTATCTGTGAAACTTGAGGGTTGCTACCATGTCTTACCTCCCACATAGACTGAACAGTTGGGACATGGCAGATGCTTTGAAGTAAGCATTGTATGACTTATGAATGATATGGTTAGTTTATATAGTGAATTTTCCTGTGCACATGGATCTTATGTCCACTGTATTGCTGGCATTGGGAAGCCACTGGATAAAAGGATGTGTTCTATACTGGCTCTCCTAGGGGTTGAGATTGGCATTGATTCTCACAGCCACCCATCCTGTTCTCTTGCATAGCATCTTTGCAGGGAAGGCCGTTCTGGCATAATATTAGCGATGGCAGCAAACAGTGTCAGTTAGATTAGGTGTGGTGATAAATGATGGGACTTTCAAGGTGACAGCTTCAGTAGATATGCATTACTCATGTGATAGACACAGGTAATTTTTTTTTTTTGTTTTGTTTTGTGTTTTGAAGCAGGCGTTCTCTTTGTAATCCAGACTGTCCTAGAATTTAGTATGTAGACCAGGCAGACCTTGAACTTAAAGAGATCACCTGCTTCTGACCCCCTGAGTGCTGGAGTTAAAGGCATGTGCTACCACACCCTGACACAGGTAATTCTATCTAGGATTCCTGTGATGGTTTTACTCCATGAAGTCCTCAAAGACACAGGCTATTCTAGCTTTGTACTTCACTGTCTGGACTTTAGCCACTATCTTTCATGGCCCACATGGAGTTTCAGTAGTCATGTCTACCTTCAAAACACAGCCAGGAGAAGGTGGAAGGGATGGACTCTGAGCTCAGCCAACTGTTTCTAAGAAGGTCCCTACAATTTCCTGGAATCTACCACTTGTCATTTTGTTTACATTCCATTGGTGGAACTTAGTCATATGACCACACCCACCTACAAAAACATCTGGGAAGCGTAGTCTTTATTCTGAGAGATCTTGTTCCCAGTATGGAAAAAGGGGGAGGAGGATGGAATTGAGGCATCAGCAGCACTGTCAGCCTAAAATATAGGACTCACCTCGAACAGAATAAGAGTTTATTCTGGAGCCAAGTATGAGTGACCGTGGTCCAGGAATGCAGATTCAGGTTGCCCCAAATACCATGTTTCAAGGCAGTAACAGTTTCATGAAGGTTTTATAGTTGCAGAACCAAAGGAAACTATAAATCATGCCACTCTTCAAGAGCATTGGTCAAAACACCAAGTAGGTGAATTTTATATGGTCACCCACGGGAAATCTCTGCTATAGAGTTTCAGTGTTTCCTGATGATTGGAGGAAGCTAGTAGTCTGTTACTTCATCCCAAAGGGTTTCATATGATAGTCACAGAGCATTAAATTATGCAGAGGTGGGCAATGGGTGCTTGTCAAGGGATTAAAGATAGCCCAAGATGATTTGGCTTTGGGTCATGAAACTTTAGCATTCCATAGTCGAGAAATTAAAAAGATTTATTTATTTATTTATTTTTATTTATTTATTTATATTTATTTATTTATTTATTTATTTATTTATTTATTTATTTATTTATTTGGTTTTTTTGAGACAGGGTTTCTCTGTGTAACCCTGGCTGTCCTGGAACTCACTCTGTAGACTAGGCTGGCCTCAAACTCAGAAATCCACCTGCCTCTGCCTCCCAAGTGCTGGGATTAAAGGCGTGCGCCACACTGCCCGGCTTATTTATTTATTTTACGTATGTTATGTGAGTACACTATTGCTGTCTTCAGACACACCAGAAGAGGGCATCAAATCCTGTTGCAGGATTTGTAAGCCACCATGTGGTTGCTGGGAATTGAACTCAGAACCTTTGGAAAAGCAGTCAGTGCTCTTAACCGCTGAGCCATCTCTCCAGTCCCATAGTCAAGAAATTCTAATCAGTCAGTCTGCCTCATAGACTTTAGCATAGGCGTGGCCTTCCCCCTGGGAATGTCAGTTCATAATAAATTTGCCACATACAGTATTTGCTTAGTACTGGGCTGAGACTCATCTGGTGGATTATGCAGATGGCTTGTTTAGGATACACAGCAGAGTCAGGAGAACAGGGAGCCGTTTCCGTGCTGCACTTTTGCTACTGTCTGGGCTGAGATGAAGTTGGCTTCTTCGCATCTTCCCATTGGTCCTAGCGCGTCAGTCTGGGAGAAATAGAATGAGCATCATCTTCCTGCTGCTGTGTAGACAGAGCCTTGAACACTGGGCCAAGGTGTATTCTGAACACACTGCTATGGTTCAATGGCATTGATGTGTTGCCTGGATCACTGACGCACCATAGAACCTCTAAGTCCCCGAGGAATTCTAACATTCCTGACTAGTAAGATGGTAACCCAGCATATTGTGGTCAGTGAGTCTTTAGATCTCACTAGCTGCACGGAAGATGCAAAAAATGCAGTTCACAAAGCGGTGTTGTATAGAGCTCTCTCAGCAGCCAGAGGTTTGAATACCTGCTGGGGCTCTTCCTGATATGAACTTAATTGTCATTGAACTTTTTACAGCTCCAGATTATTATCTTCATTTTAGAGGCGAGGAAACCAACGTTGAAGGAGGTCTCGTTGCTTTCAATAAAATGTGGAGTTATCTGAAAACTCACCTGCATGGCTCAGAATGGCTGCGGTCTTGGGATTCCTCCCTTCTGAAGAGCGCCTCAAAAGTCAGTGACTTCTGATCATGAATGGCGAGTGCTGCTGTCAGGAAGGCAAGAGAGAATCAACAATGTATGTCTGTTGTTCTTGAAGACACAGCAGTGGCTAAGTGCAGAACCAGCCAGTGCTGTGTAGTGTGTATGTGTTAAAAGTCTGACTTGTTTGTAGGCTGAGGGTCTTACCAGTTTGCCTCCGTGGTGAGGACTAGGAATCCAGGAAGTGTGAAAGATGCAAAAAGGAATGTAATTAGAATGTAATTAGCATAGAGGAAGGACCACGCACTCAGACTTTCCTGTTCTGCCTCCTTTTGTTGAACTCATACATGAGTGAAGAATAGTAGGAGTTCTTCTCTTGGCTATATCATCTGTTCCCTGGGATAGTCTATTGTGTGACATTATTCTTGGGCTCTTAAGGTTTCTGTGGCTGTGATTAAAAAGCATAACTCAGAGCAACTTAAGGAGGAAAGGATCTATTTCAGCTTACAACTCTCAGGTCATGACTGATCAGTAAAGGAAGCCAGGGCAGGAACCTAGAGGCAGAAGCTGAGGCAGAGGCCATGGAGGAGGACTGCTTACTGGCTTGCTTCTCATGGTTTGCTCAGACTGTTTTTCTTTTCAATAGAATCCAGGAACGCCTGCATGGGATGGCACCACCCATAGTGACCTGGGTCCTTTCACATCAATCACGAGTCAAGAAATTTTCTACAGGCTCCTCAGCTGAGGTTTCTTCTTCCTAAAGGACATTAATTTGTGTTAAGTTGACAAAAAGTGAGCGAGCAAGCAAATAAGCAACAACAGTAACAGGAAGAGCAACAACAAATAAACCAACCAACTAACCAAAATACCTAACTAGGACACCTGGGGAAACATGAATACGTGTCTACTTAACAGATCAAAAAGTAAGGATACCATCAAAGACCAATTTAGGGAAGCACTGAGTCTTATTGGGGTTACTTATAGATGCTGAAACGACTTGAAGACAGCTGCATCCCACCAAAAACCTAACCCAGCAGGAAACAACTTACAAAAGCTGGAAGCAGTGTAGTGCAGAACCTGCAGGCAACTCGACAAGTTGGAGAGTAATTTTTACAGGCTCAGTGGGTATGAGTCTCTTTCCGGTAGCCTGGCTGGTCTCTTGCTTCTTCTAGGCAGTTTAACTGATTTATCTGTTTCAGGCAGCAAGTCTTCTAGATAACCTAGGTTGTTTCTGCTTCTTCCAGGTTGGGTTGAGCCTCTTCTAGGCAGCTCAGCTTGTCTGAGAGTCTCTCAGTAGCCCTTAGTGTCATATATATTTGAAAGGGATGGGGTGCTCTATTGGCTCTTGTTGGTTTCAGGGACTTCCTGAAGCATTCCAGGTGTGTACTTTGTGAGCTCAAGGAACACTCCTGCAAAGAGGAATGTTCTCACCTTCTATTAGAATATCCAGTGTATTAAAGAGCTTCCCTCCCAAAAAAAAAAAAAAGAGCTTCCCTCCAAGATGGAAGTTTTATCTTTGAGGAAAATGTAATACAGGTCACTTCTCAGATTTGTTCTCCCATTTCAAAATCTTAAAATCCAGCAAAGAACAGAACTCAGCAAGTATGGCTGTGAGAATTTAATGAAATCACAGGCACAGACACACAGACACCCCCCCAGACATCCAGAAACAGACACACACAGACACACACACACAGATACACACAGACACACACACACACAGACACACATACAGACACACACACACACAGAGACACACAGACACACAGAGACACAGACACAGACACACAGAAACAGACACACACACAGACACAGACACACAGACACACAGACACAGACACACAGACACACACAGACACACAGACACACACACACACAGACACAGACACAGACACAGACACACACAGACACACACTCCATGTTTTGGCCATGTGTTAACTATAATTTTCATGATAGATATTTTAGAATAATTATACTATTAGAGGAATTTAAGACACTTAACAGAAGAATTTGGTGTCCCAATTATGTTTAAAAAATCTGATTATTTAGTATTAACAGTTTGATTATCATACTTGTCATTCAAGTTGAGACTATGGCACTCTATATTGATATTTCTCTTTTAGCCAGAAGGTGGCGCTCATGTTGTGTTTAAATTCTGAAAAAGGTTAAAAAATCCATACATATTCATATTTTCTATTTTTACCAGAAAGAGTAAGAAAAAAAATCTTAAAAAAGGCCATTGTCTATGCCGTGGGGAGATAATTAGGGTATGTAAAACAGCTAATACAGTAATTAATAAAAGCAGTGACTCGTGAGTCTGAAAAACCTTTACGGCTAAACTGTGAGAGTAATTGACCTCGCTGGTATAGGAAAAAACCATGCAGCTCGTACACAGCAGGCAGAGGCCTTGTTCAACCCTAGGTGGATTTAGAACCAAACTTGGGAATCCTGGAGCTGTGTTTCTGAGCTGTACAGTCTAAGGTAAGCTCTCCGGATTGGGTCCCCTGCATCTACACTCACTGCCGTTCCTGGGGCCGGAGGCGGCAACTACATAGTAGATACTTAATGAATGTGTGTAGAGTGGATGAAGGAAGCTTATAGCACGTGGAGTCCTGAAATCTAGACCTCTGTTTCCTCATTAATCCTGTAGAGATGTTGGAAGTTCTGGGGTCTGGCCTTCTTTTTATGGTGTGACTCAGGGTACCACTCCATCTCTGAGCGTCACCTGCCTTCTGTGTGAGATGCGGAGCTGGGAGCGAATTCTGTGACTTGTATGGATTGTTTGTCTGGGTACTGGCATGATGTTGTCCTCAAGAACTCTGCAAAGATAAAACATACACTACGACCGTGCAGGACACTGCCTGTGTTAAAGGTGCCAAACAAAGGGCCACGGGGGCATGTTGTTTGGTTATTATTTCTAACATACCTCACTTCCCACCTTCCACAAGCTTCTTCTTGCAGACCACAGAGCTACACTACTTACATCTCTTTCTTGAAAGAGTCTATTGCGGGAGCACAGTTTATTAACTGACCCCTTGTACTAACTATACCCGCTGAGCTCCAAGCGGTGAACCCCAGCTGCTCTGGCTGTTTGCTGAGTTTGGGAGTGTGCCGCTTAGCTGAGTCCTCTAAGGGCGCCTCTGAAACCTGCCACCATCCTGGTGGAAACTCTCAGCACCGGGAGATCTTCTTCCTAGTCTCCCTCCCATCCCCTTCCGGGGCGTCCAGCCTATGTCACTGCTGGAATGCTCTCTGCCGCTCATTCTCTTATCCTTTGCCTGTAAAGTGATTCTCCCATTTGTCCAATCCTGTCTTGCTTGGCGTTGCTTCATGGAAGTCTAGAGCAGTCAACCTTCCTAGTGCTGCGTCCCTTTAATATATAGTTCCTCATGTTGTGGTGACCCCCGACCATACGATTATGTCGTTGCCACTTCAGAACTGTAACCTTGCTACTGTTATGACCTGTAATGTAAATCTCTGATATCTGGGATACACAGGTTAAAGACTGCTGGCCTAGAGGGAGCTGATAGGATAGGCCGTTATCAAACCACTTCTTGCCCTTTGCTTTTCTTCCATTGCTTATCTTCTTGACCACAAGGTCTGGTATCTGTCTTTATTGCTTTGCAGAAAGCAAGAACTAAACAGCTAACTGATTGCTATTTTAGCAAAAGGCAATTTATGGCTCAGTCCACAGTGTACTGGTTAGTTTAGGACTATCTGTGGGGTCTGTACTAGTTGGCCTTTGTCCAGTTATGTTGTACTTCAAACTTCAAAGCTCCTATGGCTGATAAACCTGAAGATGTCTTTCTCACCTCATTATGTGCCAGCTGGGGTCATCCTCTGGGTCCCAGGGTCATATTACTTACTTCTCTCATCGCTGGGCCAAATGTCCCACAGAGGCAACTTAAGGAAGAGTGTTATTTTGACTGACAGTTTAGGGTGCAGTTCATTATGCTGCGGAAGGCACAGTGTTGGAAGCATGAGGCGACTGTCACACTGTATCTGCAGGCAGGAAACAGAGACAAATGCTGCTACTAGGTCTCAGCTCACTTTCTTCTTTGTACTAATTCTGGGACTCCAGCCATGTGATGGTTGCCCACATCCAGAGTCAGCCTTCACATCTCAGTTAAGCTTTTTGAAAACACCTTCACAGATACACCGGGAGGTGTGTGCTTCCATGATTCTAAAGCCAGTCAAGATGACAACATTAACTATTACAACCATTACAACATACCCCTTTCAACCTGACACCTAAATACATCACTGTATTCGACAGTATTCTATAGTCACATTATAGAATGACTCTCTCTCCAGGTGATCCAACAGTGACTGGCTGGCTGTGAATGGAAAGTCCAAGAATCTAGTAGTTATTCAGTTTAAAAGGCTTGTCTTCAGTACATGTTGAAGACCATAGAGGTAGGCGTCCGATGCCAGTAAGGAATGACTGTGCCAGCAAGGCCGGGGCAGTGCAGCAGAGAGCAAAAGCTTTGTTCTTTCTGTGTCCATATGCAGACTTCTAGCAGAAAGTCATGACCCAGATTAAAGGTGTGTCTTCTCATCTCAGGATCTAAATTAAAGGTGTATGTCTTGCAGCCTCAAGATCTGGATCAAAGACATGTTTCTTCCTACCTCGAAAGACCATAGTAGAAGTGGATTTGCCCACTTCAAACCAAGCAGAAAATCCCCCACAGGCATGCTTTCCATTTCTGGACTGTAGTCCATTCTAGATGTAGTCAAGTTATGACCCATGGTAGCCATCACAATAACTTGAAATAATAATGATCATTTCAGTTCCTCAAACTGTCATTTTATGGTGCATTCAGCCCAATTTCAAAACTCACTACCAACTCTTAGGATCCAACATTGTTCAAAATCCAAAGTCCAGACTCTCTGCTGAGAGTCTGGGCAGTCTTCTAGCTGTGAGCACCAGAAAAGGTAGAAGACAAGCAGTTACTTCCAGTAGACAGTGGTACAGAGAGAATATTCCCATCCCAAAGGGGAGGGATGGGGGCACAGCAAGAAGAAAAGAGACAGATCAAAGAAAGAGTAAAACCCCACAGGGAAAGCAACAAGTTCTGGACCTTCATGTTTGGCATTTGTGGCTCATGATGGAATAGTCTGGGCTTCAGTAGCCTTGAACAGCCCTGGCCTTCTATCCCTGATACCTCAGCACATAGATCCTCTCTCTTGGTCATTTCCACTCTGTGCCTGAAGTTTTTCTTGGTGGAGCCTATGGTCCTGACATCTCCGATATAATAAAGTCTCTATTGAAACTTAGGATCTCAGGGACTCCTTGAAGGGAACTCGACTCTGGACACACAATGTCTGATATTGGAAGAACTACAAACGTCTTAGTTTTTTTGTGTGTATCCACGAAAACAGCATAATGTGGGCACTGCTGTCAAGTTCTACTGCCAGCTAGAGTAGTTTTTCTTGGTCTACATCTGAGGTGGCCTCTGCACCCCATGGTGGATGCTTTGGGGACCCTTCAGTGGCATTCTCAGTTCAGGTTGTTTCCTCTCAAATGAATTTGTGTTTTGGAAGATCTGGAGTTTGATAGGTGGGGTCTTGGCCTCAGCCCCTTTCCCAGTGTCCCAGGTAGAGTACTAGGTTTCCCTTTTTAATGTTGTTAACCTCTTTAACGACTGCTGCTCTAAGATATCTTGTCTGCTCCTTCTTTCCCTCACCAGACTTTACAATCTCCCCATCTTTCTGTTCATTTGTTGCTCTCCCTCACTGTAGACCTGGATAACAATAGTGAGCAAAAACCGTGGTACAGTCTGACTGTTACCATGTCCTGAAATTTCGTGTTCCAGACAAATTAATCCATTATTTTTAAATTCCTCCTCAGTCAAGTTCTCAGGCCATGGGAAAATTATTTACCAGAATGTAACACAAATGGCCCTTAGCTCTGTTCCCAACAGAGTCCTTGTTTCCCTCTGAAACCTCATGAGCTGAGCCTTTAGGCATACTGGTCTTCCAAACTCCCACTTAGTAATTAGGTAAACTCTTCTTACAAACTCTAAACTCTTCTGCAAACTAGTCCTATCCCTTCTACAAATCAGTTGCAAAGGCTTACTATGAAGCACATGGTCATATTTATCATGACATCATCCCCACTCCTGGTATAAAATTTCTGCCATCTATCTATCTATCTATCTATCTATCTATCTATCTATCCATCTGTCTATCTATCAACCATCTATTATCTGTCTGTCTATCATCTATCATCTATCTTTTATCTATTTATCTATATCATCTATTATCTATATATCATGTATGTATGTATCAATCATCCACCTATCATTTATCTATTTATCATCTATCAATCAGCTATTATTTTGTGACCAATGCCTCACAAAAGTAACTTAAGAAAGGAATGAAGGGTTTATTTGTCTCACAGTCCATCTTGGTTTTGAATGAATGATTACAGAAGCACGAGTTAACTGGTCACATTACATCCACAGTCAGAAAGTCTAGAGAGATGCTGTTGCTAAATTCATTTTCTCCTTTGGATTCAGTCTAAGACCCTAGGCCAGGGGATGGTGCTGCTCATACTCATGGTGGGCCTTTTCATGCTCAGTTAAAATGTTCTGGAAACAGTCCTCAAAGGTACATCTAGTGATGTGTTTCCATGGTAATTCTAAATGCATTCTAGTTGACGATGAAGATTAACTACCACAGGGCCCATATGGAAGGAAAACCATATTTGGGACATGCTGTTCTTGTGACAGGGGAGAAAGAACAAAAATGTGCATATACCCACAAAATGGTCCTAGAAATTCGTTTGGAGGTGGCATTTGTTTCTGGCATTTGCATTTCAGTGAAGAAAGCAAACTACAGTGTCTGGCCTGATGGAATGAACAGAGAAATAGGCTCCTCCTCCCGAGGTGTCACTGCAAGTCGTACTACAGTGGGTGGGGCTATATCTAATCTTATTTCAGGGCTGGTGAATACTTAGGTGCGCTGCTGTGGTATGGCACTGATTTGCGTTATTCACAGGGTCTGTATTTGTGGATTGATCTACTAGCTGTGATTTATATGCAATTCTGCTTCCATATACGTTTATATATATGCACGGAACAGATTTCTTAGAGTCCCCATCTCCACTGAGTTTTAGCAAGCAGTGCTCTGCCTTGCTATATAGTTTCAGAGATGGCCAGAGGATGAGGAAAGGGCTTGTTCAGCACAGTGCTAGAAGTTTGCACACTGAGCTCAGAGGATAGCGCTTGAGTTCCACACTAGACACTCATGGGGGGTTAGTTTCAGGAAATATGCTTAACATTTCTGCACCTTGTTTCTTTTTTCAGGACAAAGAAAACTAGAATCAACTAGAACAATTTTCTTTTCATTTTCGGTTGCAGTCCACGTGAAGCATGCATGCGCGCATGTGGTATTTGTTTTAGTCATGCTTATATCACTCTAATAAAATGCAAGAGGTAAGTCAGAAAGAGGCAATTAAGTTGTAACCAAAGTGTTACTTGTTTTAGTCAGGTTTATGTTACTATAATAAAATGTAAGAGGCCGTTAAGTTATAAAGAGGAAAGTTTTCGTTAACTCAAGGTTATAGGAGTTCCAGATTGTGAGGCCTCACTGCTTTTGACCTCTGGTGAGCAGTCCAGATGGCAATGGTGGCAAGCATGTGCCATAGCAAACTGTTCACCCTCTGAGCCAAGAGGGAGAGAGAGACTGAGAGACTAGAAACTTACAGTCTCTTTTGAGATCATTCCCCAATGAGTTTAGAGTCTCCCACTAGGTCTTTCTTACCTTTTACCATCTCATCTCCCAATTTGGGGGATCGTGCCCTTAACATATGGACTTTGGGGGCATTTATTCAAACTGTAGTCTCTTTCTTCAAAGATATAGATATGTAACTGTCAGTTTATGGATGTGTGTATATATTCACACACACTTTCCCTAGGAGCAATGGTTCGGTGTTTGCTCATTCAGTGTTTACAATAATTTTACAGAACATTCTCTACCACAAGTCATGAGAATCGACTAACTCACTCCCTCTCCCTTTCCCTCTCCCCCTACCCCCTCTCTTGAACACAGGAGAACCACCAGGACATAGAACCTTTGTTGAACACTTTGCTTCTGAAAAATCAAGGAATCACACAGATGAAGAACGAGTGGGGAGCAAATGCCAGCTTTTGATTGATAAAGACTGACTGCAGTACAGAGTCCAAGTAGCCTTGCTTATTTCCTGTCCACAGTCTAGTCTCATGGAAACTTTATTCTGTAAAACAGACATGCTTTCCTAAGTCCCTGCTGCCTGTAAGATTTGGAGAAGAGTGAAACCAAAAAGGATCAATGACTTTCCCTCAACACTTCTGGTGATCTGCCTTCTCCCCAGCGGAATGCGGATGAATGATTTTTGTGGAAGGACCAGGACTCTCAGTCTACCTCTGCGGGGGAGGAATAGATGGTGAGGAGACAGGAGTGTTTGGAGAAAGAATTGGTGTTCATGGACAGCTGTGGGATGAGGCACTTCTGCCCAGAACATTGGAGGGAGGTACAGATGTGGCTCACACATCAGAGAAAGTGTTGATGCTCCATTCTGCTACTACTGAGGGCTTACTCTATCTAATTCTGCTTTCTGATTACAAATGACCTCACAGTCTGTTAGCCTTTTCTGGCTACATTATTGTCCTTATTGTTGACTGTATAGAAAGAATCACATGCTTGGTGCAACAAATAAAATTGCTTCTGGCTACTCACTCCTCAGTCAACTGGGACCTTCTAGGACTTCTCCAGTGGTGTTACAGAAAGGGAGAAGGGATGCTGAGTGGTAATTAGTCTTCTAAGGAAGAGAGCTGGTAATGGCAGTAGCTGCCACTGTGACCTCAGCAGGCATTCTATGCAAGCAGGGAACTAGGTCACGAAGATTGACAAGCATCATTCAGGGAGCAGGCGGAGGAACAATTAATCTTTGTTCTTTACCATTTTGTGGGAGCTTTTCTTAGTAGAGTTTCAAAGCTGAGAAGTAGAGATGTTTCCTTGGTTACAAAGTCTTACTTAGTAGGGTAAAGGTGAGGTACATGTACCACCTGTAGCTATTCAAAATGCTAAGTTGCAACTGTGGACACCTCAGTGTCTTTGGGCGCCATGATGAAGTACTATAAACAGTGATTAAAGAAGAAAAAATTTCATATTTCCAGAGACCAGATGTCTAAGAGCAAGATGTTGCCATGGTCATGATATCTTTGAAGGGCATACTGGCCACTTAGCTTCTTATGGCTTCTGGCAGTCCCTTCCTTGTAAAGTCATCACTCGATCTGTCTCTGTCTCCATGTGGTATTCTCACCTGTTTCTTGTTTTATTTTTTTCTTATAAATGCAATGCTTACTTCATTGGGCCCATCCTCATCCCTTTCTTTGCATCATGGTGGAAGAAGTATCTGGATAGTCCCTTCTTCTAAATACATTTCACCCACATATTGTCAATCTCAACTGTCAACTTGATTATATCTATACCAACCTGAGAGATGGACCTTTGGACATGCCTATGGCCTATTATCTTGATTAAGACAATTGAAGTGGAAAGATCCTCCCATTGTGGGCAGTACCATTTCCTGGACTAAGATCTTGGACTGAATAAAAAGAGAATGTGATCACAGTGCTTGGTCCTAAATGGGATGTTTATATCACAATGGTTCTCTCAAGACTCAGGGATCTATGTGAAAGAGAGAGCAGAAATATTGTAGCAACAAGAGGTGGTGGATGACTTCAAGAAAACAGTGTTTTCCAGACACCAAAGGGCAAATGCACATATGAACTCACAGTAAATTTGACAACACGAGTTAGACCTACACAAGCTTAAGATAAACAAAATCCCAGCATGGTGGATGGAAGGTGGGCATAAAATTCTACCCCTTGCCAAGGAACACTTGATTTCTGCTGAAAAAGGGGAAGTCAATTTCCTTTAATGGTCTGATCACTGGGATACTGATCATACTTTCAGGTAGAAGATATACCCAGGAGTAGTCAGCCAGCACAAACAGTCAAGGAGAGAGAAAGTGCGGAGACAGAGTGTGGAGGAGGGGGAAGACAGGGGGGTAGGAGACGGGAGAGTGGAGAGAGGAGAAAGGAGAAGATAGGAGATAAAACTGGGTAGTTGGGTGATAGGGAAGTGGGGGAGGCTCTGTATGAAATTCTCCAAAACAAAACAACCCAAAAAGCAAAGGCAAAACAAAACAAAGCGAAATAAACACACACACACACACACACACACACACACACACACACACACACACACACACACCCAACTAAACCAAACCAAACCAAAACACAGCACCCCAAAACAAACAAAAAGACAGAGCACAAGCTTTTCTCCTTTTCTCCTTCCTGATTGTAGATGTCATGTGCCAGCTAGCTGCTTCAGGTTCCTGTCATGACTTCCTGCCATGATGGACTGAACCCTTGAACCATGAGCCAAAAGAAACCATTCCTTCCTCAAATTGGTTGCCAGATATCACCTCACAGAAGTGAGAAATGTAACTAAGACATGTCTTCTAGACATAAGGGGATTTTGGGGTAAGAGGGTTCAGCTCAGTCCACCACTGTAAATGCACAGCTGTGTGAAACACATCTGAGACAGGCTTTGCCCACGCCCCTTACTCCTTCCTGACCCTGTTCTGTCTTAACTCAGCCCTCACACCCTTTGACAGCACTTTAACTATTTGTAAACGTGCTCGTGATCTACTTCATCTGCTTCTATCTACAACTCAACATGCATTATTTTTCCCCATCAGCAGAACGTCACTTTCCAAAGCCACACAGCTTCTGTGGAGCAAGAGAAGGTCTGTCTAATTCTGGTCTGATGCCACACAGTGCTTGAACTTTTAGCCAAAAAAGCAGCACGATATTCCATTCCCTTTCAAACCTCCCAGACCATTCAGGATGAAGGAAAAGAGTCCATCTAGTTAACAAATAAAAGTGGCAATGTTCTGTCTCTGGTCAGTCATCTATCAATTGTCATCATCAATCAGACATATACCACTTAATACTGACGACTTTCTCTGTTAGTGGTAGCCCCAACGATACAGAGATGAGTGAAAGGGATTCTTCCAGAGTCCACATTCTAGCAACAAAGAAGGTATATATGCAAATAAGTTCACAGATTAATAGACATTTGCAATTTCTGATAGCTGGAATCAGGGAAAGGGAGAAAAAAATGACAGGATAGGGATCAATTTTAGATTGGGGCTGCAGGTCAGTCCAGGCTCTGAGAAGGTGACATTGGAATAGAGCCCAAGGAAGAGAGGGCATAGTAGGTTCCAGGAATGTGGCTTTAGGGGACAGGGGAAGCTGATTCGGTTGGCAAGACAAGGACTTCCAACACGGTTATTTGTGTATACAGCTGGCTGATGCTGCGGTTCAGGGTCTGGAAAGGGAGATAGGAGAAGAGATGGAGTCTCACACTTGTGGAGAGGGAAGGGAAGCCAGAAGTCTTGGTTCCTTGCAGATATGAAGACTTTCAACCCATAGCAGTGAGTTTCCTTTCTGTTGATGATTAACTTGCTCATGCTCACGTCATAGGAGAGAAGTGGCAAATGGCATCAGAGCGTAGTTCTTCCATGTGATCATACACAGGCAAGGGGGCCGGTTCATCGTCATGCCGGAGCTCTGCAGCCCCCTGACTGAGGGCACTGTAGCTTATAGCACTTGGATGTCACAAGACTGCAGAGATTAGCAGAAGTCACAGGCTCCAAACCCAGCAAAACCTACCATGTTCTCTGCTCATCTCTATACATGAGCAGACTTCAGGCAACCATCCTCATGCGTCTCGGAAAACACCCAGTCCTGTAGGAGAGGTGGGGTGAGTGCCTGGAGATGAAACCATGTTTCTTACCAGGTACAAGAGGGCTGAGGACATCTGAGGGATGCTTTTGATGGCTCTTTTGTGTTGCTCCTGTACCACTGACCAGCAGAGGACATCAGTGTGTACTTTCTCATTGTCACTGGGAATAATGAAGGACTTTTCAGATGGGTTGGTATGGGAGCTTGAAGATTTAGAGATGAGAAATCATGACTAAAAATACCACTGAGTTATTATTATTGTTGTTGTTAGTATTATCATTTACTAACATCTCAATCCAAGGAGCCATAAATTGTGTGTGTGTGTGTGTGTGTGTGTGTGTGTGTGTGTGTGTGTACATGTGTGTCCATGCTTATGTATGGGTGGAAATACAGGAAGTGAGAAGCCGCTGTCTTGAGACCTTTCCTAGAATACCATCACTGATAAGTGGATCCAGAGTCAAGTATTTCCATGTCTCAGGCAGTCAGTGGGTCATGTCCACCTATGCTATATTGGGGATAACATCTGGATCTTCAGTCTCCTCAATGAAGGAGAAAATATGCTTTCACAGACAGGAAGTCATGGGTCAGAAAGCAGAAGTGAGGCTCTTATTCACCTTACCCAACTCTGTCTCACAGTGTTGTAATGACCGTGTGGTTGCTCTTCTTTTTTGAGGGCTGGACTCCCAACTGCTGAAGGCCCTGTTTTTTCTAGGTTCCGCACATTTCTTATGTTGAGCCTAGCACTTAGTAGGTGCTTCACACACTCTTTTTTTTTTCCCAGCAAAGTGCATGACCTGTAAGTGTGTACACACTCATGAATATTTCCAAAGGGAATAAGCCTTGTCACCAGGACTCAGACTAGGAAGTGGAATTATTGGTTTCCCAGATTTGATAATACCCTAGTCTGGCCACCAAATTTTCCTTTCATTTTACCTGTGGAAACTACAGTACTGACCTCCAGTCATAAAGGTTAGCTTCCAACTTTGTATGGATGGAGTCTCTCTGTCTCTGTCTCTCTGTCTCTGTCTCTGTCTCTCTCTCTCTCTCTCACACACACACACAGAGTTGTGACAGCTTGTCTAGTCTCACTGCTACAGTGATTTATTCCATAGGCCGAAATGTATCTGCCTGCTCCATTCATTAGAACTGTTACTGGTTCTTGGTTACTGAACTGGCTGGTTTTGTGTGTCAACTTGACACAAGCTGGAGTTATCACAGAGAAAGGAGCCTCCCTTGAGGAAATGCCTCCATGAGATCCAGCTGTAAGGCATTTTCTCAATTAGTGATCAAGGTGGACGGGCCCCTTGTGGGTGGTGCTATCCTTTGGCTGATAGTCCTGGGTTCTATAAGAAAGCAGGCTGAGCAAGCCAGGGGAAACAAGCCAGTAAGCAACATTCCTCCATGGCCTCTGCATCAGCTCCTGCCTCCAAGTTCCTACTCTGTATGAGTTTCTGTCCTGACCTCCTTTGGTGATGAACAACAATGTGGAAGTGTAAGCTGAATAAACCCTTTCCTTTCCAACTAGCTTCTTGGTCATGATGTTTTGTGCAGGAATAGAAACCCTGACTAAGACAGTTACTATCTATATACTTACATACGCAATATATTATAAACCAACTAATTACATTAATACATATAATACGTATTAATTGTTTATTATATTTTATATCTGTCTAGATCAGCTTGTGACTCTGTTGTAATAAAGGTCTTCAGGTGCAAATGCTTATCAATTATTTGATGAAAGAACGACTTATTACTCGAAGAAGTTCCTCAAAAAGTGTTCCCAAGTGAAGCCCCAGATCCTTCATGAAACAGGAAGTTCGGGAGAGTCTGAGAGAGAACTTGAGTGAGTATAAGTCCTTAGTGAGAGAGGAGGAGGAGGAGAGCTGCAGTGAGCGTGTCCACATGAAGGCCATGTCCTGGAGAGGAAATAGACAGGAGTGGGGTCACAGGTTAAGTGGGAAGCTAAAATCTGGATGGCATTAGTGTGGGTCTTCTGACAGATGAGAGGGAGCTGTAGATGTTTTTGGAATTTAGAATGATTTTTTTTTTTTTTTGCCTCTTTAATTTTTAAAAAGGAAGTTAAATTTTCTGCGGTTGCCTTGGAGATCTGGGGGGGAAATGACAGGAGTCTGGGACCTGGGTTAAAAGGCACAGGTTCATGTGTTTGTTAATGAGGTTGCTGGTGGGACAGAAAAGACCTGCTGGGAGAAACCTGGGAAAAAGAAGAAGCAGAAAACAGTTGTTCCAAAAAACAAGGCCGGGAAAAGGCAGCTAACCATGGCTGTAGGGAGTGGGGTTTGCAACAAAATGGGCACAAGGCAGATGGGGAAGTGGATCCAGGGGTGTGAGTCACAAGAGGAGTTGTTCCCTTTAAGGTTTCATTTCCCCTATGACACTGGGGTGAGATGGTCTGTCAGTCAGGAGTGAGGGTGAGTTCAGTGGGGGACCCAGAGTCAGGTGTGAAAAGTGTATTCTGAAAAAGAAGCACAAACCAGTGCAGAGCCAGGGGAAGAGAACCCCAGAGTAAACCCCAACCCTTTGCCATCACCAGTGAACAAAACATTAGCTCCTCTCATGTCTGCAGTGTCATTCCCAGCCACTGTCATGTGGAAAGTCTTGGCTCCTGCTAGCCTGCCTGCTTGCAGTGTGGGTCTAGCTGGGTTCCTGCTGTGTCTGTTTTATTGTTCTTTTCAAATAATCAGCTTTTGGCTTTCCTTATCCTGTTTTGTGTTTGGCTTCCAATTTAGTAGCATTTCCTCTCATCTTTATTATAGATTTCTCTCTATGTTCTTTGGATTTATTTTGTTCTTTCCCGAAGTGATTGCAAGTTTAGCTCATTAACTTTCAATCTTTCTTCTTTTATTCCTAATGTAATATTAAAGGCTGTAATTTCTGTCTAAATATCATGTTAGGTGAATTTGTGTCTTTATAATCATCTAGTTCAAAATATTTTCTAATTTCCATTTTGATTTATCCTTTGATCTTTACAAACATGGCAAAGATCACAGAATATGATTTCATTTGCTTTATTTATTTATTTTTGAACATGAGTTTTATTGTGCTTGAAAGTGCTTGGTCATTCATTGGTTGGATCTCTCTTTAGAAGGAATTTTTTCCCTCCCTCCCTCTTTCCCTCCTTCCCTTCTTCCCTCCCCTTCTTCCTTCCCTCCTACTTTCTTTATTACCTTTCTTTCTCTTTCTCCTGTGCATTCACAGGCCAAGGAACACATGATCAGAGGACTTGCAGGAGTCAGTTCTCTCTATTCACTGTGTTGGTCCCAGAGTTGGAACTCAGTTTGGCAGGTTTGGCATCAAGCACTTCTATTCACTGAGCCATGTCATTGGCCCCTCTCTTTTTCTGATGTTAGCTCACGTTGATAATCTAGAACAGTGGCCAGCAGATTATGGTAGCCCTGTGAGCCAAACCATGGCATATATTAATCATTCTTATATTGCTGTGAGCAAAATACCTTGCAGAAGCAGCTTGAGAGAGGAGAGATTTGTCTCATGGATCAGGGGATGTCCATTGTGGTACAGAAGGGACACAGATAGGGGTACCTGTAGCCATCGTAATAGGAACTAAGGTAAAGACTTCTCACATGGCATCAGTCAGGAAGCAAAGAGCTGGGACAGAAGTGGAGTGGCATACAGCCCATAGGCCTACCTCTACCCTAAGCCTGTCAGTTAGACTCTGTGCCCTTTCTCCAGTTGTGTTTTGTGTTCCAAAAGCTATGCATCCCCATTATTATTACGTCATTAGATGGGGACAAAGCATTCAAACACATGACCCTGCAGGAGGACATTCATAGTACAGTAATGCCTGTTTTGCTTCTTCTTTTTTTTTTTTTGATACTTTATTTACATTTCCAATGTTTCCCCTTTTCTGGGTCTCCTCTTTGGAAAGCCCCTATCCCCTCCCCCTCCTCGCCTCTATGAGGGAATTCCACCTCCCACCCACCTGCCCACCCATCCCCATATTC
>CM052718.1:39253062-39271061 GCA_028551405.1 Uromys caudimaculatus | reverse complement strand
TCTTCTTCTTCTTCTTCTTCTTCTTCTTCTTCTTCTTCTTCTTCTTCTTCTTCTTCTTCTTCTTCTTCTTCTTCTTCTCCTTCTCCTTCTCCTTCTCCTTCTCCTTCTCCTTCTCCTTCTCCTTCTCCTTCTCCTTCTCCTTCCTCTTCCTCCTCTTCCTCTTCCTCTTCTTCCTCCTCCTCCTCTTCCTTCTTCCTCTCTCTCTCTCTCTCTCTGCCTTTTACTAAACTCCCCTCTTCATGTCCTGAATAAACTCTATTCTATACTATACGTCATGTCGCTGGTCCCTCCAGGGAAAGGGATGCCTCAGCATAGGCCCACAGAGGCACCCCTTCCCCCACCATACCTCACCTCTCCCTTCCTCTCTATCTTTTTATAAAACACAACATTGGTTCCATGACTCAGGCAGAGCCTAGACTAAATGCCAACAGGTAATGTGGCATGGAATAGCCTGGAACTCATGAGGTAGCCCAAGCTGGTCTCAAAGACACTCCTTCCATGTCAGTCTCCCAAATGCTAGGACTCCAGGCTGAGCTACCATACCCACATAAAGAAACTGATGTTTATGAGGAAAATGAAATGCCCTAAAGGCAGTGTGAGTATTAAATCATCATAATGGAGCCAGAAGCTTCATCCTGACTCTGTATTTCTAGAGCTTATATCCTCTCTGTTTTGACTCCTTTGTTGTTTTGAAGACATTGACCACTATGTGACCTACAACAGAATGCTAAACCTAAGACCCCGTGACTTGTCATGACAGACAGAAGAGAACAGGCTGCTTTGACATAGCCAAGACCCCAGATGATAGGGACAGCCTCTGAACGTAGAGGCGAGTCTGGATGATAAATCAGGGACCGGTGCGAAGAGGCCTGTGGAGCAGGTCTCTGAGTAGGAGAATGCACTTCTCACTGCATTCATGCTTCTTCCAAGCCTGATGTCTTATGAGATGTCCCATCCTTGTCAATGATGGTTTCTGAGTGACAGTGATGGTTGCTATGGGAGACAGTGTGGTTTGTGGCACAAGAAAAATACTCTTGCTGTTGCAAAAGTGAATCCAGACTGTCCCAGTGGATGTCTTCTGGAGAAACAACTCAGCTTCCTCAAAACTGATGTGAGGACTATTGCCTGCAGCTGAAGGAAGGGCTGGTCCCTCCAGCTCCAGGTGGAAGGCCAGACTGGGAGTTCAAAGATAGAAATAGCTCATACAAGCAGGAGTTAAAGGGACTTGGGAGCATGAAGGTTGGACCTGAAGTGAAAACATTGGCCTTTGGATTTGGATTCTCACTCTGTAGCACTGAATAGGCTGAACCTGAATCCTAGCCAAGCCAAATACTGCTCCTGCAAAGCCCTCAGCCACTCCAGTCGTGGTCAATTTATGTACCAGCCATGGTCATGACCTATCATCCCAACACGCTGGAACACTCTGCATACCCACCCTTCAGGTTGTGGACTATACTGAGGCCCAGAGAGCTGGGACAGCACACACTAATTGTGGAACTCAAAGAGAACTGGTGAAACCCATGCCTCAGAAGGATGCTGAGGGCAAAGACTCGGAAACTCACAAAGGAGCCCTCAACCAAATTCACGTGACATCACCAGATGCCAACTATAGGATCTCCCAAACCAAAAAAAAAAAAAAAAAAAGTGAAACAGCTAATTGTAATAGCATAAAGGTCTCAATAGCACCATCTTCTGTCAACAAGGAAAACTACAAGCAGCCAAAGATCACTAACTGGGTCAAAGCCTTAGGGGAAAGGAGGCTTACAAAAGACAAAACAGGGTGCTGAAAACAGGGCCAAGAAGAAACATGAGTTTGAGACTCTAAGCTTGCCTCTGCAGGTGTTCTTTTTAAGGCTAAGAAGGCAACTGTATCTTGATTTGGAAAGGAAAGTGGAGGAGGAGGAGGAGGGGGAGGAGGAGGAGGAGGAGGAGGAGGAGGAAGAGGAGGAGAGGGAGGGGGAGGAGGGGGAGAGTGAGAGAGGGAGGGAGGGAGGGATATAATGAAGAAGCTTAACAGTGGGATGAGCGGCATGTGGTTTATATTAGCAGTGTCCCCACTTGGCACAAGAAGGTCCCTGGTTGGATTAAAGGCTCATGCCCTGGTGTGTTGGTGGCACAGCTGGTGTCCTCTGGCCACAGTGCTGCCCTGAGACCATAGAATCGTGAGTGAGAGCCTGGAGGTTCCCTTGCAGCCCCCTCCCAGTTGTGTCAGCAAACCCTATTCCAGAGCAAGGACAGGCAGGAGGTTGGGTTTCTCCAGAAATACAAACACTGGGGCACTGCAAGCTGCTCACCACTACCACTGCCACGTTCAAAGGCAAGCATGGAGTTCTTGTCTCCTGGCGTTTTCAAACATTCCTAAGTAACCATAGTTGGCCACTGCGACTGTTTAAGGTCAAACAGCATGTCATCTTTCCTTCTTTATATCCAGGACAGAATTCTACAGTGGCCACCTGCAAAAACCTAGGCCTGGTAATTTGTTTAGGTAAAAAAAAATGCAGGTGCCCTCCCCCACACAGAAAACCCTAGAAACCAGAAAACCACATTCCCAAGAGGACTGCTTTTTTGGTTGTGTCATTTGATTTGTTTTGTTTTGTTTTGTTTTGTTTTGTTTTGTTTTGTTGAGACAAGGTCTCTCTGTTATGTAGCTCTGGTTGTTCTGGAGCTTGCTATGTAGACCAGGCTGGCCTCAAACTCACATAGATCCACCTGCCTCTGCCTGCAAAGTACTAGGATCTTAAAAGCATGCTCCGCCATGCCCAGCCTTCCAAGAGGACTGCTTTTTAAACAGTGACTGGCGTGGAAGCAAAGGTTGCTCCTCCTCAACCAGCAGTCTTAGATGACTCGATGATGTAATAATATGTCAGGTGTTCTGATGCCTGCTGTCACCTAGAACCGCGTCCACGCTCAACTCACCCAGAAGTTTTCAGGTTCACAGATCATTCCTGCATTCTCCAGTTCATCCCACCTGTAACTTGTATGACCTATCCAAACACTGAACAAGGCTATCCCGTTAACCCCAGCTGATCGTCAGCCAGGTCCTCTCCTCTCTGGCAGGCTAGATTTAATGGTGTTACAACCTTCCTGGATCTGTTAAGAAGGCGTCCACTCAGTGTCCTAAAGCCTGATGTACCTTCTGATCTCAGCAAGCCAAGCTTCATCCTGCTCACACACCACATAGCTAAGTGGCCGCTGGCATTCATTAAATAGCTGGGCAATGTCAAGTCCAGAATTGAGACTCTTCTCTGCTCAGTGCTTCAAGCATCTATGAATCTATAGGAAAGAAGGAAAAGGCATTGCCTGCTGTCTGTCCCTCTCTGTACTCCATCAGGAAAAGCATACTGCTTCCCAGAGAACAAAACAAATCCAGAACCAGTGACAGAGCCACCTCTGTTATCAGTGCTAGGAAATGACAAGTCCTTTCTCTGTATTTCTTGAATACCCATAGGATTTTACCTCCTTCTGATTATTCATGGCTCCCAAACCCCAATCATCAGCCTTGTCCCCTCTGCATGCTGTGTTTTATGGTATTCCAACCTTCTTGTGTCAGGAACACACTCATTTGGTTAGCAAGAAGGCTGGCGACAACTGTAGACTAAACCAGGGTTTTATCATTTTTAATTTATGAATTTATTAGGAAGTTTGTACCTGAGCTAGTGTCTTGAAATGTACCCCCTACTCTTTCCTCTCGAAGTTTCAGAGTGTGGAGTCTAACACTGAGGTCTTTGATCCATTCGGAATTGGTTTTTTGCAGAGTGAGAAAGAAGAATCGATTTTCATTCTTCTCCATGTAGACACTGCTTACTCAGCATCATTTGCTGAGGATGTGTTTTCCACAAGCAATACTTTTGGCATTTTCGTAAAATATCAGGTGAGTATAGGTGAATGGACTTATATCTGGGTCCTCAATTCTAGTCCACTGGTTATGATGTCTGGTTTGCAGTCTGTACCATGCAGGTTTTGTTATAATGACTCTGTAGTAGAACTTGACATCCCCGGCTGTGTTTTTATTGTCCAGGGTTATGTCAGCTCTCTGTGGTTTGTGTTTCCATATGATTTTTCAGATTGCTTTTCAATTTGCATAAAGAATGACTTTAGGATTGCACTGAATCCATAGATTGCTTTTGGTAGATAGCAGTTTTCACGTTATCAATCCTACCAATCCACGAGCATGGAAGAGCGTTCCATTTTTTGACGTCTTCAATGTTTTAACATGTTTATTGTATAGGTCTATTCCAAGGTATTTTTGCAGCTCTTGGAAATAAGATAATTCCTCAGATTTTTGTGTCTGAGCATCTTTATCCCTGGCATATGGGAATGCTACTGATTTGGGTGTGTTATTTTGCTGCCTCCCACTTTACTGAAAATTTTATCAGCTTCAGGGATTTCCTGATGGGGTTCTAAGATTCCATGTGTAGAATCACATTATCTGCAAGCAAAACGTTGGCCCCTTCCTTCCTGTTTGAATCCCTTTCATTTCTTTCTCCTCTTGCATTGCTCTGGACAAGACTTCAAAGACTACATTAAATAGAAGTGGTAAATACTCCTCATCTTAGCAGAGATGCTTCAAGATTTTTCCATTTACCATGATGGTGGCTACAGATTTATTGTATACAGCCTTTATTGTGTTGAGAAATATTCACTCCTAATCTCTCCAAGAATTTTGTTATGAAGAGATTTTGGCTTTTTTTTTCCCTCTATTGAATTTATCGTGTTATCTCTTTGAGTCTATTTATCTAATAGATTACACTTATTGGTATATTTAATGTTGAATGGTTGCTGCAGGTCCTTACAGCTTACACCCCTTCTTAACACTACCTTCATTGTATCATGAAGGTTCTATATCTTATGTTTTCATTTTCATTCAGTTCTAGTTTACTTCCTTTTTATTTCTTCAGTGATCCATTCATCAGTCAGTAGAGTATCATTTAGCATTCATGAGTTTACATGTTTTCTGCATGTTGATTTCTAGATTTATCCCATTATGGTCATCTGTCCCAGTTCCTATATTTGTTGAGACTTGTTTTGAACTCTAACACATAATCTATTTTAGAAAATAGCAGCTCTTGAACTGCTGAGGCAAACGTGTGTTCTTTGGTGTTTAGGTGGAATGTTCTGTAGATGTCTTACTCCATCTGATATGGAGTATAATTAACTCCAGTGCTTCTTTCCGAATTGATAATTCTAATAGTAAAAGTGGGGTATTCAGATCACCCCCATTAGTGTTATGGGCTTAATCTGTGGCATTGTAGTATTTGTTTTATGAAATTGAGTGAGCTTTTTAGGATACACATATTTTTAGAGCTAAAAATTTCTCTTGATGGATGGTTCCCTTGATCAGTACAAACTGACCCTTTTTCTCTCCTCTGGCTAGATTTGGGTTCAAGTCTCTTTTTGTCAGATATTAGAATAACAATTGCTGCTTGCTTCCTGCTCTCACTTGTTCGGAATATCTTTTTCCATCCTTTCCTTCTGACAGAATTGATCTTTGATGAGAGGTATGTTTCTTGAAGGCAGCAAATATATGGATCCATTTTTTTCCCAAGACAGGGTCTCTCTGTGTAGTCCTGGACCTCACTCTACAGACCAGGCTGGCCTCAAACCCAGAAATCTGCCTGACTCTGCTTCCCTGGTGCTGGGATTAAAGGTGTACACCAGCACTACTCAGCACTACTTATTATGGCTTCCAGTTCCATGTTTTTATGGAATTTGTGAATGTGCAAACAAATGAGTCTCTGCATCTGTATCTGTTTTTATGCCTTTTTGGGGGTTGTTTCCTTCTATTCTTGTCTTTTGTCTTATTCTTATTCATTTGTTTGTGTTCTCTCGTATTATACCATATTTTATTATTATCCCTTAAATGCCTATTTTTTTTTTCTTTTCTTTTCTTCACAGGGCTGGGAGGCTAGGGTTGAAACAGGGTTTCTCGGTGGAGCCCTGGCTATCCTGGAACTATCTCTGTACACCAGGCCTCAAATTCACAAAGATCCACCTGCCTCCAGGGGGTAGAACTTGATGGGAGAGGAGGTGGATCAAACTAGGATGAGTAGAGGGAGAGAAAGCCATCATCAGAATGTATTGTACGAAAAAATCCATTTTCAATAAAAGAAGAGAAAAAAAGAAAACCAAGTCTCCTTCTCCCAGAAGCTATCAAATGCCAATAGCTCCTCAGCTAGTGGAGGGGACTGTATACCTACCTTTCCCTTCTAGGCTGGATGTTTGTCTGACTTGATCTTGTACAGGTCTTGTGCATCACTATCTCTGCAAGTTGATATGTGCATCTATCTGCCTTGTGTGTCCAGAAAACACTTTTCCTTGATGTTATCTACTGCCTCTGGCACTTACAGTCCCCTCTCCCATGAAGATCCTGGGTCCTGGGGTGAAGATAGATAGAGATAGAGATAGAGATAGAGATAGAGATAGAGATAGAGATAGAGATAGAGATAGAGATAGAGATAGAGATAGAGATAGAGATACAGAGAGATGATATAGATATAGACATAGACATAGACACATATATAGGTGATATAGATATATCCCATTTTGGGCCACCACTCCATAGACTCTAATTCTTTACAAAATTTCTAGTTGAGGGTTCTTTGTTACTTGATATCCACTATAAAGAGGAGTTTTTCTGATGAGGATTGAGAGATGCACTGACCTATGGTTACAGTAACAACTCTTCAGAGGTCATTTTACTTACCATGTCCATTTAACAGAATAATAGTATTGGGTCTCTCCTGGGGCTTATGACCAAGCTAGCCACAGGTTTGTGGCTCCTTTAACAGTGCCAGGCATGGGCTCCATCTCACAAACCAGACCTTAACTTCCATAGCATCCATTCTATTATTGCACCGGTGGCCATATCTTGTCAGGCCAGTCATTGCTGTAGTCTGCAAGATTCACAGCTGAGTGAAAATAAGTATTATTTTTCCCCTCTGGTAGCAAGTATAGCACTTTCCAGCACTGTAAAAGCTAGTCAGTGGGAAGGAAGATTCCAGGTGAATACCAGCCTGATTATCTCTACATTCTGTGAGTCAGGTCTGTGATATATTCAATAGGGTCTTAGCATCAAGATCTGGAGTATATTGAAGAGTATTGGCAATAGACTATACTACTTTTAAGTCTATGTGACCCCCATTGGCCTACAACTCAAAAAGTGGCAACCTATTCCTAGTAATTGGGTTTTTATATCTTAGCATGAGGTGTCTAGTTGGGTTGCTACATCCTCCCCCATTGAAATGTAACTACATTAAGCATATACATATACATCATATAAATGTACATATACAACACATATATGTATGTGCATACACATTTATGTATACATATACACATATATACATATGTACATATATATGGAAGCTTCTATAATAGGTTTCTATATGGCTTTTCAAAAGCCCTTTAGTGTTGGTTATCCCTCCCCATATTCCCTCTCTTGTCTGTGAAGTTATTTGCCTTGGTCTTGTGAACAGGGGAATGTCTGAAACAAACTCCTCCAAGCTACTATTGCTGCCATTCCACAGCCAGCAACAGTGGGTGGCTGCACACTGCCTGCAGCACTACTTAAAGGTCCTATTTAGTTCTCACTGTTTCCTGACTCCCCGCTGAGGTACTGATGGTTGTCCCGGTGGCAGTCACTGGAGACCCTTCTATACTATCCCTCTTGGCACACATTCTGTAGATTTCCAGACGTCATTAATACCCATTTTCAGCTGACTATTGGAGTCTGCCAGATTCTGCAGCTGCAGTAGACATTGTATTGCTTGCAGTCATAGCAACAACAAGTCTGAGACAGTAAAGAAAGTTCTTTGGGGCAGGTATCAAGTGGATCCTGGAGAGTGGAGAAGCAGCTGATATGGTGATTAAATATTCTGCTCCTTTTGTTTGCTAACTATAATAATCAATTTTCTCTGACTGTCTTCTAAGCCATCAACTTTATCTTGATCATACAATAAGTGATCTAAAGATCTGCAGTACTCACTAGTTTCATGGTTATGTACTATCCAGGCCAATGTCAAGACTATTCTCTTGACTTTGTGAGGCAGTCCAGCATCAATACTTCTCTGGCCAGTTCTGAATTGACTGAGAAATAAGACAATATAGTTGACTGATGAGACAACTGACCATTTATATTTCGCTGATAAAAACTAGACCGAAGAGAATATCTATAATAAATTAGAGTTGGTAGAATTCCTGACCCTGAAGCTCAGAATGGGTCAGAACTACCCCTCCAGTTTCATGGCACTAAGGCAGCCCCAGGTCCAGTTCACCTCGACGGGGTAGAGTGGTACATATACCAGGGTATTGCTCATGCAGCCTCCTCTGTCGGGAAGGAAATAACATCTATGTGGGAAGAGCATTGCCTCTGTTCCATGTTCATGGCATTCCCACTCACCATGCTATTCTCACCAGTCTCCGTCTGCCTCCACCACACAGAGTGTTCCATGGATCTTGCTTTATACTACTCTACACTGCATCCTAAAATACTCACAGTCAGTCATGTCACAAACTGCTCCTAACCATCCACAGGGGAAGAAAATTTATCTTTCAGCTTAATATGGGAAACAGGTTCTACCCCATCCGTCTCACTTGTAGCCACTCTGTCCTTCAGCTTCGGTAACCTAGCCACATCAGACTTCCTGCCTTCCCAAGACAAACCACACCTTCTCTGCCTTTTCCTCCCAGACATACCCAGAGCAGGAGCATCTGCAAGGCCAGAACAGCAATGAATGCAGCACAACACAAAACCATAAACTTAATCAAAATATTACATTTTTTTTCTTGTAACTCAAAATTGTGAAGTTCTTGAGTGTGAACATTATAGATGGCAAACACCGTATCGCAGGGTGAAAAGTTTGGACACTGAATGGCGTTGCTCCCTTTGCCTGATCTAAGCATCTTCTTTGAATTGTTTTCCTTATAGGATCTCACTCACACTCTAGCACTTAGATATATTTCTTATAGGCAAGAGCCATGTTTTATACTTGAGGAATTTGCATGTGGAAATCCAATAATTATCGAGAGTATTACAAGGCAGAATGAAGGCATTATTTCATGGAATATGTTAATGAATCAATAAATCAATGAACTTATCTACCCAACTAGATTTTAAATTTCTCACAAGCAGAAGCCATGCCTTATACTGTTCTGTACTTAGTAAAAACAAAGGTTCTGTTGATGATTGTAATACTGGTGCTAGTAATTGTGGTAGTAGTGGTGACGACAAAGACAATAATTCCTCTGACCACCGTGATACCCACCATGACCTCAGCAGGTCCTTCACCCCTTCCCTTCCTCCGAAATGCATCATGCATGCACCTCAGAAACTCTCCAATCTCTCTGAACCGTTGAAAGATGCAAATGACAATGTGTCAGGGCAACACTTTGCAAATATAAAATATTCTCTGAATGCCTTTATCACCAGGGCAGTCCTGGCTTTGAGAGAAAGTAGCTGTCAAACCACTTTAGCAAAGACTCGTGTTCTGGAATACACCTGGGGCCATACCTTGTCATCCATTAAAAGGTTTCAGAACAAGAACACATTCTGCCAAGGCAAAAATATAGCAGCTTCAAAGTCTCTGGTCCTAAAAGCTCTGATAGACACTTTCTCCCTGGACACAGTGTCTGACTGAATCCTAGCCTCCCTTTTTACTCAGGATAGGACACAGAGACAAGGCTCTTACAAGGCTATGAAGACTTTGTCTTTTCTGCCAGAGTGACGAACACTTGGGAGGCCTGAACCTGTCAGAGGGGCCTCCACAGTACTCTCCAGCAGGTATCAGGGTCCTGCCCTGTGGCTCCAGATTACACACTAGTAAGCTATGCTGTGTGCTCCTAGAACAATTATTCCCCTCTCTGACCTCAGTCACCCTTTAGTCTTCAAAAAAAAGGGTCGTTCTGCATCTCTCAAAACCAAGTAATAGAACACTCTTCCCTTTCTTACTCGTCTCTAGCCTTGGTAATCATCCTGCTGTGTCTGGAACATTCCAGAAACAAACAAGCTTTTTGGACTTTTATAAGAGGGTTCCCTACTACCCTCAGACAGAAACACAACTCTCCTATACAGCCTTTCATCCTGTTTCTGACTACAGCCCCAGGCGCACTCCCGAGGTTCTCTCTCTGATTTACTTTTCTCCACAGCACTTGGCACCTTTTAATGTATTTTTCTTATTTACTTTGCTATCCAAAGGGGAGAAGCTGGATGGTGGTGGGGATGGTGGTGGGGCTATCTGCCTATGTTGTTCATAGTACTGAAGAATGTGTCTGGCACAGTGTAGGGACTGAAGCCTATCTGTTAAATGATTACAACACATGTTCACCAAGCACCTACTGTGCTTTAGGCTCGAAGCCTAACAATGGCATTTAAAGAGCCCTTGAGATGTTCGCTGTCATGAACAATGTGCATGGCATATGGTAGGGACTCAACACTATCTATTAAATGAATACAACACATGTTTTCTGAGCACCTACTGTGCTTGAGGCTCTAAGCCTACCAATGGCATGTAGAGAGGCCTCGATATACTATCTGGCACATGAAATAAATTGATAGCAACTTGACACATTGATCAATAAAACAGGGGCAGACATGTAGGGATGATGAACTTGGATGGGACAGGAGAAGAGCTAATTTACTGTCTGGGGGGAAAACAAGAACTTCCCAAGGGTCTGACCCTGCTCTGAGTTTAGTAAGATAAACAATACTGCCCAGAGGCAAGGGAGCTGGACAGCTTCTTCCAAGACACAAGGAAGGGTTATTCTAGAAAGCACTATAAACAAGACCCTGTCTTTCCTAGCAGAGATGTTTAACCCTGAGATTATTTAATAAGTACGTGTCGAATGAATAAATAAGTTATTCAAATAAGAACAAACAATATAAAATATTTTCTGGCTCTGTTGCTCTCTTCCTGCATTGCCCTACTCCATGACTAAAACCTCCTTCCTAACAGAGGTCCCTCTGTCCCTAAGGTTCCATAACTGATTCTTTGATAAACTGACCACAGGCAGATTAACATGCAAATACATACAAATGTCATGGGGGAAGTATAGATGCCCAAAAGAATGGTGAGACTTAGTAGCTCAAAATAGAGAGTAGAGGTGACATAATACATCAAGGGAGAGGTGACATAATACATCAAGGAAGAAAGTAGGAGTCCGTTGAAGAGAGGCCCTTGGGAATATAGATGGGTGTGATGGATATGACCACTTTCTGGGATGCTGTTTTCTGCTTCCATCTCCTGGGACATAAGCTTGTTGATGAAGTTCCCGGAAATGAGGCCGAGAAAAACAGAGTTCCCTGTGGACCATCTGTCTTCAGGCAGGAGAAGAAATTAATTAGAGAAAGCCTCTCTAGGCCAATACCATATCTCATGTGTCTTCGGCTCAAAATAATCAATGTTCCAAAGTCACACACTTTGGAGTGGCAGATCCTTAGCTTCTTCATCCCCCAAGAAAGCTGATTATAACAATCAGCATCCACAGTTAAAGTCCTCCATTCCAGGCAAAACTTTTGTCTTTAGCTACTGGAACAGATCATTATATTAAATAATTTAAATTTTCAACTTGAAATAAGATGCTAAGAAAAATCTATCTGTAAAAAGAACATTTTGATTGCAACTCCAGTAGAATAGAGCAGGGGACAAAAAGACTTGGTTTATTCAGAAAATCTGGTCTATGGCTGTTGGACTAGCAATTTTTATATTTTTAAATCACCAGCAGGAAAAAAGTCAAAATACTATTACTTACTACTTTGTGACACATGGAAATCACACAATATTCAAATGGCCATTTTATCACAAAGTTGCTCTGGAATATACATAATGTGCTCACTAGCTTGCATGTCATCTATGAATGCTTTCCCTCACAAGGCCCAAAGGCATACTTGAGTAGTTACAACAGACGTCACAACCCATAAGGCCAAAGTGTTCCCATCTGCCCTTATATGGGAAGAGTTCAGAAGAACAGCCATGATTCCCAACTTCACCAGCACATCAGAATCACCTGAGTAGGTTTTACTATACATCTGCTCAAATCCCAGAGACCTTTTAAAGCTACCCAAAGTCATTATCTCTATGTCCACCCGGGTAAGGTCTTCAGCACACAAGAAGAGCCAACAAGGGTTCACTGGGCATTTCTCAACACAAAGCATAACAGCAGGACCAGGCACTGAGTTTCTTCTTTTTAGTCCTTGTAGCCTTAACAAGTGCCTGAGAACCTTTTTTTCATCTCTTCAGGTCAATAAAGCATAACAAGGGGAGGCAGCCTGGCATGGTGAGAGGAATCCTCTCATTGGTTACGTAAGGATTCTTACCTAACTTACTCAAGGATGCCACAAGTGCCAGAGCCTCGGGTTTTAAACTGGAAGGTGAGATATGTGCAGAATCATCCAGAGACCCAATGCGGTCATGACCGGACATGGTCATGTGCTTTACTCCTTGGATATTGTCAGCTAATTTGAAAATTCCTAGCTATTGGGTCTATTTTGATCGCTAAGGATGGCTCATAACCTGCTAAAAGTTAAAAGTTAAAGTGAGTTAAGTTACTCTCCTACAGGTTCTCTGCCAAATTACAGGAAAACAAGACTCAAATCAAATGGTGCGTGATTATTAATGTTATGTGTTGACTTGGTTAGGCCATGGACCCAGACAGAGAGTAACTTAACCTGATATGCTCCACCTCTCCCCTTTCCTCATCCTCTCCTTTTCTCTCTTCCTCTCCTTCTCCCTCTCCTCCCTGCATTATTGCCTTGAAGAGCATCATACATGAGCAGTGATTCATTAGACAAGCATCTACTAGTGCAAGACAAAAACAATCCATGAAACTTGGTCCGTGATCTCAATGAATGCACAGTCGCCTCTATTCGTCACACAGCCGCTTTGCGTGCCAAAATGATATCCCATCAGTCAGAATTAGGTTGCCCTTCTAATTGGCATCAGGCAGCCAGCATCCTGGTTGTAGAAGGAACCTTTAGACACCAAGCCCTGGACACAAACCCTGAAGACACAGGCTCCAGGGTTTGGCAGGTTCTTGGACCTTGTACTTGCAAGTTGAAGGTTTTCTCTGAAATGTTTAACTCAATTCACAATGTGTGAGAAATAGCAATTTTGCTAGTAAGCATAGCTTTCTAACATCCATTTCACTTATTAATAGCCCACATATATCACCAATGAAAACCCATTACTTAACTCATTGCACTAATTAGCAAGGTCACTAGTATTAATGAAGGAAAAAGAAACCAAGGACACAAAGCAGTTTCTAGAATGTGAGCATTCCGTTCCAATAAGTTTGCCTGCTGTCCAGTCCTGGGAAGTGAATTCCTGATTGATGGTAATTGATTGCACCCAGGGTGTGGTTTAAACTAACTGGTGCCTAGGTGAAAACATACTTTGATGCTGAGTGATTGAAAGTAAATTACCAACATTATAACTGTGTGGTACAAGAAATGTCATGTTCCTAAATCCACTTTTAATCTCCTTTAAGCTATTTCTCACTGGATGGTAAGGAACACAATTCCAGAACCCAGTGGGAACCCCTTATAAGGATTCTCCTTTGGAGTCACAGAAGGATCCCCAGAGTCTTATGTCCCTTGCACCCCCCAAAAAAAAATCCCACTGACATTGGTGAGGTTCTTCTGATGGATTCCTGTTAAGAGATTGACTCAAGCCTAATTTCTGGGATCCCTGCCAAGACTGGAAGCCTAGGACCTAAGTCCTGTCTAGATTTGCCACAAGCTATGTCCCAGGACCTGAATCCTCACCCATCATAAAACTCCCAAATTTCCCCAGCCCCTTTGATCCTCCCAGTTGTCAGAAATCTCCATGTGTTGTTTGACCAGTCTCTATCCCTAAAGTGAAAAGAGCTCAGAGGACCACTGAGGTGTGGTAACCATGAACCAGGGAAAGGCTGGGTTGGATCATTTAGTATTAAAGAACGAAAGAGAGGAGAAAGTTGAAAGGCCTGAGCTTGAGCAAATAAGGGGCCATGTGAGATTCCCCAAATATGCAGAATTAAAGATGAATTCTCAGAGGCCATGAGTCTAAGCAGTGATGGGGGAGCAGGCATTCAAGATCTATAGAGAGGTCACTGCATGTCTGAAGAGAGGAGGAATCAGAAATGTATGTTTAGAGGCTGAACCTTGACTGGAGTCTCCTTCATGCAGAGTAACAACCTCTCCACCTTGCTCTGACTGAGGTGACTCAGAAAATAACCAGAGCCATCACTGTCATGTTCAATTCTATGGGCATCACAAGCCATCCTGCCTCCTGGAGAGACAAACTACCCTTTCTCTTCCAAGGACTATCACAGCCCAGTTTCTCTCCTGTCACAGACACTCAAAGAGGCTTAGAGAGTCCTTCCATGTTCTGTCTCCATGTTCCACATACACAGGGTTGGATGGTGAGTCTGTACAGAAACTTCATGTTGATGACTTTGGATGAGCTGTTCTGGGGTTGCCAGCATCTGCTGCCCTTACCCATCACTTCTTCCTTCCCTATTCTCTTATCAGCTCTGGGCCATCAATGATCTGGAGCCTTGGAGTTTCTAATCAGAGTTTCTCTACCTGGCAGCAGAAAGGCTTGTTTGCAAAAGAAACTCTAACCTGGCTCCCCGCTGGCCATGCAGTACCATTCTATCCACACGGAGAGGTAACATTCATCTCAAATGACTCTGATGGTGGGAAACAGAAGCCAATGAGAGTTAGGAGAGCTGTTCCTTCTCCATTTGGCCCAAGAATCAGTGGAAGCACCAGTCAATGTCTCCCTCTCTGCCTCTCACATGAAAATCAGCTGCACCTCTCATTTAAGGGTTTCAAGCCAGTCATGGACTCCCCAAGTTCCCTCATTTGCACTTCCAAAGGTTTCATTTGACCAGCCAACTTAGTCCACGATACCCAGATCTGTAGGTATTTTGCAGATGAGATGAACATCAAAATCAGTAGACACTATTTCCCTCCAGTATATGAGTGGGTCTCGTCCAATCGGTGGATGTGACCTTAAGAGAAAGCTGCTGTCACCAAGGGAAGAAGTCATCCTGCCTTGAGACTACCTCTGGACTCAAGCTGCAACATCATCTATTCCCAGCAGATTAACCAGCATCAGCAATCATATGTGGTCTGAAAACATTCGTGCCTCTACTATGCATGGAAAGTCTGCCTGGGAAAGGCAACAACAGAAGATACAAGGAGATGCCAGCTCCTCAGGACAAGGTAAAGACTTTTTAAAGGTGGGTGGTTGGTCTAAAACTTTATCACTAACAGGTTGGTACTGAGAAAATTCTATGCTAACTATATTCCTCCAGAAGGAAATTCATTTTGGAAAGAAGGTTCTAGAAAGAATGAGGAAATTAATCTTTAAAACATTGGGCACATCTAGACTAGCATTGGTAAGCAGATTAAGAATTAATTAACCCGCTAGAGAGATGGCTCAGTGGTTAAGAGCACTGATTGCTCTTCCAGAGGTCCTGAGTTCAAATCTCAGGAACTACATGGTGGCTCACAACCATCTGTAATGGGATCCAATGCCCTATTCTGGTATATCTGAAGACAGCTACAGTGTACTCATATATATAAAATAAATAATTTTTTAAAAAAGAATTAATTAACTAATAGAACTCTGTTGATTATCTTGGGCTAAAAACAAGTTTTGTGTAAAGTAAAAGCAATCAGTATGTGAGCAAAGGAAGGAGGCCTGGGGTGAAGGCAGCAAGGATCCTTCTACTTTCAGGAGTTTTTATGTAGTAGGGAATTTCATTCCCTATGTAGTCAAGATATAGGCCAGAACTAAAAGTAAGAATCAGTATAACAGAAATAGAAAAAAATCTCTCCCAATTGATTAGAAGGGAAAAAAGGAGACTAAAGAAAATGTCATCAAAACTTGGAAGACGGCTCTGGTGGTAAAGTTATCCTGTTGCAAGCATGAGGTCCTGATTCAGTATCTCAAGAATTCACCACGACTATGACAGTCCACACAAGAACCAACACGGTTCAAAACAGACAAAACTCAAGCACTGAAAATGGAAGTGGACACAAAGTCCCACCCCTAACCAAGAAGCTACTTACAACTGATACCTGCTAAGAGAGAGAAAAGTCTCTTTTCTCCAATAGAGTGAGTGATACAGGGTATACCAACCACACTCCAGGGCAGGCCCCATACAGGAGTAGTTGCCAAGGGAAAAGGTACTAAAGGTACTCCATTTGTGTGTGTGTGTGTGTGTGTGTGTGTGTGTGTGTGTGTGTGTGTGTGTGTGTGGTGTGTGTATGGACACTCCTTGGTGTTTTGTTTTGTTTTGTTTTGTATGGGTTTTTTTTTTTTTTTGGTGTGCTTTGTATATCATTTTATTTGTTTTCTTTTCTCTTTTCAGTTTTTGTTTGCTTGTTTCTTTGTTTTGATTGTTTTCTATCTTTTTTCCTTAGAGAATGAGAGGAGAAAGAACATGAAGCTGGATACGTAGAGGTGTGGGGAGGGTCTAAGAGGAGTAAAGGAGGGGAAACAATGCAATGAAAATATATTATATTTTTTTAATTAAAACAATGTATAGAGACAGACAGTTAAGAAGCAAAACAGGGGTTTTCACCTGTGGGTCGAGACCTCTGCCTGGGCCACCAGGAGTCCATAGCCAACAAGCGCCGGAGAAAGATAACCTCCCAGGAGCTTGGAAGGGCCGTGAGTGGGGTTGAGGGGAGAAGCACCCCTCACCCAGATCTGCCGGGTCTGCCGGGATCCGGGGCCTGAGACCCCGGGAACAGAAAAACTCCAAAACTTCCGGTTTTCACCTGTGGGTGGAGACCTCTGCCTGGGCCGCCAGGAGTCTGTAGCCAACGAACGCCAGAGAGGTGTGGCCTCCCAGGAGCTTGGAAAGGCTGTGAGTGGGGTTAAGGGGAGCAACACCTCTCACCCAGACCTGCACGGATCTGCGTGGATCCAGGGCCTGAGAACCTGGGGACAGAGAAACCCCGAAACTTCCGGTTTTGACCTGTGGGTGGAGACCTCTGCCTGGGCCACCAGGGGCCTGTGCCTGGGGACCTCAGCCTGGGCTACAAGGCTCCACAAGAGATCGGGGAATCCCAGGAGTGATGACACACCTTTGAGCACAGGCAAAACCACCACTTCTGTTAAAACTCACTGGATCAAGAGGGACCCTTGCAGAGCCATCAGGGAATAGGAACCAAGGGACAGCTGGGGACAAGAAGATCCTTCTGATTCTATTCTGCACCCCAGAACTGACCCTGTGTGACAGCTCTCCAAACCCAAACACCTCTCAGAGAGAGCTAGTCTTCAAGGAGTACAGACAGAGTAAGATCAGCTAACATCAGAGTCAACAAGATGGCAAAAGGCAATGGAAAGAACATAAAGGACAGAAACCAAGAGTACTCCGCACCATCAGAACCCAGCTCCCCCACCACAGCAAGCCCTGGATACCCCAACACACCAGAAAAGCAAGACTCAGATCATAAATCATTTCTCATGATGATGATAGAAGACATGAAGAATGAAATGAATAACACCCTTAAAGAAATACAAGAGAACAGAGATAAACAACGAGAAGCCTTTCAAAATGAAATACAAAAATCCATTAAAGAAATTACAGGAAAACTCAATCAAACAGGCAGAATTTCAAGAAAACACACTCAAACAGACAAAGGAAATGCACAAAACTATCCAGGAGCTAAAAATAGAAATAGAAACAATAAAGAAATCACAAAGGGAGACAACCCTGGAGTTAGAAAACCTAGGAAAGAGATCAGGAACCATTGATGTAAGCATCACCAACAGAATAGAAGAAATAGAAGAGAGAATCCCAGGAGCAGAAGATACCATAGATAATATCGACACAACAGTAAAAGAAAATGCAAAACGCAAAAAGCTTCTGACCCAAAACATCCATAAAATCCAGGACACAATGAGAAGACAGAACCTAAGGATAATAGGTATAGAAGGGAGTGAAGATTGCCAACTTAAAGGACCAGCAAATATCTTCGTCAAAATTATAGAGGAAAACTTCCC
>CM052718.1:39221775-39252562 GCA_028551405.1 Uromys caudimaculatus | reverse complement strand
GGAAATCAGTGTGGCGGACCCTCAGAAAAATGGACATAATACTACCTGAGGACCCAGCTATACCTCTCCTGGGCATATACCCAGAAGATGCCCCAACATGTAACAAAGATACATGCTCCACTATGTTCATAGCAGCCATATTTATAATAGCCAGAAGCTGGAAACAATCCAGATGTCCCTCATCAGAGGAATGGATACAGAAAATGTGGTACATTTACACAATGGAATACTACTCAGCTATAAAAAACAATGACTTAATGAAATTTGCAGGCAAATGGATGGAACTTGAAAATATCATCCTGAGCGAGGTAACTCAATCACAAAAGAAGGAACATGGTATGTACTCACTGATAAGCGGATATTAGCCCACAAGTTCAGAATGTCCAAGTTTCATTTAACAGTAACCGCTGGACTGAGAGTGAGGTACCAGATGGAGGGGTTGGAGAAGGGTTTGAAGGAGCGGAGGGAATTGGCAGCTCCGTGGAGGGAGCAAGAGCCTCAATGGGCCTGACCCTCCCCCTGGCCGGCCTGGAGTTCAGACCACTAACCAAAGAATACACATCTATTGACCCATGGTTTGGACTACATATGAGGCAGAAGAATCACCTCGATGGCCATCAGGGAGAAAGGAGAGGACTTTGGGCCTGAGGGTGCTAGAGGCCCCAGTAAAGGGGAATGTCAAGGTGGGAATATGGGAATGTGTGGGCGGGTAGGTGGGAGGAGGAATTCCCTCACAGAGGCGGGGAGGGGGAGGGGATAGGGGGTTTCCAAAGAGGAGACCCAGAAAAGGGGAAACATCGGAAATGTAAATAAAGTATCAAAAAATAAAAAAAAAATGGAGTAACTTAGGGCAGGGCACACCCTGATGGTGGCAGTGACCTTAGTTAGATCTTACCCCCAGAGCTGTGCAGGGTCCACTGACAACTCCGGGGAATGAGAAGACCATACAACTGTTTGTTAGTCCCCTAGAACTGGCCAGGAAGCCTCTGAAAGTAGGCACAGGTCTTGGGTGCCCTTTCAAGGAGTTTTTGCTTTGTTCTATCTGCACTTGTCCTCAGAGAGCTGGGGGCTCCATCACCAAGAGCTATTCAGCCCCCACAGGCTATCTGATTTAGTCTGTTTGGTTCCTTTCCTTAGCATCTGTACTGTGGGCTTTTTACAACTTCAAAGAGCTTCTCACCCATATTCACTAATTAATTCATTACTCTAGTGAGTAAAACCTGCAGCAGTGAGAATGTCATTAGCAAGGATACCAGGGGCTTAGTATTTAAAAGAGGTGGCCCACAGCCAGACACTCTCCACCAGAGCTGTTAACCCCTTCACAGCTGGCTCTGCCTCCACAGGCAAGTGTGGTCCAGGTGGCCACCACACACTTGTATGCTCAGCTACACCAGGCACCTCTGAGCTGTAAGGAGTGGTAACATGTGACTTCTAAGTCACACCAGCCAAACCCATCCTTAACCAGCTGTGTTTTGATTGGCCTGCAAGTTGAAAGAATATATGCTAACTATTGTCAGTTTCTTTTTTCTTTTTGTCTAACTAGAAGACAGACGTTAGGGTTGTATAGATCTGAGTTGTAATTTTGGCACTTTATAAGATGTGCGAGCATTGGCTAAGTGGCTCCCTCTGAGGCTTAATTTCTGTATCTTTAAAATGAAATAGTAATATCTCCTTGAGGGGCTAAATGAGAATAACTGGCAAGATACAAATGGGAGGCTCAGGGCAGAATTAGGCACACAGGGAGTGCTCCATTACAATAATACCGAGTTTACTCAGGAAGTCAGCTCCTGCGCCTCAAGGCATGAGGGACAGAGCTACAGGAGGAGGCCTGGCAGATCCCTTTGGGGGATGGATTAGTTACTTTCTGCTGCCATAATAAAACACTATAACCAAGAGCAACTTAAGGAAGAGTTTATATTGGCTAGAGAGCCAGGGGGCTAGAGGTCCATAATGGTAGGGCGGCATGGTAGCAGAGGGTAGAGCAGGAAGCTGAGAGATGTACCTCAGTCTATCAGTCACACACAGAAAATAAACAGTGAATTCGAAGTGAAGCAAGGCTATGGAATCTCAAAGCCAGCTCCAGTGACATACGTGCTCCAGCAAGCCTTCTTGCCATTAATGTCCCATAACCTTGCCAAACATGACCACCAGTGCTTCAGATACCTGAGCCTATGGGGATGTGTGTGTCATTTCTCATTCAAACTACCACATTCCATCTCTGGTCCCCATAGTTTTATGACCATATCACAATGCAAAATATATTTAGTCCAACTCCTGGGACACCAAAAGAACAAAATAGGCACTTCTATCACACAGGGGTGTAGAACATACATTCCCATTCCAAAGGAAGGAATGGGGGCATAGTGAGGAAATGCTGTGTCAAAGGAAGACTGAAGCCTAGCAGGTCAAACATCAACTCTTGTAGTTCTGTGGCCTGTGTCTGTGACTTTAATTTCAAAGGCCTTCAGTGGCTCTACCCCTCTAGCCTTGCTGCACTCAACACATACACATCTCTCTCTTGGGCTACTTCCAATCCCTGTTTCTAGTTCTTCCTTGGTAGATGATTCATAGCTCTGGCATAAGCAGCATCTTGGGGATCTCTACAGTAACACTGAATTCATCTTCCTGCCTTCATGCCATGCTCTCTCAGGTTGCTTGCCCTCTTAGGGCCTTCTCTAAGCGACTATAGCATTGCCACACATTGTGTAGCTGCAGTGGCTCTCTGAAACTGTGAAGGGAGAATCCAGGACCCCCTTCCTCTTGCATTTTTCGTGCTCCCAAAGCTGGCTTTAAGTGGATGACACTTAAAGCTTGACTACAGCCTGGGATGGACCCTGTCCCTTTCGACTACATTTAGCAGGCACTTTTGTGGGGCAGGAATATATCTCATTCAAACCACCACAGAGAAGAAATTTATTTCAGAGTTGACAGGAAGAAGAGAGAAGAAAGGAGAAAGAAGGAGAAAGAAGGAAAAAGAAGGAGAAAAAAGAGCTAGAGGGGGAGGAGGGAAGCCAGAAGAAGCATTGCAAACACATGCATGCAGAGGCCAAGAAAATGGCAGCCATGATGAAAGAAGAACATGGCGATCAGCTCTGACTTATTCTGAAGACAGACACAGCAGGTCATGAACAGGAAACATCTCTCTAATAACTTAGTAGTTCCCCAGTACCCGAGTCGACTGTGAAAATGACCAGCCTAGCTTCTGTCTTCTGGGTTAACCATGCGTTGTTGCCAAGGACACAAGTCTCTAAGCAGTGAACAGCCAATAACTGGAGACAGAGGACTATTCCTATGGAGAGAAAACTTCTCTCCACTGGGCTGACTGGAATTTGGTTAGAATTTTCTCCAATCTATAATTCTTCCTTTCCCTCTTTTTCACAAATCTGAGTTACATTTTGAGCCCATGGTTCTTGTTGTCTTGTCCTCTTGTCTTTCCCAGACATATCATTTGTGGCTCTAACTCCATCTTCAGTGTGGCTTCCAAGCCAACACCACCTAACACAGTACCTATTATGTGTGATACAATAATTTATACAGTGGGCTTATAATGGCGATCAAGATAAACTTCCCCAATATCATGGAGTTACTGACGATGATTGCAGAAATGACAAAGACTAAGTAAAACTACATATGCAAATAATATGATAGTCTTAGACAGTGAACCTTGCTACTAAAGAACAAATCAAACCAAACCAGAGTGGCTATTTTAGATTGGATGATGTAAGAGAGCTTTTAAAATAGTAATGTTTGACTTGGGATCAGAAAGTGGAGTTGTAAGCTTTCCATTACAAGTAGTAGAGATATTGTATAGATCTAATTAATTAATCAGTTAGTTTTTGAGACAGGGGTTCGCTTTGTAGCTCTCACTACCCTAGAAACCACTGTATAGACCAGGCTGTCCAGAAACTTGTAGCAAAGCTCCTGCTTCTGCCTCCCAAGTCCTGTGTTACAGGACTGTGTCACCATGCCTGGTAAGTTGAATTTGAAGTTTAATTTTATCTTTTGACTTGTCAGTGCCACAGTGCTCAGCTATGTGACTAAATATTATACTTGATGATTCTAAGAGCATATTTTAAAATGAAGGTATGATTTAAATTGATGAAATCTGAGTCAAGCATGCTGCCCTTCAAAATGTTGTGGCTCACATCCAATTGTTGTAGCCCAAATAGAAGAGAAGACCAACGCCCCCTGTACTAGAGAGAACTGTACCCTGCTCACTTGAAGATCAACATCAATTCTTCTTGGTTCTTCAACCTGACATCCTTTGGACTCAGATTGTAGTACTGGATCTTTCTGAATCTTTGCACTACTTTTAAGATTTTGATCTTGCCATCCTCCATAAGGACATGAAACAATTCTCCAAATATGGTTCTTTCCATATACATATTTATCGATTAGTGCCCATTTCTCTGGAGAACCATGGAGTGTTCTAGGAAGAAGGAAGAACTATCTTAAAAACTGTAAGGTTTTAGATCAGAATCAGCAGAAGACCCACGTGGCTGAGGTAGGGATGTGGGATGTGAAGAGAGACGAGTTCTTAGAAAAAAATTAGAGAGGACTCTTTACTAGTTAGTAAGGGTGGAAGCCATGTTCCAAGGGATTATGGACCAGGGGGTGGTAAGGATTTGAAGCTCCATGTCTATACAATTCTTCAAGGCATTTAATATTTACTGTATAAAGAAACACGGTTGGAGGTGGGTTCTAGGAAACAAAATCTTGCTCTTGGGTTTTGTCAGGCAAATGAGAGATCTTGATGCAGCTGGTGGGAGAGAGGGAAGAATTGGTGGGAAGGAATTTCAGACATGGAGGAATCTTGGGGCATTGTAGACGGTTGAACGATGGCCTATTTCTATGCCCTAATGCTCAGGCCCTGTGAATGTGTATGGACAAAATTCTTTACAATTTTAATTAAGGTAAGTATCTTGTGATGAAATCACCTTGACTATGAAGGTGGGCACTGAGTGCCATGATAAACGTTCTTATAGGAGACACAAGAGAAGACCCAGAGATGTAAAGAGCAACTAACCATGGGGCAGAGCTTGGAGTGATGATGCCATAGAAACTAAGCATCACTGGGAGCCACTGGAACCTCCAGAGGGCATGTGGCTTAGCTATCAACTTGAATTAGGAGCTCTGGATCTTGGGATTCTAACAGAGAGGAAACTAAGATAAGAGAGATGAATCCAAAGTTCCATCCCTTGCTTTCAAGCACAGGGCTCTCACCTGTCTACAGAGAGTGCTCTGGCTTCAAGTATCGTGTTTATGATATAGTCTGTTCTTTCTGCAGCTGCGTTTGAAATTATTTGTATTTCCACTCTAGGAGGCCAAGTGCTAGAGGGAAATGCCACACACAGCCCTTGAAGATGAGCACGCTGAGCTTCCTGGATCTTGCCTCTTGCTGTGTACTAGTTTCAGTCTGTGCCAGTCTTCGTGAGTACTGAAAGGGCTAATTTATACAGAATACAGCTCAGGCCCTGGACCCAGAGTAGGTGATGAAATATCTCCTCACTTATCTTCAGTGAGCTACATTCATCTTCATCCCCCCTTAAGAGCTCCCAGGTACAAAAACTTTACAATGGGGATTGTTGGTTGGGGTTCTGCTTTACTGCTTCGGGTGATGGTCCTGTTTATTTTTTCAGTAACATCTGCATAGGAAGACATGCATCTTAGCATTTACATGACTAATTCTGGCAATCCCAAGATCCAAACATTCTGATATTTGCTTTATGGATGTGAGAAAAGATCTGAAGCCATGTTGGGTACCCAGGTCTGGTTCTATGTCTTAAACACTACTGGTAAAGCAGTCTTTAGGAAAGAGAGTGGGTGGGAAGTTGTTGGCATCAGGTGCCTGAGAGCCAGGATTCCTCTCCTTGTAGCCTGCATTCCTCAGACTAAGCCCAGCACCAGCTCGAGTCCCAGTTTTGTTCCATCCCCCTCCCCCACCCTGTGTCTTTCTTGTTCTTGTCCCACCGTGAGTGTGGGGAGGGTTAAAGTATGCTGCTGAAACTGCATCTCTTTGCAGATCTTTCCATAGAACATTTAATGGCTGGTAATGACTCTGACCCAGCAGCAACCATCTAGTGAACTTCAACTTGGCATTTCAATTAGCGCACTGATTGTTGGGCTTAGCTTTTCATATGTTTGTGGGGGGAAGCTTTAGTGTGGGAGCAGTCAGCTAAGGGACCGATTACCGTGGCACTTCTTGGGGAGAATAAACAACCTTATTACGATTGCTTTGGTTGTGAGGAGAAGTCTTCAGACATTTCTCTGCATAGAGATAGGCTCATTGCCCGCAGTTACCAGAGAGTGTTGGGGACAGCGAGAGTTTCCTTCTTCTGGTCCTCTTTCCTCCCCTCCCTTTTTCCCCTCTTCCTCCATTTTCTTTATATTTTCTTTCTTTTCTTTTCTTTCTTTCTTTCTTTCTTTCTTTCTTTCTTTCTTTCTTTCTTTCTTTCTTTCTTTCTTTCTTTCTTTCTTTCTTATGTTAAGGGCTCTGATTGAAGAATGGAAACATATTGTCTCCAGTTCTCCTTGGTTCATGGAAATAGACAGGGTCAGTTAACAGTTGAACTTGGACCTACAGACACACACAGACACACTTACACAGACACACATGCACACACACAGACATACATGTACATACAAACACACACAGACACACACACATACACAGACACACAGACACACAGATAAAGACACAACAGATACATACACATACACACACACACGAAAACACATACACAAGACTCACTGTAATGTTTTAAAACACGTAATTGCATGCTGCAGTACTCTCCTGAGGGGCTCTATAAGCCCTCAAACCTGCCTTCATCTTTCCTACCTCATGCCTGGCTTCTTTTATCTTCAGTGGGATAGGATTTGGGCTAAAAAGACTTGGGCTTTAATTCAGTCTCTATTTAGTAGCTTCATGAAGTTGCTCAGGTTGCTGAGATTCTGAATCTATTTGCTTATCATCATTGAAAAGTCAAGAGGATGGCAAAAGTAGAGGCTTGCACAAGGGAGCTCAGTGCCCTCTGATCTCCCTTTTCTTTGCAGGATGGTCTTCAGAGCCTTTCCTTCAAGATCTCAGTCATCTTCCATCATATTTAGAGTCTGAGTTTCTAGGTCATAGGTTTGATAGAAGGTTGTGATTTATGGTATGTTTGTGGGAGGGACTTTGAGATCCTATGGAAGTGATTTGTTCTGTAGATACTACACACAAAATGCAGCATCCATGAGAGAGACACAGGAGAGAAGGAAACAACAAAGAGAGCTGATATAGCCCGAGCGCCTCTAGCATGCCCTCTTTCACTTTCATTTGACTGATGAAGAGCTCAAAGGGCAAAGCTTAATGTGACTCAGATTGGAAATGGTCTTCAAAGCTGGAGTGTTCAGAACCTAAGCAGTCTGTGATGTGGTGAGCAGACTTAAAAGAGGTACAGAGTCACACAGGGAGCCATAGAAAGATAGAATGGTGGGTGGCACGGGGCACACAGGAGCAATGAAGGTGACTGACCCCACGGATGCCTATTACATCCGGCTATCACACGTGTAACTTGCCTTTGATAGGTCTCTAGAGTTCATTTCATCCTGACTTTCTGGATTATCTCTTCTTTCTTAAATAAAGTCAGGATTTTTGATTACTGTTAGAAAATAAAGAGCACTTTGTTTTGAGATTACAAAAAGCTCAGGCCTGTAAAAATCGTAAACTTTCAGTTTAATCTACTGCAAGGATAGGATTTTGGTAGCATGTAGTGTAATCACACAGTATGCTCCTATTCTCTTTGAAGTTTTCCCATCCCTGCTTCAGGCTGGGCTGCTGCTGCAGGAGGGTAAGGGATGCTAGCTGGCTTCATCTTGCCTCCTATGGACCAGGTCCTGTTTCTGATCCTTCCAGAGTTAGCCTCTGGGGAGAAGGCATTTGGAGAAAGGTCACTTCACAGTAGTCTTCTTCCATGGCCTCTGTACAGTTGTAGAGTAGTTTTTATAGGAAGCTTGTCTGAGTTTGTCCTGAGACTTGTGCTGGTGATCTCCTGTAGCGTCCCCTAGACAGTGGCAGATCTCTTCTGAACTGTCACTATGATGACCCTCTTAGACCCAAAATTCAAGGTGACCTTCTTCACTTCCACCCATGCATCTCCTTCAGACTAGGCGTTTGATTGAATGTAATTAAAGACAAAAGGCCATTCAGTTTCGTAAAATCAATCTCCCATGCCTGGAAGGTGCTTACCTTTTTTTTCAGTTGTTGATAGAGCACTGCACAACATATTTTTATTTTGCTACCAGCAAGAAAGAATTCAGTTTTTTCTGTGTCTGAGAGTCTTTTATCTTATACTTTCCAAAATCTAGGTGGTATTCATGTTCTGCTCCCTAAAGGCAGCCCATGAAACCTTTCCCCTTTGCTTCAATATGAATGGAGATAGACTTATCCAACTACTTTTGAAGTGGATTTGAGGCCCATACCACAGGAGATGACCCATGGTTAGTACTGTATACCCAGTGAAGGACTCAGGCCCTGGAGAAGAATGCACTGCTGTTGTTTAGCTAAATTGTCATGGCACTAAACTGCAATCTAAATATTTATGTTTCTAGCCATAGACAAATTCTATTCATATCCTTAATCAGAGAAACTTCCCTTTGCTGTGAATGGTAGAGTGCAGAATTTCAGGGCCACTCTTGATGCTTAAAAATTGACAATTGAGTGCTCTGCTCTAAATAGGACACTTATGCCATCCCGTCCAAGGCTCAGGAAATAACACAGGAGAGGGAGTGGAAAGAAAATAAGAACCAGAAAGTAGAGAGAAGGGCAGTGTGCTGTGATCTTTGGGCAGGACATAACTATTGCAAGCATGACCTTACAGCAGCTGCAGTAGCCCACCTTGGGCCTGTACAAGGTCACGCCTGGGGACAGGCAAGCATGGAATGCAGAGGTGCTGACGGCACTCTACTCTTCTTCCCTGAGTTATTTGTTACTGGTGGGTTCTGGTGGAGAGATGGTCATTGGCTTTTGTTCTGTGTCCGACAGTGAGCTCTCCAGTCTGGATAATTCCAAACCCATGGGCACAAAGATTGCCCTAGTTAAACTCAGTGGGCCATCAAACAAAACAAAAAGACATGAATGTGGGAAATGGACTTGCAGGGAGAAAGGGGAGATGTCAGTGCTGAGAGAGAGAAAGAGGTGAGAGTAAGCAACGCATTTTATACTTGTATGAAATTGTCAATGAGCAAATTTAATCAATGAAAGACAAAGAACGAATAAAGTTTTAAGCAGATTGTATCCAGAAAATAAGGTTAAGTCTTTTAGTTGGGTGGTAATTTGTGTGTGTTATGTATGTATGTATGTATGTATGTATGTATGTATGTATGTATGTATGTATGTATGAGTGACGTGTCTGAGTGATGTGTTACATATGCACACGTATGTATGTGTGGTGTATTTGTATATTTGGTATGTGTGTCTGAGAGTGTGAGTACTGTGTGCGTAGTGTATGTGATGCATGTCTCTCTCTCTATAATGTGATGTGTTTGTGTGTGTGGTATGTGTGATATGTGGTTTTGTGTGTGACGTGATGTCTGTTGTATGTAAATGTGTGTGTGGTATTATGTGTGGTGTGTTTGATATGTGTATATTTGTATGTGATGTGTTTGTGTGCATAGTATATGTGATATATGTGTTGTGTGTTTTGTGTGTGTGATTTTGTGATGTGTATGTTTGTATATGTGTGTGCATGTAGTGTCTGTGTATCTGTGTGGGGTGTGTTTGTGTATGATGTGTGTGGTGTGTATGTGTGTAGTGTGTTTGTGTATAATATGTGTGGTTTATAGTGTGTGTGTGTTGTGTAATGTTATACATGTGTGTGTTTGTGTGTGTGTGTGTGTATAGTATATGTGTGGGTGATTTGTGTAATATGTGTGAGCATGATTTGTACAATGTGCGTGTAGTGTATGATGTGTGTGTGTGTGTGTGTGTGTGTGTGTGTTGTGTATGTGCATGTTTGTGATACGGTGTGTGTTACTTCCTCTGTCTGACTGCATCATCCTTGAACTGCATTTTCCTGAGGACAGATCTGAAGCTCATTTTAAACAGCTCTTAGTGGACCCTATCTTTCCTCATCTTTTAGAGATCAATGGAGTCCACTGAAATCACTAGCACATAGTGTCCATTTGCCTTCCCAGTCACTAAGAAGACCTCTTGATTTGAAGAATCTTACTGTTAAAGATTTACAGTGAGAAGGCTTGCCTCTAGTAGGAGCTTTATGACTCTAGGTTTCATGGGACAGCTTCTGAAGGGAGATCTGAGCAGGGTCTTGGGGACAAAAGGGCATGGTCATAGGGGACGTGCTCTACCAGCTTGAGAGGGAACAGGATATGCATCTCAGGACCAGCCTGTTTCTTACTGGTGGCTGTGGTGTTGGCTCCTTATCACACCTTTACTCAAATTTGGCAACATCAGGTCCTGGGTCGTCATTCCCCTCTGTCTTTGTGAGCAATCGTGTACTGGTTGAAGAGGAGGCCATTGAGGCTACAGACAGGCTCCTTGGAGAGAAGCATGGACTGCTGCTTTGGAATAGAGCCTCACAGTAGAGGTTTCTTTTGTCTCGATTTAGGAAAAGTCATGGGGTTTTCCTCATTGACTTTCTGAAAACTCTCCTAGGCGACAAGGAACACGTTGGTTATTGCCAAGGTGGAGACGTAGATCTGCCTTTCCTATTTACAGTGCTTTTGGCACTGATTCTAAGTTAAAGTTTATTTTATTACTGTTGTGAAGAGACCAATTAGTGCCTGCCTATGGTATCCCCACAGTTGGTATGTCTAGATATCAGATAAGTAGGTTGACAAGCAGCAGTCACAGAAACCAAGGATGCTTTGAACCTTTGGTGCCTCAAACCATGTTTAGAGCCTTAGAAAAACTCATCTGATTCAGTCCACACAACCACCTCTGGAGATAGGTATGTTGTCATTTTGCCGTTGTTTTCTTACACAGAAAGAAATACAAACTCACAGTGACAGTTTATACTCCTGTAACAGAATGTCATAGATCGGGTAGTTTGTAAACAGAAATGTATCTCTCAAGGTTCTGGAGGCTGAGATTTCCAATATAGAGGCACAGGTAGAGTTGGTGTTGAATGAGGGCCCATTTCCTGGGTAATAAACAATGCCCTCTTGCTGTGTTATCACCTGACAGATCTCTGGGGTCCATTTTAAAGAGCACTGATGCCGCTATGAAGGCTTCATCTGTCTTCAAGACTTAACTAACTTCCACTCCCAGTCCCTGTACCATAACCTGGAGGGGTTGAGATAGCAACATGTGAATTTGGAGGAGACAGACCCATCATATGATTGTATATTACTCACTAAAGATTATGTCACTAGTAAGGGTTACAAGTGGGACTCCAACCTAGGTATGTTTAGGAAGGATTTACAAGAGCTCTTTACATGAGGCAGGTGGAAATAAAAGGGGTTTTCAGACAAAATCACTTCATGTCCATTTCAATTACTTATTGAAGGAAGGCTAATCTGAGAGAAAGGTTATCTTTGCTCTGCTCTTAAGACAAACAAGATAAAATCTAATCAAACTTACTAGTCACTAACTCAATCAGGCTCGGTATTAGCCTGAGTGCTTCAAAGCACCTGATCTCATTTAATTTTCTCAGTATCCTGTAGGATGGTGATTAAGATCTCCATCTCTACAGGTAGGGTCACTGAAGTTCATCCTGAATTAATCTGAACTAGCTGCATGGGTCTGGTGTTGCCAAAGTCAGGTTCAAACTGTGAGGGTTAATCTCTTCTGTGAGATCAACAGGCAGGGCTTTGGTTCTTCAATGCTGGAAACAAACTGTTTCAAAATGAAGTGACAAAAGTCACACCATGTCATATGCTCACATATTCCTTTTGGGTTATGGATTCTGATGATAAATGCAAAATGAGTTCCCCAGGAGATGGGAGGGCACAGCTGGAGCAGCATTAACTGTGGGTGGCATCTGAGTGGGTCAACTGGTGGTATCCATGTAGGGCTATCTCTTGGTCCTTCTTCATATCAATGCTGCTGGGGCTGGACTATTTCTCTGTACTCTCATGCCTGGTGTCTGTGTTGGAAGGCTGGCGCAGGTGGGTCTGTTTAGGTTTTTCTCTTTCTGCCTACTCAGAGAACATGGTTAGCCTCCGGTTCCTCATTAGAAGTTATTTCAGGGTAGATAGAGTTCTTTTTTAAAATATATTTTTCTTATAGATTATATATTGTGTATGGGTGTTCTGCCTGCATGTATGCAGTGTACAATGTACATGCAGTACTCACACTGCCCAGAGAGGGCACTGGATCTTCTTTCTGATACTGGAATTACAGATGACTGTGAGCTGTCATGTGGGTACTGGGATTCAAACACTGGTCATTTGGAAGACCAACCAGTGCTTAACCACTGAGCCATCTCTCCAGCCCTAGATGGAGAACCCCAAGTAATCCCCCAAGAGGCTCTGGGAAGAGCTTCAAGTCTCGTTACCAGGTCTTGAGAATCCCAGACATTTTCTCTAACATTTTCTGTTTGTCAGGAAACTCATCAAATCTATTACAGTATCTCAAAGGGAAGAAAGGAGAACTAACTTTTCAATGGATGGAACGGCAAGGAATTCTCACCTCTGTTTTTCATTGTGATAAAATTTACATAACATAGTTTGTAACCTTTTGGTTGTTTGTAAAGCATACATGCGTGATATTGTTGCACCAGTGCCAGCCTTCCACATTTCCAGAAATTTCCCCAATTCTGCAGGCTGAAACTTTCTACCCTTTACACAGGGACGCCCACTCCTTCTTATCCCAGCTCCAGGCAGCTGCCTGCACTTTCTGTCTTTTTTAATTTGACTGTTTTGTGTATCTCATGGAAGAAGACCCACATGGCATTTGCATGTTTGTTGCTGGCCTATTTCACTTAGCTTAGTGCTTTCAAGGTTCATCCATGTTGCATGGTATGTCAGAATTTCTCTTTAAAACCAGGGAACATTGTAGACATCTTTAATCTCCCACTGCTATTCAATTTCAAAGCCTCATTGGCCTGTCAGAAGTGGGAAACAGAATAGAATTCTGTCATGGAAATATCTTCCTAGGCTTGACTTGTGGACTTAAGCTGAATTAGTCTTGGCAATATGGCTCAGACAGACCTAATAAAATAGGATTTGGGATTCTGCTTTATTCCTATTTTGTGATGTAAATGTAAACTATAATTAGATGGGTCTAGACTAGAATGGTTTTACCATTTGTAGGGAAATGTGCTGTGTGCGTTTGACAAATTATCACTGCTGTGCTTACTTTCAGTTGCAAGTTAGAGGTATATTACGGACTCAGTGTTTGAATTTTAATCAACTTCACGTCTTGGAACCTAACTCCCTGAGTCATGGTATTAAGAAGCTGGGGCCTTTGAGAAGTGTTGAGGTCTTGAGGATGGGGTTTTCATGGAGTGGATTAACACCCTAATGAAAGAGGTCCCCCCAAATCTATTTGCCTCATTCTTTCACTAGATGAGGACAACCAAAAGGCCGTATCTAAGAGGAAAGAGTCTCACTTGATTGCCGTGACCTTGGGTGTTCCAGCTACTAGACCCATTTCAACCAACCATTATTAACTGGCTATAAATTACTTAGTCCAAGTTATATATTTTTTGACAGTGCAAGCAGACTAAGATAGGGCATAGGAGAGAAGAAAAAAAGTGAGTATATTAGGGTCTTAGAGTAAATACAGGCTCTGAGCTACAAGATGACAGAACTTGAAGTAAGCTTGGAGATCAGATATTCTTAATGATTCATTTTACTGACAATAAACAGTTAACTTGTTTTGACTCTGACTTTTTTTTTTTTTTATGATACTGGCATGTTTACCATTCCTACTTTATCCAAGGTGGTCAGAGCACTTGAGTTAGGAATCTCTATGTATCAGTAACTATAAAATGGGAATATTTTTAAGAGTGCAGTACTCTTTGAAGAAGTTTTAAAGGTTTCTTTTCATTTTATTATTACTGTGTGTATGTGTGCATGTGGGCACACGTGCCACAGTCCATGTAAGGAGATCAGAGAACAACTTCATGGAGTTGGTGTTCTCCTTCCATGGGTAAATCAAATAACTCTGTTATTTATTTATATGTGTACAAATGTCTTGCCTGCATGTATGTGAGTGTACCATATGTCTGCCCCCAGACATCAGAAGAGGGTGCTGGATTCCCTGAAACTAGAGTTGAGAATTATGGTATGCTACCATGTGGATGCTAAGGAACTGAAACCAGATTCTCAGGAAGAGCAGCCATGGCTCTGGCTTCTGCATTGTCTGATTTTGAGTTTAACCATAGCACTTTCTGTTAGGATCCTATGTCTTAAGGGAAAAAAGTCATGTGCAGATTTAAGGAAATTCCTAGGCCAAAACAACAACAACAACAACAACAACAACAACAACAACAACAACACCTACTGATTTTCTAGGTGAGAACTAGAGACCAGCTCTCCTAACCTCTAGCATCTCTATTTACTAAGCTACATGGGTTGCTTATTTACTTTTCAATGTGTGCATGTGTGTGAGAATGCAGGTGTGGGAATACCATGGTAAGACTATAGAGGTCAGAGGACAACTCTCAGGAGCTGGCTCTCTCTTGCCACCTTGTGGGATCAAACTCAGGTTGGCAGCCTCATACACAAATGCTTTTACCAGCTGTGCTAGCTCTCTGGACCTACATTTGGGTTTGAATGGCCAGTGGTTGTTGATGCCCTGAGCAAGGTCCCATAAGACTCTTTTGAGTTTCTTTCTGTGTCTCATTATCCCAGGGTTTATAGTAGTTAACAAAGCTATATAAGGAAGTATAGAATATCTATTACTATTACCTCATGCACTTTGTATGTATAAAATCTTTTAGGATTCAAGCAAGATAGCTCAGCAGGTAAAGGTGCTTGTTGCCCAATGGTGCATTGAGACATGTTAATCCCTGCAGCCCATGTTTACCCATGGAAGGAGAACACCAACTCCATGAAGTTGTTCTCTGATCTCCTTACATGGACTGTGGCACGTGTGCCCACATGCACGCATACACACAGTAATAATAAAATGAAAAGAAACCTTTAAAACTTCTTCAAAGAGTACTGCCCTCTTAAAAATATTCCCATTTTATAGTTACTGATACATAGAGATTCCTAACTCAGGTGCTCTGACCACTTTGATAAAGTAGGAATGGTAAACATGCCGGTATCATAAAAAAAAAGTCAGAGTCAAAACAAGCACTCACAGTAGAACTGCTTGGCCTCACTGCACTGTCATATGCAATGGTTTCTATGTTATTCCGCCTCTTTAAACATCAGAACTCTCTGTGCTCTTGGCTTCTCTCTTCATACTGCTTCACAGCGTTCAGAAGCCTGAGAAAGGCTTTCTCTAATAGTTGTCATGCCATCAGAGTCAGGAGGTAGAGGATTTTTTTTTTTTTTGTAGAGGGTGAAACTGGCCGCACATTTGGGGAAGAGTGATGTGCCAGGTTTAGGTTAGCTGTTTCGACAGTGACCTCCTTTGTCCATGTTCATTGTCTTTGGTTGAGGATGGACAGAGTCTAGATGTCAGGGACATGCAGAACTGGAGCCACTTAGTGATGGTAGCAATTATTTCTGGGCACCTGAAGAGACTTACAGTGTCATCGCCGTGAATGACTGTCCCTGCAAAGATGTTTTTATAAGGCAAGAGGAAGGGGTCCCTCAGAAGAATCCTCGCCATGGAAACCAAAGGTTTGATACCTTGCTGTTCTAACTGCTTCATAACAGGCGTTCGTTGGGTCTCTGGAGTCTGAATAGTCTTCTGAAGTCTTTACTTGAAGATACAATGCCAGTTTCATCCTTAGGAACTCTGGATTTGACTTTTAGGTGCTTCATGAGACTGGCAGAGGGTTCTTGTGCTTCTGTCCTCAGGGACTGTGATTCAGTGGTTTACCCATACTCAGTAGGTATTCAAGAAATATTGGGTAGGAGATGAAAGAGTTGTGAATTGCTCTAAATTAGGTATTGCAGGTACCAGTAGTGGAGATAACAGAGTGTTCTTGCTTATAACCTTCATTCTTCCAGGGATTCAGACAGTGGGAGATGAGGAGATAAAGAGAAAGAATGACCAATGCAAAAATTCACTTTAGCTGTAAAGAAAAGGTTAGAAACCATACTATGTTATTAGTATTTGCCTCCATCAAATCAGGATTTTCTCACATTCTACCGAGGCCCCATCTCTATCACCACCACCACCACCACCACCACCACCACCACCACCACCACCACCACCACTACCATCACATATCAATCCCTTATTATCCTGATCTGGAAAGAGATTTATCAGCTATGTTCAAAGCGAGTTCTGAACCCACATGGTAGGGTCAAGCATTTGGAACATGGTTCACACAATGAGAGACAACATCTTGGACATGATCAAGGGACACTTTTCATCTACAAAACAGGGTAGAGGGATCCTAGCACACAGCAAGGCAGTCCTGCCCCCTGAGGACAAGGAGTTTACCCCATGGCTTGTGTTCTGGTGACCACATGGGACCAATTTCAACCACCACTTGAAACCACAGAGAGCGTTTTGTGTGCTGATACGTTTTATTTTTATTTTTTTGTTTTTGGTAAAAGTAAATGTAACACACAGGATTGACAGGATTGATCCCAACCTTCCGGGGCCAGCAGCTCCTTTAGAGTCAGAGAGGAAGTGTCTTTTAAATCACTGTGCAAGTTACTTCCTGAAATGACAACAACCCCCTGTTCTCTAACTGCAGGAGAGTGCAGGACAGGCTCCAGGGACAACCACTGTGTCACAGCTTCTTCTCACTGGGTATGAGGAGCACGGTTCCTCCCTGAGCTCTTCCTAAGCAGATCCTTAGCAAGCAAAAGGTGAAGGAAGACTACAATTACTACCTCCCAACTCTCCTGGTACAGGGAGCCATTGCTGAATGCGGACCAAGAACCCCCAGAGGTGTTATTCTGACTAGATGCTATGAAGGGAGAGGGTGCAGGGGATAAAAATACCAAAATGAAAGTGAGAAGCATAGGGCCCCATCTCCAGCTATAACTTAAACCTAAGATTCTAAAGATGTAGTCAGTGTGGCAGGTGCTGGGGAGGGTGCAGGAGGCGTGAGCAGGCGGGGAGGGTGCTCTTGGGAATGGCGTCTGCCTGTTCGCCTTCACTTCACCTTACTCTGAGCAGCCATAGCTTCTATGGCTTTACACACGGTCTTGTTGAGCTTCAAGGTTCTGTCCAGTTTATAGACAATGGGCACGCTAAGCTCCGTGACAGCCTCTTCAGAGAGACCCTACAGATGCTTGATGACGCCCCGGAGGCGTTGGCATGGGCCACAGTCAGGGCCCTTGCCCCTTGATCTGGGGGCAGTTTCTTCAGTCCAGAGGGGCAGTGTTCTGGCAATAGTGTCCTTCGGGCTCTCACAGGAGGGTAGCAGGCCATCAGTAATATCTGTGGTCCTCACTGATATTTCTATAGAAGAGATGACTGGGCTCTATTGCAAGATTGCCTCCAGATCTTCACCTGCTCCTCGCCATGCTTAGCAGCAATTTCTGCTTTATTGAGACCTGTCAGACCCCATTGTGTCACTCTCTGAGGCACCAGCTCCTGGCCACTGGCAGCCACATCTGCCCTGCGCAGACTGATCCAGATTGCTCTCTTCTGCATGGAGGTGAAGCAGGTGTCAAACTCATAGTCAGCATCTCCTAATGTCTGCCTGCTGTACTTAGTCTCCAAGCTGTTTTCCGGGTTCCGTGGGCTCTTGCTGTGCTGGATCAGCATCAGCTTATAGGTGGTCATGGTCGTGGCAGGGGACACTGCAGTGACTCTCATCCTTCTTCATCTTATCATCATCATCATCATCATCATCATCATCATCATCATCATCATCATCATCACAGTATTATCCAGGGATGGAATGCAAGGCCTCATGCATATTAGGCAATCATTCTATCACAGATCTACACCCCAGACCCATTTATTACGTAATAAAATGTTTATAGTCAATATTTTGAGCTGGACTTAGAATTCACATCTTGTGAAGGTCAAGATTCCACTAGAACATGATTAAGTGAACAAGTAAATTCATGGAATGGGTGCCTTTGCCCAGATTATTCAGCATCACTGAAGGACGTGTGAAGAGGAAACCGCTTGGCTTCCTTCCTCATGCATCTCTGATACTGTGACTGATGGCCTTCCTTTTTTTTTTTTTTTTTTTTTTTGGACATGAAGAAAGTTCATACCAAAAAGGACAATAGGAGAGGAAGTGTTTTGTTTTTGTTTTTGTTTTTTTTTGTTTTTCTGAAAAGCCGTGATGTTTCATTTCCTGGGCCAACTTGCTCAGACAGTGGGTGCCCAGAAAACTGCTTAAAATTTCTTCTCGCTGTGTCTGTGAGGGTGTTACTGAATGTGATTAGAACAGAAGTTAGTAGACAGGGCAAAGCTGGTCATTCTCAATCCCAACACCAATAAGCAGACTTCTTCCATGGCCTCGGAGTTCTAAGTAGAATATAAGGCATAGGAGGGAGAGAACCACTCTCTCTGCTTCACCGTTTTTGACATAATTCCTCTGGATAAGAAATGGAGACGTTGAAGACGGGACTAAAGGAGCTGAGTGGGTTTGCAGCCCCATGGAGGGAGCAACAGTGTCAACTGGCCTGACCCCCTGGAGCTCCCGGTGACTGGACCACCAATCAAAGAATACACATGGAGGGACCCATGTCTCCGGCTGCATAGGTGGCAGAGGAGGGCCTTGTTGGACATCAGTGGAAGGAGAGGTCCTTGGGCCTGAGGGTGTTCGATGCCCCAGTGTAGGGGAATGCCAGGGAGGGAAGACAGGAGTGGGTGGGTGGGTGGGGGAGCACCCTCATAGAGGCAGGGGGAGGGAGATGACATAGGGGGTTTCCGGAGGGGAGACCTGGAAAAGGGAAAAGATTTTAAATGTAAATAAAGAAAACATCCAATAAAAAAATAAAAAAAGAAATAGCACCTAGGCTATTGGCTCTGCTGCTCTCAGGCCTCCTGGCTCTAACTGGAGTTGTACCCCCAAGTGGGTCTCCAGTGTACAGAGAGCAGATCACAGGCCAACTTCTTACCGTCTGCATTATGAGAAACTGTTCTTCAGTAAAGATTTGACTTCTCTGGATAATCTTGGTTCATGTAGAACCTTATATGTAAGTGATGGTTAATACTGACTGTCAACTTGACAGGATCTGGAATCACACACAAGACAAGTCTTTGGGTATGTTTGGGAGAGCTTTTCTTGATTGAGTTAACGGAGGTAGGAAGCCTCACCCCAATTGTGGGCAGCACTGTACCAAAGGCTGGTGTCCTGGACTGAATGAACAAGGCAATCCTTCTGCCAGCATTTACTGGTCTGTGCATCTTGACGACAGAGACAATGTGACCTAAGTAGTCTTCCTATTACTGCAGCCCACAGAGATGAGCTGGCTGTTTTCCCATTAACGAAAAACCAAACAAACCTTTTCTTTCCTTGAGTTGCTTCTTGTCAGGCATCAAGCACCATGGGAATTAACTAAATGCACATATGGGGAGAGGTAGTAAACCAGAACTGCAGTGAATGGGCTCTAGTTAGTGCCAGAACTGGCTTCTAATCCTAACCTTTCTAATGACCAGACATGTGAGCTTGGGCAAGCTCCTCAACTCTCCCGAGTATCCCAGCTGCTTTTTCTGCTAAACAAGCATCAGATTCATAGGAGAGGTTTTTGTTTGCCATCCAACATCCACATGACCTTCCATGCTTTCTAATCAGTCTCCCGCCCTTACCTAAGCCAATCACAGCAATAGTTTGAGAATGCTTATGGAATCCATTCCTGGTCAAGGAGACACGGACACAGTTTTGCTTGCCAGTACATTTGGATATGAGGTTTGGAGCTATTGTGATCATGTGGCCTTGAGGAGTCAGGATGTCTGAGCACAGTAGAGGAGATGAGGAGGCAATTGGGCCCTTTCTTAGTGGCACCAGTAAATTAACCAATCAGAGTCACCTACCTCTGGACTTCTTGTGTTATTAGAATGCTCCTCATGGGTTAAACTCTGTGGGAGGGCTTTCTGCTTCCTAAAATTGAAAGACTCTTAAGCCATACACTCAGTGTTGTTTAAGTTTAGTAGGTAGTAAATAAATTAGCTCATATAAAAGCCTTCACACATGGCTTGGCATTCAGTAAAGAATCAATAAATCTTAGCTTTAATATAAATATGACAAAATCTATTATGTTCACCACTGGGGATGGTTTAAGTACAATTCTTGTTTAATTCAGTTTTTCAGAAGATTTTACAAGACAGGAAAATAAATGAGGTGACTTTTTATTTCTCTTCACACTTATCACTAAACTCCTGTCCCAGAGGGTTGTATCATTTTTACTGTGACTAGGAAATATGGGAAAGTGCCTCTTCTCCTTCATGCTAGCTGGATGTGACCGTTAACTTTGATCATCAACTTGACCGTAGTAGGAAATCCTCGGGTATTAGAGAGGTACATCTTTGGGTGTATCCGTGTAGACGCTTCCAGAGAAGATTAACTGCTGGGGATCCTTCCACCATCTCACCGGGTGAAGTCATGGGCTGAGAAAAACGGTTTAGAAGAGAAAAGCAACCGAATGCTTCTATTGTTTTTCTTTTGCTTCCAGATCCACAGAGGTGAGCAAGTAGCCATTCTGCTGGCACAGCAATAGGTTCTACCTTTGTGTCTCCTCTACTGTGATGGACTGTAGTATCTCTTGAACTTGAGGCAAAATACTTCCTTCTTCATAGTTGCCTCCTGTAGTGAATTTAGCCATAACATCAAGCAAAAAACATATAAATTACTAGTATCTGGAATTAGGATTTAAAACAAAACTTTTCCAGTAAGCAAATTAAGGAATCATTTCAGTTTCGTGTTTCTGACTAGAAGATCTTTAAAATAGTATTCTGGTGTCAAAATACTTTGACATTGGCTGAGGTTCCATTCTGAAGTGCTTTCTAACTGTTCTACAGGCGTCTAGGAAGGTGCCTCCCTGCTCCCCAGTAATATATAGTAGCTTTCTAGTCTGAAACAATTAAAGGCCTGGCATCATTTGTCTTTGTGTTATACTGGGTCGTCTAGAATTCCCTGGCTGAGTCTCATCTGAACTTTTTGAGTTTTCGTAGCTGTAGGAATAGAAAAATCGTTGGTAGCCAACACCATGGATGGAGTCTCCTTATCAGGGCTCTCACTAATGTATGCGCAGCCCCAAGACACTGTGTTTCAGGGCCTCTGTCTACATGAATAATCTGAGCCAACACCAGTCAGCATGTCGGTTCCATTTAGTGACTAAATATTGTATGCTTTCTCCCCCTTGGCTGATGTGTTTTTCAGTTTGGCAATAGTAAGCTAGGATTCAAAACAGCAAAATAAGCAAGACATGATTACAATAGCATAAATAGGTGAGAGTGATAGCTTGGCTCAAAAAATAGTCCTGGAGTAGGAAGAATAGATGATCTGAATTTGCTTAAGTTGGGAATATGTATTATTTTAATATAATATAATATAATATAATATAATATAATATAATATAATATAATATAATATAATATAATATAATATAATATAATATAATATAATATAATATAATATAATATAATATAATATAATATAATATAATTAATATATATTAAGAATATATATGCACATATATAACTTTCATAAGTACCTTTCTTTTTTTAAAAGCAGTTTTATTTTTTTGAGATTTTAATTTAAGCAGAACATCTCTCCCTTCCCTTTCTTCCTAAATATAATTTTATCAGCCCATGCAGTGTTCCTTGAATGCATGTTTTCAGGGATGACTGATGGATTCTGGGTGATCAACTGGTGTGTTCTTCCCTGGATGCCCACCCATCCCGCTCCTGGCTTTCCTTAGTTGTTTATAGATCTTTGTGTAGGGTAGAGGCCTCATGGCCTTTTCCCCATCTAGTTTGGCAAGTTCATTGCTGTCATCCTTGTTCATTCATGTTTGGACAGTCATGGTGGTGAGACTTTATGGGTATAGTTTCTGATATTACAAGGAGATACAAGCTCACATAAAATTCTCAGATTCTTTGGCTCTTATAATCATTCCATCCTTCTTCCACAATGCTCTCTGAGCCTTAGCTATGGGGATATTTTGTAGATGTAGCCACTAGTACTGGGCTTCACAACTCTGCATATTGATTGGTCAGAGTTCTCTGTAGTGGTCTCTTTCTGTTGCAAAGAGGTTTCCTTGATAAGGGGTGAAGACTACACTTACCTGTGGATGTATGAATAAATGTTTATAGAAGGTTGTTAGCAATTGCATTTTTTTCTGCAAAAGAAAAACCACATTGACCTATGGGAGCAATTTTCAGGCTTACTTCTTAATCTGAGGTCTATTTACAAAGTTCCTAGACAATCTAAAAGATACCTGTCCTAGATGTCCTTTAGGGCATCTGGACAACTATGTAGTAAAGATTGGAAATAAAGGACACAAAAGGAACCCAAAAGAGAAACATAATCTAAAAAATTTCTATTATGGCCAAGGATAGTTATACCTTGAACAGTAGTGTTGTTTGCATTCTAAGCCCCAGAAATGTCTTCATTAAATTAGAAGGATGGCATTCTAAATCATGTGGTTGCCTTTGCCTGAGCCTAAGGACATTAATTGTTTCACAGAACACACAACTAATTACATCAGTGACCCTCCATGTTCCAGGTCCTGTACTTGGTGCTTCACAGGGATTTGGGTATTCTAATATCCTGTTTTGCAAAGGTAGTACTTGGATGTTGTCCTAGTTATTGTTCTATTGCTGTTAAAAAATAGCATGACCCAGGGAGCTTATAAAATAAAGAGTTTAATTGGGGACTTGCATATAGTGTCAGAGGTCAAATTATAGCAGGGAGCATGGCAGCAGGTAGGTAGGCAGGTATGGTGCTTGAGCAGTGGCTGAGAGCTTATATCTTACCCACAAGGTGCAATCAGAGAAAGAGAGAGACTAGGCCTAGCATGGGGTTTTGAAATCTCAAAGTCCATCCCCGGTGACCTATCCCACAAGGCCACACCTCCTAATCCTTCCCAAACAGTTCCACTAACCAAGGACCAAGCATTCAAACTATGAGCCTGCCTGTAGTGTGTGTGTGTGTGTGTGTGTGTGTGTGTGTGTGTGTGTGTGTGTGCGTGTGTGTGTAATTCTCATTAAACCATCACAGATGAAGCAGACTGGCCTGCTTAGGCACCAGAAAGCAAAACCCAGATAGTATGTAGTTCTGTTGAAATCTAAACTTCCTAGTTTTTCTATGTTTCCATCTAAGCCTTCTACTTGCTCCTTAAATAGCTGTTACTTTCAGAGGTTCCCCTGTCTGCTATTCTCCATTAGGTACCAGACTTACATCAACATCCGACACTTCCTTTCCACTCACCTCCAAGCCAGACCATCTTTCTGACAGTGTTTTATATTACAGATATCTTAATGCATTTAAAAAGACCTTTTCAAATAAATATCTCCCTGCAGGGGGACGACTCTGAAGATGGCATAACAGCAGTGCCACACTCAGCCACAAAGGTCCACACTCCCTGTATGGAGGCCTGCTTAACACTTTAGTTTTTGAATAGCAAAGACTCCAAAAAGTGTTTTCTTCCATAATTTCTTCAGAGGGATGTCAAATGAACATATGATGTCTGAAGAAGTATCTCTACATTAAAATACAACATGATTGCCAATTGTGCCTCTACTGTGACTCTTGATCATGCCCATTTATCACTTTACCTGTTGGGATATGCAACAGATAAACTGCAACAAGGAAAAATTTTGATGTCTATGGTCAACTCCAAATTGCGACATTTCTTTTTAAGTTTTAAAAATAATGTTGAGGTGTGCTAACCAACTCTTTTTATATATCTCTGGGAAACACAACTGGGAATGCAACCAGGAAATTTTCCTGGAAAACACACACACACACACACACACACACACACACACATAGTGTCTTAGTTATGGTTTCTAGGGCTGTGATGAAACACCTTAACCAAAAGGTAATTTGGGGGAAGAAAAGGTTTATTCAGCTATTCTTAGCACTGTTCATCATTGAAGGAAGTCAAGACAGGAACTCAAACAGCAAGAAACTGAAGGCAGGAGCTGATGCAGAGGCCATGGAGGGCTTGCTTCTCCTGGCTTCCTCAGTCTGCTTTCTTATAGAACCCAAGACTACCCACCAAGGGATGGCACCACCCACAGTGGGCTCGGCCTTACACCAAGGATCACTAATTAAGAAAATGCCTTACAGCCAGATCTTATGAAGGCAGTTTTTTAACTGTGATTCTCATTTTTTTAGATAGCTCTAGTTTGTGTGACAAGTTAACTTAAAACTAGCCAGTACAGACAGACAGACAGACAGACAGGCAGACAGGCAGACAGGCAGACAGACAGACACACAATTTTAGTGTGTGATTTACAAATATATGGAAGTAGTTGTGCTGTTTAGTCCTCTACTGGTCAGATGGGTTTGCATTGTAGAAAGATCAGTAGGGAATCTGTCATTTTCTTATGAAAGAAACCTCATTTCAGTTGCCTATTTTTGCTAAAGATGATGTGCAAGGGAGCAGAAAGCTTGGCATTCAGCCACCAAGCCCGTGGTTTGAATATTTTACATCTGTCAATGGGACTCCTTTTGGCATCTTATCAGAACACAATGGATTTGATTTTGGAGAGGCGGAGAGATACTCTACACTGTTTCCCTTGCAACAGAAACAGCTATTGTGTGACCCAGCAAGTCACTTTGAATCCCTCCAGCTCTCAGTCCCAATCTCACTTGTGAAACAGCTTATGCCGCCCCCAGCTTCTGACGTTTTCATTTGATGTGGCTCTATTGAAAGGGAATCGTAGCACCTAAGATTCAATTTAAAGCCTGTTTATTGTAATAAGAAGATGCTGTGAGGGCCGCCAGTCTGAATCTCTGAGGGATGAAATGGATGAATTCAAAAAAATATATTTAGTAGGGATGAAATAAGCCAGGAGAATTGGCCTCAGCAGGGAGAGGACAGCTACAGAAAAGGGGGGTTTGTGTGCTATGATACCCCAGTCTGCCCTATTGTTAAGAAGGAGAATAGAGAGTTGGATTGTCTTTCCTCTGGATAGTGCAAAATCGAGTCTACTGCTTACAGAAAGCAGAGGACAGAGGTTTCTGTAAACCTAACTGTGGGTCTTCTGTCACTGTCACCTCTCCCCAGTAGACCAGGATCCCTCAAATAAGTCACCAAAATCACCACCCACAACAGCCTTGTCTGGCAAAATAACTGAGGTTCACAGAGGCTGATATGTCATTCTAAATCACATAATAGCAAAAGCTGGACTTGAACCCCAAACCTCTTACATTCACTGTAGCCTGGGTAAGGTCCTAGTGTGGGAGGTTAGGCACAGCAATGCTGGCAGGAAAAGTTTGTATCCTAATCAGAGTTTAAGCTGGATGATCTTCCGGTCATTGCTATTTCTAAGTAGGTGTTGTGTAGCTTTTGAATTGAGATAGTTCCTTCTAGAATGTCAAGACTCAGGAAGCTCTTGAAACCTAAAAGGTTCACAACATCCTGCCCCAAGGGTTTTTTTGAGGGGGTCTTTATAAGCAGTAGCAACTAGAATGGAGACAATACTGTTCTATCAGCCCAGATACATACAAGTGATGCAGGAAGGTCTGTGGGAGCTGCAGCTACGAGGCCTCACCTAGACTAAGATGGGGCTTTGGTGATGCAGCTGTCTCTAAATCACCCACGCTCCTGTGAGTAACGTGTCACTCACATTCCCTTAAGTAATCCCAGCACAGAGTGGCTCACTCAGCTATGCTTGGGAGGACTTTGGCCTGTTTTCAGTCTCCTCTCTGGGGTCGGGAGTGTTTTGTTCACACCTTCTCAGAAAGTCACCCAACACAAAGTTAGCGATTCTAACTTGTGGCTCTGGCTGTCTCCTTGCTGAGACTAGACAGAAAAGAAGAAAACTTGTATTTTAATGCTGCTACAGAGAATTTTATTTTTATAAAAATGTTATTCTCCTAAGCTAGCTCCTCCTTCTAGGGCTCTCATAACTCACAGCTTCCATACCTTAAGTACTTCACAGACTGGCTCTTGCTACTCTGTGAATGTGCCTGCCTCTCTTGCTAGGCATTCTTCAAAGAGGTGAGCTGTCATCTCTGGCATCTTGGCCTCTTCTAGCAGTTCCCTAGCAGTTTAATACCTGACACTTCAATATTCTTAAAGAAAATGAATATGGAGATTCATTTTGTTAAAACACATCATCCATCCAGGAGATGTTGCAAAATTTCCAGGTAATATATACCTAAGATTCCTCACTGCTGATGTCACGTGGATGGGTGACATCATGTGGGGGAGCGGTACACAACGAACATGGATATAATGCAGCAAATAAGATTGACAGATTTAATATGTCAATTAGCAAATGTAAGCTGAGCCTTTTCAGAAGTGCTATGAAGTAAAAAAGTATGTTCGTATTTGCATAGGTGCGTGATTATGTGTGGGTACATGTCTACACTCTTCGGAAGCCAGAGGAAAACACTGGGCATATCATTTCTCAGGAGCTGTTGTTGTATGAGGCTTTTCCTGGAGTGGAGTGAACAAATGTCTACTCACCCAAGAATGACACCATTGAAAATGAAATATGCGATTTTACTAAAGTCCAACTTGGTGAAAGCAATGAGTTTACTAGAGTTACATAAAAAGTGTTGCTGGTAAGGCATTATGTACAGGAAGCATGGGCTGTGCTGGCTGGTTTTATTTTAATTTGACAAGAGATGGAGTCATTTTGGAAGATGTGACTTCAATTGAGAGAATGAGCCCCACCAGATTGGCCTGTGATTTATTTTCTTGATTGGCGATTGATCAGAATTTTGAGGACAGAATTAAGATCTTCCTGTTTGCAAGGTAAACACTTTACTGACTGAGCTAAGAAAGATTAAGAGTTTATGCTTAAGACAGGAAAGATAACAAATAATACCTATTCACACTACTTAGGCCAAGCGGTAAGATGTCAGAGGAGACAGATATGTTATTCTTTGTTTTCCTGTGTGGCTTACCTCTGAACTTTCCTGTTTAACCCCTATGTCTTAGTTTTGTTTCCAGTGCTGACAGGAGCAATGGAAAGAATGAAAAGTTTATTCTTTTCAGTTCAGGTTACAGTTCCTCAGGACAGGGAAGCTACAGCAGCAAGAACTTGAAGGAGCTTGCCACATTGCATCTGGCTTCAAGAAGCAGAGTGTGATGAATGCATCCTCCTGCTCAGCTTTTTATAAGTTCAGTATTCCCCATTGTGGAATTGTGCCATCCACAATGGGTGGCTATCCCATTCCATTGGAATTCCTGTAATTGGGATAGCTCCATGCAGAAATACCCAGACTTTCATTTCTCAGGATGATTCTACATTCTGTCAAGAAGACAACACTATCACACTCTCTTTTTTCCCTAGGAATTTCCTACATCTTTGACCAAAATTATTCACATGAGAATTGCTCTAAAACTGTAAGTGACCCAGCTGATTAAGTTTAGAAATGGCCCTTTGTTCAGATTTTGCCAATGAAACCATTCCTTGGAGCTTTGAGAATTGAGACAAACCCATTACCACCACCACCACCACTGCCATCACCACCACCACCACCACCACCACCCATTTCAATTTCGGTGACTAGATCTTTAAGATAGAGAAAGGCAAGCCCATTGAAATATGATACTCTCTAATTATAGACCCAGTATTCAGTAGGAGATGCAAAAGTAGCACAGAGAAAAGAAAACAGTCTGAGGGCTGGGAAGGCTCCAGTCCATGGTCCTCAGAGTCTCAGCTGGTCTTTTAGCTCAACTTAGCATACTCCTCCACAGTGGAGCTTTGTCTTGGAGACTGATGATAGTGGACTCCCTGATGAAGTTTTATTAAGGCTTGAATACGAAATTTCCCCAATCAACTCATATGTTGAATGCTTGGTTCCTTACTGATGACACTGTTTAAAGAGGTGGGAGGCAGTTTTTTTAAAGAGGGGAGACCTATCTTAGGGAAGATGGCCAAGTGTGACATACTTGAAGGCTCTACCAGTTCTCCAGGTTCTTTCTTCTCTACTGTCTGTTTGCCAAGAGTTACCAAATCTCTTCTACTACATATTTCTGCTGACATGACACTCAGTCAGTCCAGGCACACAGCACCAAATGACCATGGATCAAACTTTCCCAAATTGTAAACCTGGATAGATCCTTCCTAACTTAAGCTGTTGATGTTAGGTCATAGAGATATAAGTCCACTAGAATTTCCTTCTTGTCTATGTCTACTTTGCAGTTTTCACTTGGATTGAAAGGATGGATTTCTTGAATTCATTTCATTTTATTGGAATGGTACATATTTTATCAAAAACATAATCTCAATTATGTCATGGCAATCTCTGAATGATATTAAAGGAAGAGGACAAAGAAATTTAGAAAAAAAATCTTTCTTGACAGAACCTGCTTTGTCTGATTACAAATTTCTGTTTTACATATCTGCCCAGAAATAATAATTCTTTTTTTCCCCTTGAAGGCCTATCTTAATTTTCTTACCTCCACCTTAGGGGAGGCAGATGGGAAATTTAGATTGATTATACAGATTGTGCATGCAGAAATATGAAACAGAAAAAGCTCATTAATAGTGTTAAACATTACTCTGGTAATTATTCTTATTTTATGGAAAAGGAATTAGAGATCCAGAGAAGTTAAGTGACTTTCCTAACTCACAGATGATAAATGATAAAGGCAACATTGAAATCTCTAGCACATGCCGTTTTAAAAGGAGGGAAAATGCTATGTAATGGAGAAAGGAGACTTCCTTCCTTCCTTCCTTCCTTCCTTCCTTCCTTCCTTCCTTCCTTCCTTCCTTCCATCCTTTCTTTTAGGAAAAGAGACTGTGATGGTTTGAATAAGAATGACCTCCATAGGCTCATATACTTGAATGGTTATTCACCTGAGAGTGGTACTATTTGAAAGGATTAGAAGGATTAGGAGTTGTGGCCCTGTTGGAGGTAGTGTGTCATTGGGAGTTGGCTTTGAGATTTCAAAAGCCCATGCCAGCCGGTTTCCATCTGTGGCTGGAGGCCTGTGCCTGGGCCACTAGGGTTCCATAGCCAAGCAGCACCAGGAGAAAGTTACCCTCCCAGGAGCGTGGAAAAGCCGTGAGTGGGGATAAGACAAGCACCACTGCTCACTGGGACCTGGGGACCTCAGCCTGGGCCACAGGGCTCCAGAAGAGAGCTGGTGTCCCAGGAGTGCTGACACACCTTCGAGCATAGGCAAAACCACCACTTCTGTTCAAACTCACTGGATCAAGAGGGACCCTTGCAGAGCCATCAGGACACAGGAACCAAGGTACAGTTGGGGACAAGATCCTCCTGGTTCCTGTCTGCACCCCAGAGCTGACCCTGTGCCACAGCTCTCCAAACCAAAACACCTCTCAGAGAGAGCTGGGCTTCAAGGAGTATTGATACAGAGGCCTGCAGGAGGGACAAGCCACAGCCAAGCAGAGTAAGATCAGCTAACATCAGAGTTAACAAGATAGTGAAACCAAAATATTCCATGACAAAACCAAATTTACACAATATGTTTCCACAAACGTGTTTGTTCTTTTGTGACTGAGTTACCTCACTCAGGATGATATTTTCAAGTTCCATACATTTGCCTGTGAATTTCATGAAGTCATTGTTTTTAATAGCTGAGTAGTATTCCATTGTGTAAATGTAGCACATTTTCTGTATCCATTCCTCTGTTGAGGGACATCTGGGTTGTTTCCAGCTTCTGGCTATTATAAATATGGCTGCTATGAACATAGCGGAGCATGTGTCCTTATTGCATGTTGGAGCATCTTCTGGGTATATGCACAGGAGTGGTATAGCTGGGTCCTCAGGTAGTATTATGTCCCATTTTCTGAGAGTCCACCAAACTGATTTCCAGAGTGGCTGTACCAGCTTGCAATCCCACCAACAGTGGAGGAGTGTTCCTCTTTCTCCACATCCTCGCCAGCATCTGCTGTCTCCTGAGTTTTTGATCTTAGTCATTCTGACTGGTGTGAGGTAGAATCTCAGAGTGGTTTTGACTTGCATTTCCATGTTGACTAAGGATGTTGAACATTTCTTTAGGTGCTTCTCAGCCCTGCGAATTTCCTCAGTTGAGAATTCTCTGTTTAGCCCTGTTCCCCATTTTTTGATAGGGTTATTTGGTTCTCTGGAGTCTAACATCTTGAGTTCTTTGTTATTGAATATTAGCCCTCTATTGGATGTAGGATTGGTAAAGATTTTTTTCCCAATCTGTTGGTTGCTGTTTTGTCCTACTGACAGTGTACTTTGCCTTACAGAATCTGTAATTTTGTGAGGTCCCATTTGTTGATTCTTGATCTTAGAGCATAAGCCATTGGTGTTGTGTTCAGGAACTTTTCCCCCTGTGCCCATGTATTCGAAATTTTATCCCACTTTCTCTTCTATTAGATTCAGTGTATCTGGTTTTATGTGGAGGTCCTTGATCCACTTGGACTTGAGCTTTGTACAGGGAGATAGGAATGGATCAATTCTCATTCTTCTACATGTAGACCGCCAGTTGAGTCAGCACCATTTGTTGAAAATGCTGTCTTTTTTCCACTGGATGGTTTTAGCTCCTTTGTCAATGATCAAGTGACCATATGTGTGTGGGTTCATTTCTGGGTTTTCAATTCTATTCCATTGATCTACCTGCCTGTCACTGTACCAATACCATGCAGTTTTATTTTTTATTTTTTTATTTTTGATAC
>CM052718.1:39176826-39221275 GCA_028551405.1 Uromys caudimaculatus | reverse complement strand
AAGATGGCCATTTTTAATATATTAATCCTGCCAATCCATGAGCATGGCAGATCTTTCCACCTTCTAAGGTCTTCTTCGATTTCTTTCTTCAGAGACCTGAAGTTCTTGCCATATAGATCTTTCACTTGCTTGGTTAGAGTCACACCAAGATACTTTATATTGTTTGTGACAATTGTGAAGGGTGTCATTTCCCTAATTTCTTTCTCAGCCTATTTATCCTTCGAGTATAGGAAGGCTACTGATTTGTTTGAGTTAATTTTATATCCAGCAACTTTGTTGTTTATCAGCTGCAGCAGTTCTCTGGTGAAGTTTTTCGGGTCACTTAAGTATACGATCATATCATTTGCAAATAGTGATATTTTGATTTCTTCCTTTCCAATTTGTATCCCTTTGAACTCTTTTTGTTGTCTAATTACTCTAGCTAGAACTTCAAATAATATATTGAATAGATAGTGAGAGAGTGGACAGCCTTATCTAGTCCCTGATTTTAGTGGGAATGCTTTAAGTTTCTCTCCATTTAGTTTGATGTTGGCTACTGGTTTGCTGTATATTGCTTTTACTATGTTTAGGTATGGGCCTTGAATTCCTGATCTTTGTAACACTTTTATCATGAAGGGATGTTGAATTTTGTCAAATGATTTCTCAGCATGTAATGAAATGACCATATGGGTTTTTTTTTTTTTTTGAGTTTGTTTGTGTAGTGGATTACATTCATGGATTTCTGGGTATTGTAACATCCCTGCATCCCTGGGATGAAGCCTAATTGATCGTTATGAATGATTGTTTTGATGTGTTCTTTGATTCATTTTTCGAGAATTTTATTGAGTATTTTTGAATAGATGTTCATACTGGAAATTGATCTGAAGTTCTCTTTGTTTGTTGGGTCTTTGTGAGGTTTTGGTATCAGTGTAACTGTGGCCTCATACAATGAATTGGGTAGTGTTCCTTCTGTTTCTATTTTGTGGAATAGGTTGGAGAGTATTGATATTAAGTCTTCTTCGAAGGTCCGATAGAATTCTGCACTAAACCCATCTTGTTTTGGGCTTTTTCTGGTTGGGAGACTTTTAATGACTGCTTCTATTTTGTTAGGGATTATGGGACTGTTTAGATGGTTTATCTGATCCTGACTTAACTTTGGTATTTGGTATCTGTCTAGAAAACTGTCCATTTCATCCAGATTCTCCAATTTTGTTGAGTATATGTTTTTGTAGTAGGATCTGATGATTTTTTGAATTTCCTCAGAATCTGTTGTTATATCTCCCTTTTCATTTCTGATTTTCTTAATTTAGATACTGTCTCTGTGCCCTCTGGTTAGTCTGGCTAAGGATTTCTCTATCTTGTTGATTTTCTCAAAGAACCAGCTCCTGGTTTTGTTGATTCTTTGTATAGTTCTTTTTGTTTCTACTTGGTTGATTTCAGCCCTGAGTTTGATTATTTCCTGCCTTCTACTCCTCTTGTGTGTATTAGCTTCTTTTTGTTCTAGGGCTTTCAGGTGTGCTGTTAAGCTGCTAGTGTATGCTCTCTCCAGTTTCTTTTTGGAGGTACTCAGAGCTATGACTTTTCCTCTTAACACTGCTTTCATTGTGTCCCATAGGTTTGGGTATGTTGTACTTTCAGTTTCATTAAATTCTAGGGAGTCTTTAATTTCTTTCTCTATTTCTTCCTTCACGAAGTTATCACTGAGTAGAGCATTGTTCAGCTTCCATGTGTATGTGGGCTTTCTGTTGTTTTTGTTGCCACTGAAGACCAGCCTTAATCCATAGTGATCTGATAGGAGGCATGGGATTATTTCAATCTTCTTATATCTGTTGAGGTTTGTTTTGTGACCAATTACATAGTCAGTTTTGGAGAAGGTACCATGAGGTCCTGAGAAGAAGGTATATTCTTTTGATTTGGGATGAAATGTTCTATAGATATCTGTTAAATCCATTTGGTCCATAACTTCTGTTAATTTCACTGTATTTGTCCATTGATGATAATGGGGTGTTGAAGTCTCCCACTATTATTGTGTGATGTGCAATGTGTGCTTTGAGCTTTAGTAAAGTTTCTTTTATGAATGTGGGTGCCCTTGCATTTGGAGCATAGATGTTCAGAATTGAGAGTTCTTCTTGGTAGATTATTCCTTTGATGAGTATGAAGTGTCCTTCCTCATCTTTTCTGGTTTCTTTTGTTTGAAAGTAGATTTTATCCAATAGTAGAATGGCTACTCCTGCCTGTTTCTTGGGAACATTTGCCTGAAAAAATTGTTTTCTAGACCTTTTCTCTGAGGTAGTAATTGTCTTTAAGACTGAGGTGCATTTCCTGTATGATGCAAAATGCTGGGTCCTGTTTATTTATCCAGTCTGTTAGCCTATGTCTTTTTATTGGGGAATTGATCCTATTGATGTTAAGAGATATTAAGGAATAGTGATTATTGCTTCCTGTTATTTTTGATGTTATTTTTATGGTTTTGTGGCTATCTTCTTTTGGGTTCGTTGAAAGATTACTTTCTTGCTTTTTCTAGGGTGTAGTTTCCCTCCTTGAGTTGACGCTTACCATCTATTATCCTTTCTAGGGCTGGGTTTGTGGAAACATATTGTGTAAATTTGGTTTTGTCATAAAATATTTTGGTTTCACCATCTATGGTAATTGAGAGTTTTGTTGGGTATAGCAGCCTGGGCTGGCACTTGGGTTCTCTTAGGGTCTGTATGAGATCTGTCCAGGATCTTCTAGCTTTCATAGTCTCTGGTGAGAAGTCTGGTGTAATTCTGATAGGTTTGCCTTTATATGTTATTTGATCTTTTGCCCTTACTGCTTTTATTATTCTTTCCTTGTTTTGTGTATTTGGTGTTTTGACTATTATGTGACAGGAAGAATTTCTTTTCTGGTTCAATATATTTTGAGTTCTGTACGCTTCTTGAATGCTTATGTTTATCTCTTTCTTTAGGTTAGGGAAGTTTTCTTTTATAATTTTGTTGAAGATATTTACTGGCCCTTTAATTTGGGAATCTTCACTCTCTTTTATACTTATTATCCTTAGGTTCTGTCTTCTCATTGTGTCCTGGATTTCCTGGATGTTTTGGGTTAGGAGCTTTTTCCATTTTGCATTTTCTTTGACTGTTGTGTCAATGTTTTCTATGGTATCTTTTGCATTTGAGATTCTCTCTTCTATCTCTTGTATTCTGTTGGTGATGCTTGCATCTATGACTCCGGATCTCTTTCTTAGGGTTTCTATCTCCAGGGTTGTCTCCCTTTGTGATGTCTTTACTGTTTCTATTTCCATTTTTAGATCCTGGATGGTTTTGTTCATTTCCTTCGCCTGTTTGGTTGTGTTTTCCTGTATTTTCTCCTTAAGGGCTTCTAGCTGTTTTCCTGTGTTCTCTTTTATTTCTTTAAGGGAGTTATTAATTTCCTTCTTAAAGTCTTCTGTCATCATTATGAGAAGTGATTTTAAATCTGAGTCTTGCTTTTCTGGTGTGTTGGGGTATCCAGGGCTTGCTGTGCTGAGAGAGCTGGGTTCTGATAATGCCAAGTTGCCTTGGTTTCTGTTCCTTATGTTCTTGCCCTTGCCTTTTGCCATCTGGTTATCTGTGGTGTTAGCTGGTCTTGCTCTCTCTGACTGTGGCTTGTCCCTTCTGCAAGCCTTTGCATCAATACTCCTTGGAGACCAGCTCTCTCTGAGAAGAATTTGGGTTTGGAGAGCTGTGGTACATTGTCAGCTCTGGGGTGCAGACAGAAACCAGAAGGTTCCTGTCCCTAGCTGTTCCTTGGTTCCTGTGTCCTGATGGCTCTGTGAGGGTCCCTCTTGATCCAGAAATTTGAACAGAAGTGGTGGTCTTCCTGTGCTAGAAGGTGTGTCGGCACTCCTGGGAGACCAGCTCTCTCTTGGCACCGAGTATGGAGCCCTGTGTCACAGGATCAGCTTCCCGGCTACAGAAGGAAACTAGAATGCCACTTCTCATTTCCTGTGTCTTGAGGTTTCCGGGTGGGTCTCTCTGAGCAGAGGTGCTGGCCTTACCCCAAATCACAGGCTTGTCCACACTCCTGGGAGGGTAGCTCTTTCCCTGCGCTATTTGGGTATGGAGTAGTGTGGCACAGACCACAAGTGTAAACCCCAATGATGGACTATTAATTACAATCCAAAATCAACTCTTTCCTCCCAAGTTGGTTTTGGACATCTTTATATCACAGCAATAGAGAAGCAAGTAAAACACAAGGTACCTGACTTTTAATCCTTCTAATCTTTTCAATTTGTACCACTCTTAGGTGATTAAGCATTCATTTATATGAGCCTATGGGGGGGGGGAGTCATTCTTATTCAACCACCACAAACTCTTTTTCTGGAAGGAAGGAAGGAAGGAAGGAAGGAAGGAAGGCAGGAAGGAACAAGAAAGGCAGGATGGAAGAAAACAAGAAAGGAAAGAAGAAAGGGAAAAGGAAAGAAAGGAAGGAAAATAAAAAGGAAGGAAGAAAGGTAATGGGAAAGAAAGAAATGAAAAAATAAGAAAGGAAGGAAGAAAGGAAGGAAGGAAGCCAGTACTCAACTGGCTGCTACTTAATCCTCTGGTCCCAACTCATCTACTCTCCCGGACTCTATGTTCTAGCTATACTGATTGCTTGCAGTTTCCACGAGGCTATGTGCTCTTTCATATATGTTACCTGCCTCTAGTACTATTTTCTCCATCTGAAAATTCCTTTTTCACTTCCTTCCTGCTTGGGCAAGCTCTCCTCTCAGTAGAAGTAATAATAGCTCCTCTAGAAAGCCTTTTACAGCCCAGTCATTCAGGTATTACACGATCAATCTGTATTTCTTCTCTTGTGTTCACCATGTCATATTACAGAATGATTTGTCTCCCTAATGACTGCCTGGATTCTGGGATTTTGATCACAGGGACATTATCTTTTGCCTCAGATCCTAGTTCCTTAGTCTGCCTCCTAATGCAATGGCAGTACTTTTTATATCAGCAGAATGAAGCAGAAACAGAATGCTTAACCATTTGTAGCACTATTTCAAAAACATTACTGCCTGTCTCCATTTTATACCTTTTTAAAAGGGCATACTTTATTGCTGGTTGCTTTATGGCTGTTTGATTCTGAAGTCTCCTTTTCTGTCACATCACTATATGCTGTACAGTTCAGAGCTGTACAGAGTTCCTTGGAGGCAGTTACAGTAACAGAGCCGAACAGCAAATGTTTCATTCTTTCCAACTTAATTGCCATATGTATGGACCATGTCTTAGCCCTGCATGTGCAGCACCTAAGCAGGCTAATCTGTTCCCCAGTCCTGGCTGTTTCTGGTTTCAAGTGAGAAGACTTCAGTCAGGGGTGAACTTTTACAGGGATATATCCATGAAGATACATTCTATTACCCAAGAATGAATTCCATGGGACAGACTCTCCAAACGGATAGTCTTTGACTGAAAAACATTCTTGTGTCTAAACATTTCCTGAAAAATATTTTAAAAATTTTTAAAATTTCATGTGTATGAGTTACTCTCCTGCATATGTGTCTGTAAACTTCTTGTATGCTTGGTGCCCATGGAGGCCAGAAGAGGCTATCAGATCCCCTGGAACTGGAATTATCAACAGTTATGAGTTGCAATGTGGTTGCTGGGAGTTGAACCAGGGTCCTCTGGAAGAACAACCAATGCTCTTAACCACTGACTCGTTGCTCCAGCCGTGTCACTATTTCTACATTGCCTTCTGTAAACTGCAACATTAACATGCTACCACTGTTTCTGTTTTATCTTGACTTTCTGATTGTATTTCACTATTACTTGTTTGCTTTGGCTCTATTAGGGATTGAATCTAGGGCTTGGGAGACAGCAGACAGGAATCCTAGCACTGAGTTACATCCCTCACTTTATGTTGTTGTGAGAAAGAAATAATGGATATATTGTTTTCAAAAATTGTGTTGAGTAGTGTGTGTGTGTGTGTGTGTGTGTGTGTGTGTGTGTGCACCCGAAAGTGTGTGCATGTGTCTATATGACTATATGGAGCCAGAAGGCAACCTCAGATCCTTTGGAGCTGGAGTTTCATGCTTCTTATGTCGTTGCAGCAATCTGAACTCTCACAATTGAGATTTGTGCATCAGGTGCTTTTAACTGCCGAGTCCTATTTCCAGCCCCTGAACAGGATTTATTATTTTGGTCTATATAAATTAGATATTCAGAATATGTTAGCGTACATTTCTTAATTATTATGAAGAATGTGTTTTCCCTTGACACCCATTGTACTGTATTATGCTAATCATGTACAGAGAGGGCTAGAAATGGGAGGAGGAGAACAGCAAATCTTAATACAGAAAAAAAAAGCTGATGTAACTGATAGAGCAATCTTCAAAGGTTATCAACGAGCAGGAGGGGAGTTAATAATACACGTAAGCATAGAGGGACACAGGCTCTCTTAAGAGAAGCATAAGATAAAACAAAATGAGTAAGAGGTTCACCGTAGTTCTGGGAAACAGTCAACATTCACTGGGCATTCGATGTGTTAAAAGAATTGATGGGCTAATTGCTTTCCACGGATTCCCTCTCTTGGCGCGTGTTGGATGAGGAAGGAGTAATCCTGAGACGGTATCTTCCCCCAACTCTGCTGCCCTTGAGCAGAAAACTGAACCAACACCTGCAAACGTAACAGGAAGAAGGAGAAGACTGAGTGGAGGAGGAAGAAGAGGAAGAGGATGAGGCAAACCACCAGGGCCTTAGATGTGCTACTGGCGTCTGTGAACGAGCCAATCCACACAGCGGCCATCAGACCGGGGGTTTGCAAGCCAGTGATTTGTCTCCCCCACAGCTGGCCCTGATTAGTCCAGGCTTTGGCCTTCTCCGAAGCTGCTGCCCCTCAGGAGCCAGCTCTCTTGCCCTTTGCACAGGCTTTTGATCAGAGGGTGCCAGGCACTAAAGCCACAGCTAGGAAGCTGTTCCTTAGGGCTTCCTGGGAAGGCTTCAAAGGTTGGAAAGCAATTTGCAGCGTCTGTGTGCAAGGCCAGGGAAATGGAGGAGGGAGGACTCCAGTTGGTAGGGGAGCTAATTAGGCCTGGTAGTTGTTTGGCCACCTCAACTTCACTTGAAAGCCCTCTAGGATGATGAGGTCGGGAGGATGGGGACCATTTTGCGCTCAGCATGCACTGTTCTGCTGCTGTGCAAGTGGCAGGTTTGGGAAATGAAGTCCGGGGAAACCAGTACTTAATGCTCCCCAGGAGATTAGCCAAATGGGCTCCCCATGAATAGCTGACCTGCAGTAGGCTGGGCTGAGGCGCAATACTATAATGCTATACAGTTTGGGGAGGTGCCTTCCTATGTGGAAGTACAAATTCTGGACCAGTTAGATGGTCCAGTTCTTGTTAATAAAGTTATCCACTCTTATCAATGAACGGTTTCCATAGTGACTAATGTACTTTTTTTGGGGGGGGGAGAGTGAAATTGTAATACTTTCTAAGTGTCTTTTTAAAAGGAATACCAGAAAAAAATTGGTTTATCTATAAACTATGATAATGCCAGGTGATTTTCGTGGGAGGAGGGTATTCGGATGATGTGCTATTTGGCTGCTTTTGGGGGATACAGATAAATGTTGAGCTCCAGTAGGGGTTTCATTTCTACGGCTACATAGACTTGGCTCTAAGCATGAATTTTCTACTTGAAATTTCTACAGTTGTGTGTCATTGTCACTCTCAGCACAGTGTTCCTTGGGAATAACCAAGTAATCTTATAAGTCTGTGACTACGAGCAAACAGCTAAGCCAGGAAGATAGAGCAAGTGTCCAGTAAGTTTAGCTGTTACCACATAGACGTTCCTGGACACATAGAAGGCCTTGAGTTTGATCTCCAGCACTACAAAAGAAACAAATGAATACATTAGCAGCTCTTTGTAGTGGTTACCAATGTTAGGAGTCGCAGGGCATTCCCGCTCTCAGCTCGGTCAGTCTTCAGTCTTCTGTTTGTATCCCACAGGTGGCGTGCAGTGGCATCCAGTTCACTCCTGTTCGGGCACCAGTGTGCTTCCAGCAGGGATTCCTACCGTGACTTAACTAGTGTACCTTGGATCTTGAAGCCATTGGGAACATCTGGGTAAATGTATAAATACTTGCTAAAGAATTGGGCTGAATGTTACGGTGTAATCATGTAAGGGATCATTAGCTTGCCTCCTTCCCTTCCTTCGTTTTGTGTGTGCTTTATGTTTTAATCTGCTCTCTCCTTCTGTCATTTTTATGTATGCTGAGGTAAATTCACAGTCCTCTGTAATGTGCTCAGGACCCACATATGCTACTGAAAGAGCTTTGTTGTCCTGGTTGCAAATCCTCCTAAGCTGACACATTTCCTTTCCCCGAGTAACTTCTCTGTCCTGTGCCCCTGGGCTCCACATTTGTGACTTAGGCAACTGTACTAGCTAGTTTTGTGTGTCAACTTGACACAAGCTGGAGTTATCACATAGAAAGGAGTTTCAGTTGAGAAAATGCCTCCATGAGATCCAGCAGTAAGGCATTTTCTCAATTAGTGATCAAGGGGGGAGGGCCCCTTGTGGGTGGTACCATCTGTGGGCTGGTAGTCTTGGGCTCTATAAGAGAGCAAGCTGAGCAAACCAGGAGAAGCAAGCAAGCCAGTAAGCAGCCTTCCTCCATGGCCTCTGCATCAGCTCCTGCTTCCTGACCTGCTTGAGTTCCAGTCCTGACTTCCTTTGGTGATGAACAGCAGCATGGAAGTGTAAGCTCAATAAACTCTTTCCTCCCCAACTTGCATCTTGGTCATGATGTTTGTGCAGGAATAGAAACCCTGACTAAGACAACAACTACACGTGATAAGCTGTGAAGTTCAGTGGCTGGGTGTCCTGCTTTCATATATATATATGAAATATATATACATATAATTTGAAAGTTACGGCAAAATTTATGACAACAAGGAACTCTGCTTCTTGCTTTATGGGTTCCAGTACTTTTGATTAATAGAAATCTAAAACATAGGCAAAACTCAGGTCAGGGCACTTAAAACTGAGTTCCAACTCTATAAACTTTTTCTGTGACTGTGCACAAATCACATGAGCAAGATTGAGCCATTGACGTTATAGTTTTCTTTAGTCCTTTAAGGATAATTACCTTTAGCTATTTGAACACATATGATCTGTTCACTTTGTAGTCATTGATAAATCTGCCATTACAACCCTTCAGAAATAGTTATATGGATTTTTTTTTTCCTGAGAATTTTCCTGGTTCTTGGCATAGCACGTGAATTTGTTTTTTTAAAATCTATTATTTGACAGTTTCATAAATTTATATAATACATTCTGGCCACATTCAGCCTTCCATTCCCACAATCCCCTACTCTCTTGCCACCGAGTCCTTATCCCACCTTTCTGTCTTTTTGTCTTTTGCTTTTGTTTTTGAGCTACTGTTTTGTGTTGACTAGGGCCATTCTCATGGGCAGCTCAGGACAATGGCATACTCAGATAGGTTTAGAGAGCTTCTGGGACCTTCTTAGCCAGCACTTCCTAGGGAGGTATCCCACACCTGACACTGGGAGTTTTGTTTAATAACACGTGCCTTCTGGATCAACACTATCCATTCATGTATGGTATCTCTGTTAAATGTCTTTTAAAAATAAGTTGTTGGTTTTTTTTTTTTTAGCTTATAAAATAGTAGGTTTCCATGTGACTAACTTCATGATGCATCCTTAGATTTGGTTAACCTGCATCCTGCACTCCATCTTCTCTCTCACTCACTATCCTCATCCGTTTAGACCCCACCACCTCTACTCCCCCTTAAGGCTCCTCTCCTTCACCCTTGGCTGTGGCCTCTTGGTCACTTTTAGATTTCTACAGACATTTTAAGGTAAATAAATCTAAAAATTCAAGTCCCTGGGGGGGGGGGTATCATGGAACCGGGAGAGAGAACATAAGGGCCAGAAGATGGAAGAGTGCTCTGAAACGCTTGATTCTGGACAGGGTGTGGCCGTTACGTCCATGAATTCAGAGAAGCCCTACGTCTCACACAAGAGCTCCGTAAGAACAAGAGAATTAAAATTTGATCATGAAGCAGGAAGGAGCTCCCAAGCTTCATCCCTAACTGAGGAGCTAATGGCAGTTGGTGGCTGCTGAAGAAGGGAAAGTAATTTCTCCTTTGGGGTAACAGCCATTGGTAGGTCAGTCCTGGCACAGTACTCGAGACCCTATACACGCAAATATGGGAAGCACTATTTGCGTTTAGGGTTCTGTTAAAAACCAACTGGACAGGAAAGAGGAGGGTCATGGAGATATGTGGCTGGAATGTGGGAAAAGCTGGAGGGAGGGAAGGAGGGAGGGACTGGGAAGTGGACGCGACCAAGGTACATGGCATACAGGTCTCGAAGGAAAATAAAATATAAGAAATAAAAACTCACATATGAAAGAGAGCTCATGCAAGGTTTGTCTTGCTTTGCTCAGGTTGGCTTTCTCTATTATACTATTTTCTGAGTCTATTCATTTCTTTATTGCTGAGTATCTATTCATCAGCTGATGGATGTCCCCCCCCCCGTCACATACTAGTCATATTAGCAGGTTTTTTCCCCAGCAGCTCTGAAATTGGGATTATTTTTCCTAAGTCATCTGAATCTAAGCTGAATGTTTAGTTTTTTGTATGCTATCATCTCTCTTCCTGATCTATAGTTATTATTTTTATATTTACCTGGCCTCCTGGGGCTATTCCTATATTTCTGTATCGATTCTGGTAAACCAGAGACTTCGGAGGAGATTTTGTTCAAATAGATGGAGTCCATGGAGCTCCCCCTTCCTGCTCCTGGGTATCTTTTAGACATGATGAGCTGTCAACGTGCAGGTAGTTCCTGAGACTATATTCTGTGCATTGGGCTATTCATAGGTTTCTCATCAGCCACGGATGTGTCATGAGCTTAGGCTTTGTTCTATGGCTCTCACATCTCTCTCCCCCCTGAACATTCAGGCTGTGGGCAGGTCTCTGACTTCAGGCAGAGCTTCTGGCTGCCCCTCCTGTCACACACTTTTGCCCCCAAATCTAATTTTCCTTCTCTGGAAAAATGGCTGCTGATTTTTATTTTCACTTTCAAAATAGTAACAAGGATTTAGAAGTTGTTTTTTTTGATGAAAACAATGACTCTTCACTTGAGTCTACAAATGGTTCTCCACAAGCAAGGGATAAACTGGGCATTTCTTCTTCCAGTGTGTGTGTGTGTGTGTGTGTGTGTGTGTGTGTGTGTGTTTGTGTGTGTGGTTTGCTCTCTGCCGTGCTTTACTGCAGTCACTTTAGATTTTAGAAACAAGTCTGGTAGATCAGTAACCTCCTCTTTCTTCCTCTTTTCCCTGCTTCTCCTCCTGCTCCTCTTCCTCTTTTGTAGTATTCAGGATCTCCTACATACTACGTCAGTGTCCTAATACTGAACTGTACCCCCAGGCCTCCTTTTATTTTTGAGACAGCTACCAGTTTGGCTTTGAACTCACTCTGTGGCCTAAGTTGACCTTAGACTTGTAACTTTCATACCTTAGACTCTCAAGTAACTGTGACTACAAGTGGCCAAAGTTTTTAAAAAATATATTCTATTTTTTAATTACTACAGTAACAGGATTTAAATGTTTTATAAATAATACTTTGATCATAATGGGTCAGAGAGGAAGAACCAGGACTGGACATGGAGAGTTCTCTTAGGACAAAGGTTGGAAGCCAGGGCAGGGATGTCTTAATAATCTAGCTGAGGGATGGAGAGGACTGAACTCACACTGTGTGGAGCATGCGCAGGGAAGGGGATTTCACAGCTGCGCCACAGTCAGCACCAACGGATGGAAGGAATGCCGACTTCCTTGTGAGCCATCTTATCAAGTGTAGTTGTCTGTATTGAAACTTCTTCCCCTCTCCAGATTATAGCATATTTAAAGGAGTGTATTCCCCAATGTCTAACCATATTGCTCATCCCAGAGTAGTCTCTCTCTCATTCTGCATATACATTCATATATGTACATACATATGTATATATACACATACACACACACATATATGTATATGTATATACATATATTTATGGATTTATTATATATAATATATAACATATGCATATATGAATATAATATGATCTATAATATGGATTTATTATATACAATATAATATTGTTATCTCATAATATTGTTACACATATGTTACTCAAATATAATGCTATGTGTTATAATGTGTTACTCAAAATAAATCCTGATTTTAATTCTAACTTACTTTGCAGCCTCAGTCAAGTGGTTTTCTTGACATTAGTCCTTTTCTGTAGTCAGTGGGAATTAAATCATACAGTAATCTTAATAAGAACAAGGCTTCATTTTCCTAAGGAGTGTGATAAAGAGTAAAATGTAAACCCCATGTGGATGTGATTGGCAAGCCTTAAATGAATTCTGAATAAATTGTAAATTTCTCTAGCGTTTGGCTTACAAAGGGAGTTTGGAACGGATGAGATTCCGTTTTCACATCACCGGGATAATAGGTGCTGACTTCATCCTGAGTTCAAAAGTGCCTAACAGTTTTCAGTAACTTGTTTGTTACATTTTGGAATGAGCAGTTCAAACCATAAACTCTTAGACCACAAACCCTATTCCAATACCTCAGAGAAACAAGCAGACCTCAGGTTTATGTGGAATTAACATTTGCATTGTTTTGTCACAGCCAGATCTCAGGAAGTTATTCTGCTTTGAACAGTAGGTGTGTGTTCTCAAAGTTCTGCTGAAGATCTCCCTTAGGAGCAAGGAAAAGCCGCTCTAGAATGGCAGACAGAGTTCTCTGTTTTTTACATAAAATGAAACTTGTTTTCTCTGGATCATTAAACTTAGCAGTTGCAACTTTGTGGAACCATCTAGAAGACATTCATGGGCATAAATGAAATGAGAATTTTCCCAGGAGTCTAGAACAGGTTTTTGTGCAGAGACTTGAATATGAAGGCAAAATACTGACATAGTTCTCAACATCTGGACTTCAGGTCCGTCCTGGCCAGTTGTGTCTGTGAGTCCATTTTTTTTTATCTCTCAAAAGATGTAAGCCTATTAGGTATTATTATGGACACTAATAATATATGGTGTGCTTTCTGGAATTTCTTAGATAAAAATGCTTCACTTGTTAGAAGAAGCCTCTATAACACTCTAAAGCATTGGTTCTCAACGTGTGGGTCATGACTCTCGGGTATGTCAAATGACTCTTTCACAGGGGTCATATATTAGAAATCCTGCATATCAGGTGCTTATTTTACAGTTCACAACAGAAGCAAATTACAATTACAAAGTAGCAATGAAAATGATTTTATGGAGGGACTGTATCAAAGGGTCACAGTGTTAGGAAAGTTGAGAACCAAAGTTGAAGCTGGATCTAGAAGTCTGCTGATTAGAAGTTTGCAGAAGCAACCAGATAGACTGGCCAATGACTCCTCAATGACACCAGTGCAAAATTCCCCACTAACTCCCTACCAAAGAAACACACAAGCTGTGAAGAGACATGGCTGTCTCTGTCTCCACCAAAGGATCCCAAAACCTTCTCTCTCACCTTCCAGTCAATGAACATTGGGCTTTCTTTTCCTATTCATTCCTCTGGTACCAACCATAGATGAGGCAGATCTAAGTATGTTTCCCCTGCTAACCCCTCTGTTGGGTGACTGGGCAAGATAGGGCTTTCTCCTTGCAAGAACTGGTACCATGCATTTATGTGCATTGGGCATCAAGCTGTTGTTCTGGATCATACTAATAATTATCTTCTATTTTTCAGGACTCCATAAAATAAATCAATAAGATAAATATGCTTTCTCTGACCAGATCCCAGGAACTAATGACTCGTAAGCTGGGTGGAGATACAGAACAGAAAGGCAACAGTCATCGGGGCAACAGCTCCCTGGAGAAACACTGTAAAGGATGGGGTAGCCCCTGCTCCCCTGAGTTGGAATTTGGATCTCAAAAGGCAAAACAGGACACGCCATTCCAGGCCTTGGCTGCCAAAGCCTGTGACTGCTGCTGCCTTAGCATCTTCCAAACTTGGTGTGCGCTCCAGCTGGAGCTGAATGTTTCCATCTGTACAACTGCAGGTGGTTGTATAATTAGCCACATACATTTGTAGCACTGTTGAGTGGAGACTAGTAATGAACCCATCCTTGTTTTACATCTGTGGGGTGTTGCAATGGACTGGAAAGGGGGTCTGTTCTTAAAATAAGAAGATCAAAATGCTCTCTGTGTTCTATATCTTCTGAGGTTGCTTATTTCAGCACCTACCACTGAAGCCTAAATGACTAAGATGACAGTGAAAACCAAGGTTGACGTGTGTCTATGGTCTCTGCTTGAGAAGTTGCTGCATCTTTCAGAAGTCTCCCAGAAGCCACTGTGTTCTCTGGAGGGAACTGCACAGCAATAGATCCTGCTATATTTCCTATCATTCTGCTTTGTGTTAGAGGGTTGGCACTGGCATTGTATTTGACTTATTTCTTACTCTTCTAGACCACAGGGATACACATTTTTCATCTGATACATTTGCCAAGAGTGGAAAATAGCTTCAATGAGCTATGACTTAAGGAAAAAATAATTAAGGGGGCTGAAGAAATGCATCAGCGGGTAAAGCGCTTGCTGTGCCAGCCTGAGAAACCCGAGTTTTAATTCCAAGAACCCATAAAAATCAGTTGCAATGGCACATGCCTGTAACTCCTATAGTGTGGCAGAGCCAGGATCCCAAGAGCTCCTGAGCAGTCTACTCAAAATAGTGAGCTACAGGCTTAGTGAGAGATCCTGCCTCAAAGGAAACACTATGAAGAAACAATTAAAAGACACCCCCAACTTCAACATCTGGCATCCCCATGCATGCACGTATGCATGTATGAATGAACACAGAGACATTTAAAAAAGACAATTAATTTTAACTAAAACTCTAAAAGTAGGATTGACACCATCAGGGAATATTACCTAAAACTACATTTGACTCTAAAAGGAGGATTAATACCATCAGGGAAGATAGCTACACTTAGCTACAGGTAGGATTCTGGTATGTTTTCCCCCCTTTCTCTACAGTTCTTGGTTTCTATAGCACATGCTGGAAAGAGAACTTAGAACCCAGGCCCTTGACAATGAGGTAAGAGACCTGTTGGGATCAGAGAGAAGACACTACATCTATCCACTTGCGCTTGAGTTGCCTTCCAATTTGTTCAGAGCTGGGTAAGGATGCATGATGTGAGGCGTGTCCTGAAAATGCCTGGAAAGATTGTTCTAATTGACCCGATATATGTGACTTCTCCAGCCCAACTTTTAGTGTTTTATTATTATTATTATTATTATTATTATTATTATTATTATTATTTTATTATACGGGACATGTCTAAATGGGAAAATGCCACCCAGAATGACCTTTGATCTTCATTTCAAGTCATTTTCTAAAGGCTATGACTGTCACTTTCATCAAGTTTCCAGCCAGCGGAAAGCTGGATGAGCTCCCGTTGGTAGTAAAAGGACTGTGATGGCCACCAGCCACCGGCTCCCTGACTGGGATCCAAATGGGCATCAAAATTAAAATAAGAATTTTATTACAATTTTTGACAAGGACAGAGTGATAATGCCCTTGTGTTCTTTAACACTTGCCGAGGCATCTTCCTAATCTTTCTTAGGACTGGAATTAAGGCCTTCCGTTTGATAAAGGGAAGGACTGACAGATTATCAAGGGGGTCCAGAGGTGGAAGCCAGGTCTTTTTGTGCACGTCGAACATCCTAGGAACCCTACTGACCCACATGGCAAGACATGGTATTTCCACATTTGGCATCTCAGATCTCCTGGTACCAGAACAGCTCAAGTTCTGACTTAAAAGATTTTCTCTCTAGTGATGAAAACATCTATTTACCATAGCAACAGGGAGAAGGAGTTCGTAGTTCTCTTCTGAACTCTAGAAGAGGAAGAAATGAGACTGGTTAGAACTTCACTTTGAGCAAAGCCAAAAGAGGGAATTTCCTGAATCCCCTTTGCCAACAGCAAATGCTTGAAAAGCAGATCGAGATTTGAGCAAAACTGGGTTTGTCTTTTCCCTAATTTAGAATACCAAAGCAGAAAATGGAAAACTCCAAAGAATCATTAAAAATGCTAACTCTTGGAACTGGAAGGAATTCTGTGAAAGCTTCATGTGTTTTTGATACCACACCCTTAGTTCTAGTCTTCTCTTCTAATCCATTTGGATCATGGTTGCTAAACTCTGCCTGGAATACCATTTTTTTTTGTATGACACCTTTCTTGCTTAAAAAAAAAATCTATAAGAGTATCTTATTGATCTTAGGAGAAAGATGGGGTCCACTGTCTGGTTTTTAATGGCTGTGTTAGGGAGGGCTCTGACTACCTCTTAGATCCTCTACATCTACAGACTAAAGTTTCTGTTTTCCTCAGATCCTGTGGACATCCTCATCAGATTTTGCTTTAAAATGCAGTTCTATTTTTCTATGTTTGAGACTGACTTAAGAAACCTGTTGAAAACACCAACAAAATGATTTTCCTCTTCTGGGGTTGGTCTCTATCAACCCCAGAATCTAATATATTAGATTATATATAATTTAATATATATAATCTGCCTGCTGAAGTCCTGGTCTTCTTCGTAGGCTAGTTCAAGATTCATAAACTGCCAAACTTAGACGAATGGATGTAAAAGAGAAAAGGCATTGTAAAAAGACTAGACAGACTGAATATTTGGAAACTACCTGTCAGCATTTTTGTGTACAGATAGTGTTTAAGTCACTAGTTATTGCTGTATGTGCCTGCACACAACTCTGAAGTTAGTCACTGGAAAGGTACCAGCTTTGAGGTTAAAAAGATTCGAATAGATTCTCCTTTATCAAGTGGCACAGCCCCACATGTGGTAAATAAAGTCCTTTATTCCTTCCACATCTAGCTCATTTGCTTGCAAAGTGGGTCATGTTTTTATGTTGCAGTAGATGCAACGATACTTGCGAGGCGTCTGACTCACTGTGGATAGTTAGTAAGTGTTGATCCCCTTCTCTTCATTGTACTTGGGCAGCTTTGACAGGATGCAGAGGTAGCTGTTAGGACACAGTAGTAGATACTGCCAACATCTAGTCACCCATGTATGTTTCCAACCGCACAGAGCTCTCCGTTTCTGTGCTCCAGAATTTTCTACTCAAGACAGGTATTTCCTGTGCTCGCAGTGGATTGGAAATGCTAGGGAATTAAGACTCTTCTGGGGCAGCTTTCAGCCCGTGACTCTGGAACTGTTGTGCAAACACAGCTTCCTCATCTCTTGGGTGTGATAACTCAGAGCCCAGGTTTACACTGACTCTCAGTGTGAAATTCTGCTGGATTAAATTCTAGACGCCCTAGGTGGGAGCTGGCATGACAACTGCATTCTTAATTACCAGGTGTCTCCCCTGTGTCTCATTCACCCCCTTACCCATCATCAATTCCCAAACTATTTGCTTTTGGATCTCTATCTCAGGACTGATTCTTTTGGGAGACTCCAAACCAAAAAAGACACTTCGTCTATATTTTTCTTTACAGCTCATCCCAGTGGGGATGGTCTGGCTGCTCCAAATTGCTTTACGAATCTAGATGGCAGAGTAGGTATATCATCTCAGTCTTCATAAGCCACACTGTCATGGTGTAACATAAGAAATGTGACAGCAGCAGTAACACTCTACATCTTAGTCACTCAAATGTGTAAACTAAGGCAGCTTCCACATCTCTGATATTAAATGATGACTGAATTATTGATAACCAGTCCCACACTCCCTTGAATCAAATATTAATGTGGCAATATCTTGCTTGTGATGGCTGGATCCTTTTTGAATGATTTCATCACTCAGCAACACGACCACCTCACCCAGGATGATTCGGGTACATTTCTGAAAGACATATCGAGGAGATGGAAGGTTTAACCAGTGTCTGTTGGGTTCTGTCAGGACTGATACATGGCAGGCTTCCTTGGGACAAGTGTCAAGCTGTAAAGGAGGACTTCAATCCTTCTGAGAGTTTCATTAGAGTGTATTATAGAATTTGATTTTGCTGGTGTATTTCATGATGACATTTACGTGGGAATACCAAGCAGAGCCATGGCAGAATTGGAACAGGCTTTCTGTCTGCATGTTATTTGCTCAGTTGCTTCAGTTTCTACAATTGCTCCTCCTCTGGATTCTGTAGCAATTAGTGTTTACTGTTTCCATGGCTCTTGTGTATGAGCTGTGTCTATCTTCTTTTATTCTCCTTAAAGTTATGGAACTCAATGGAGTTGAGCTGTTCTTTCCCCAAAGATGTTATACCTTGCTTAGTTTTTGTACTCTTGGCACTTAAGGAAGAACCTGGAGCATTGATGTACTTCATAAATACTTGCTGAATAACATATGGCACTGAATGCACGCAACATTGAAAACTGTAATAAAAACATCCTTCCATCTCTGAAAAGTTTGGTTGCTGAGGGGTACTTAGTTCATATTATCATTCTCTCTCTTCTGCATCAGAGATATTCTCTTTAAAGATTTAAGAAGGAAAGAAAATATGCTAAGTGAGCCCCTTGGAAGACATTGAAGGAATCTTTGATCTTTTATTAATGTTATTAATAGATCCATACCTTGTCATTCAATTAGAATCTATGGAACCTTTTCTGAAGTTCAAGAACTGTGTCTGGTTCTTGAGATATCAGAAACCTCTCGCTAGTCATTGCTTCATGCATTTATTTACTTAGAAGTCATTGGTGAATGTTAGCTGGAGTCATAGCCATTATCAAAGCTTCTCAATGTGTCACAAAGTCAGAATCAAGTGAAGTTTCTGGTTCTGGTCAAATGTTATGTTTAAAGTTTATGCAAACTATACATTAAAAAAGTAACAATGAACGACCTCTAGAGAGTAGCCACTGTGCTGTCTAGGAATTAAAAGTGCCACGAGGGAATCCACTGATGTAAGTATTTGTAGCTGTCCTGTGGAGGATGCACTACTGTTTGAGATTTTAGGTGAGTAAAGCTGTGAGACCAGTTTCACAGTCAGTAGGAAGTCAAGAACTCTGGGATGTGAGTTCATGGAGTCTGACTAACACTGGCTTCTTTCCTTCCTCTTTTCTTTTTCTTTCTTTCTTTCTTTCTTTCTTTCTTTCTTTCTTTCTTTCTTTCTTTCTTTCTTCCTTCCTTCCTTCCTTCCTTCCTTCCTTCCTTCCTTCCTTCCTTCCTTCCTTCCTTCCTTCCTTCCCTCCCTCCCTCACTTCACGAACACACATTGCTGCTTATTACCCGTGGTCCTTATAGTCCCACCTTACCCTGGGAACTTCATTGCCGCTTATCCGCGGTCCTTATAGTCCCACCTTACCTTGGGAACTTTCCAGTGCTGCCCCCTGACTGCAGGAAGTTCTGATCTCTCAAAAATGGGTCCCCGTACAGGCCACCAGTTGTCGCGTCCCCCTCGGCCAACGAGGAGAAAAAAACGCTACTACTGAGATCTTCTTCAAGCAGTTTATTTCGGGTTCCTTGTACAAGGTTCTTTCTTATTACTTACCTCCCTCTTATCTCTTTCCCCTACCACGGCTTTTATCTACTTATGATAAGCAATCAAACTGAGCCACGTAGACTCTGTAGATTGGCTACTCTAAAGCGGAAGCTATGTAATTCACCACCCACAGCCATAAAGAAAATGTTTACCACCTGCAGCCAAAATGTTTACCACCTGCAGCCATAATGTTTACCACCTGCAGGGTGGCATCAGGCAGGAAACCGGCGCCATCTTTAAGGCGCGGCAGCAGCTCCCTACACTTCCCTCCCTTCCTTCCTTCTTCCTTCCTTTTAGATTCTATTGCTTTCTTGTTCTATAACTTTTTATTGACATTTAGTAATTTGAAGCAAAACTTCAAGTTAGGAAACATGAAATTAAAGTGATGTTTCATATATGCGGAATAGGAAAGGATTTCTAAGACTAATAGGGCACATATCTGGTTGAAGGAAAACATTAAACAACTTCATATGGACTGTGATTTGAAGTCCATTTGATTTATCGCAAAAGTCATTTATTTTTTCAAATTCTTTAAAACTTTATTATAAAGAACATGCAAATAAAATAAAAAAACACCATGCAGAAAAGTTACCCAGACCCAAAGTCTACATATCTCAATGAACACCTATTTAGTTAGAGTAGTCATTCTATAGTTATGGAACTTTATACTGGATTTTACACATTCTTTGTCAAAGAATGCTTTTATGCTCTTATGCACCTCCAAAAAACCTGAAAAATCCATGACACTAGAAATGAGAAAAATTATTAACTATATATCTAATTTACAAGTCAATTGTCCACTTATTAATGAATAGAAGGAAATATGAAATCATAAATATGTGCATATATATATATGAACACACACACACATATATACATGAAAACAGTGAGGATAATGCTTTTATAAAAGAATACAAAGGATATCTTATGAGGCGCTCTGGAACTTTTAGGTAGGTGGTATCTGGAAATTCTGTAGGAGTGGACTCTGGAGGGGTGAAGTCACTTGTTTTATATTGCAGAGGGAATGCATTATCATGTTGTGGCAAGAATCCAACTCACAGTGATTTCAGCTGTCCATCTTATTGCATGCCATTTTTGATCATTAACTATCAGTGTCTGTTTCCCAACCATTTATTATATAATTTCCTCTTCTTAAGATACAATTAATCTTTCTTTTGTCCTAAGTAACCCCATACAACCATTATAGAAATTAATATGGCAGTTCCTCAAGAAATCAAAAATAAAACTCCCGTATGACCCTGACATACCACTCCTGGGCAAATACCCAACCTCATGCATGCTTATTGCTGCTCTTATCACAATACCGAAGACATGTTATAGGCCTACATATCCATAAGCAGAAAAATGAATTACGAGAATATGCAGTAGAGTTATACAATGGAATTTTATTCAGCTGTAAAGAAAAATGAGATCACTATTCTTTGAATTTCAGACCCTTCTTGCTTTTTTACTATTTTTCATAGCAGTTATTAGTCTTAACTGTTTAGGTGAGAGAGTAAAAAAAAATCACTAAAATATCACAAGATGAAGACCAGACATGCCCCTTCCCCCTAAAACAAACAAATGAGTGTGAGAGCAAGCTAATAAAATGCCTATTTGGAAAACAAAATCAAGCAAACCTAACTTTTACTCATTTCTCTCTGTTCACGACCATTGGCTTTGTTATGTCTAGCTGATGTTAAATGATGACTAAATTGTTGATAACCAGTCTAGATTCCTTTTACAGATGTGGTGGTGGTTGTGACCTGTTGGCCTCTCTAGGCAAGGAAAGTTGTGTCTTCCACTCACTATTTCATTCTTAGCTTTGACTTTGGTGCTGAACTTATCCATCCTTGAGTGCATAAAGCCATCACTGAGCGATTTTGACCATTTGTATCTGAGAAATAGAGTGAGTGATCAAGCATTCTCCTCTCTAAGAAGATACAGGATTCTCTTTTAAGAATGTGTTTTAGAGGGGGAAACATTAGAAATATAAATAAAGTATCAAAAAAAAAAAAAAAAAGAATGTGTCTTAGAAGGCTAGCTTAACCTTCTGAGAGGGCACAGAATACAAACTGACTGTTGACTTTTGTTCAGTGCTGTGGTAGAGGGTAAGAGGTATGCACCAGCTTCTCTTAGAAGGCAGTCATGATGTCTCTTCTTGTAGTATCATGACCAGATCATTTTCTGTATTTTCTGAACATCTTGTCTTCCAAGAATGGTCATGATTAAAATGATGTTTTCTCACAGGCATTTTACAGTGGTCTGCTGCATTAACAGCTTCTGTTGGTTCATCCATTTTTGCACTCATTTCTTTGACCATCCCCTGCTCTTTAATGTAAGTTAACTTTGTGACTCTTTACAGAACACAATACAGTGAAGCAATGCTGTAGAGTTTCAAGTCCCAAGTCTTAAAAATACACAGATTTCATGCCTTTCCTTTCTCAGGAGCTGTAATCTATCATGAGAGAAATCTGTTTGCCTTTCTCAAGATACTATTTGAACAGGTAACTATGCCTCATTTCTAATCTTCTAAAGTTCCCTCATACCAATAGCTGATACCCTCTTCTAGACCCTGAATTAAGACAAATATATGTCTTAATGCTTCTGCCTATGTGTCTTTGATAATTTATAAGCCTTTAGATGTCACATGCTTCTCAATTTTGCATGTCATATAACATCCAATAGTGTACTTGTAACCAACATTAGGTCAAACTTCAAGGAAGATTCTCTGAGTGACTTGTAAAAAGAAATTTACCATGTCTAGCTTGGGTCACACCATCAATGAGTAATATTTCCATTGTCTGTCTCCTTAGACTTTGTATTTTATCTTTGGTGAAAGATAAGGAGAATAGAGATAAGGAGAAAGAGGCAAATTTGAAATATCTGCTGAGCCAGATATTATACATATTGTCTGCTGGATTTTTAAATTCAGCCCTGTGAGGTGTGCATACAGGGTCACACAGGTGGTAATTGGCAGAGCTGCTGTGTTGGTTTCTAGAAGTCATGTTGTCTTCATTACATGACATTTGTTGCTGAGGCAGGCCTTATGACAATATGCACAACATTCTCTTTAGCCCTAAGGCCAACTCATTTTCTGTTTGGATTCTACTATAATGAGATGGGGAATTTTCGAATATGTAGTTTTTATATACACTATGCTTTTTTCCCTTCAGATGCTGACACAACTCTAGAGATGGAAACAGTCAAAGTGAACGCTCATGATAGATTCATGAAGCACACTTCAGAAGGAAGACAGCAGTTCTGGAATGTTCCTCAGCAACACCTGGAAGATGGACGTGATTTTACTCAAACTTATCCCCACCACCCTGTAAAACAGTTGTACATGGTGACCATAATCTGAGGAATGTTCTTTCTTCTGAGTCCATGGCCACAAACAAAAAGAGGAGAATGTAGTTGAGCCTGGTGGACATAGGTCAATGTCATTGCATTCCTGAGAAGGGGGGAGGCTTCGTTACAGGGATCGCCTCTGCAGTCAATATGCCTCTTGACAGCTAATGGCTGCAGTGAGAATTTACCGCACAAACAGGAATGAGAAGGGCTGTGGGGAGTTGAGAGTGTGGCAGGGGTAAGAAGAGCAGCGACACTCATTGTCCTCAGTTGACAAGTGCTGCTTTTAGAACTTGCCCACCTGTTGGGTGTGTCTGAGATGCTAACTGGAAAGGAATGCAACATCTTCCTTGGGTCAAGCCCAACCAGAATGTTCTAGAGAAGGATCTGTGACCCCAAAGATGAGGATCTACACTTTTTCAAATCAGCCCCCAAATGTATAGAGTCTCGGCTACTTTGCTTTGTTTCTGACCCATAGTTCATATGGTGGGTAAGTTCTAGAGAGTTGAAATTTGACCTCATTTCTTAAATCCCTTGGCAAACTTTCCTGGCATTGAAATTTCTGAGTTGTATGTGAGAAAATCCCCATAATCTCATATTCTTTGCTCCCTATTAATTTATGAATACTTTTCTGTAAGGTTTAACTAAAAAATTAACCTTGGTAGGTTAATTACTTATATAATTAACCCATTCACCTGATTATTTGATATACACAGATATATTTATATCTGCGTATGATACATGAATATGTATATATTATAATATAATGCATATGCATGTCTGTGATGTATAGATGTCAGTAACATTACATTGAATTTATAGAAACAACTTAATTATCTAGCCTGATTATCGTAACAAGGTCTAATGTAGCACTTTTTATGTCAGAAAATCTTCCAAATACATCTCACACATCCAATCGTTTTAACTACACAATAGTCATACAAGGTTAGCATCATTGTTTTCACCCTCCTATTCTCTAGATGAAGAGACAAAAACAGAAGTTAAATAAATCATCTAAGTTCTCTCTGATCCAACTTCTGGACAGTTGTCTCCTGGCTCCTTGCTTTTGGCTTCTATGCCTTCCACACTACCAGAGTTGAAGCTGCCATATCTGAATATGTTCTTACGTGAATTCATATAATGAAATCCCAACTCCCATGGTGATTGTGTTGAGGCAGAGCCTTGAGGAGGGGATGAAGCCATGAGAATGATAGGCTCATGCATGAGTGGTGGAATCGGTGCCCTTTTTAAGGGCCCCAAACTGCTAGGTTCCATTTTCTAACATGTAAAAGACACACCCAGGATATGTTCTTGGCACACCAGAGAACAGGCCTCTTCTGGACATCAAATCCACAGGTGCCTTGATCTTTGGACTTCCAGTTTATAGAATTATGAGAAATACATTTCTGTTGTTGATGCGCTGTCTGCTTTATGGCATCCTGTTGTAGCAGCTTAAGTAGTGGGGGATACCTGTGGTCCTAGCAGTTGGGAGGCAGAGGAAAGAAAAGCAGGAACTTTAGGCCAGCTGTGGCTCAACAGAAAGTTTAAGGTTTTTCCGGGCTTAATAAGAACTTGTCACAAACAAAATCACACACACAAGTAAAGTTCTAATACAGAAAGTTAATTATGCAAAGGAACATTTCTTTCAAAAGTTAGCAATACTATTATCTATAGGAGTTCATACTCATACACATAAGTCTTTGAGAAAGGATCTCATGTTGTCCTGATTACCCTGCAACTTGCTCTGTAGCTGAGGATGACCTTGAACTCCTGATCATCTTGCTCCCCTTTCCTAATTGCTGAGAGTACAAGTGTGTGTCACCACTCCTGGCTTGAACATAGTTTTCATTCCTTCAGGCACTTGACTATTTAAAATTTGGTGCTTACTAAGCTTAGGATATGTAGGGTGTGTGCGTGTGCATATGCGTGTGTGTGCGTCTGTGTGTGTATGTGTGTGAGTGAGATGTGGTAAGCAGTTGTTTCCTGTGTGTTCTCAAATAGAAATTTCTTGTTTGTTAAGTGACTCATTTTTTTTGGGGGGGGGGGAGCTGTCTCAAATTCTTTTGGTTGCTTGTGTTTTAGAAAAAGATAGAGTTAAGAAGAGAGGAAGAAACAGTAAATTAGCTTTATGAAATCCACTTACCCAGCTGAATGCCGAAGTGAAGATGATAACTAGTTTGCTACATAAACCCCTTCTTCTAACTTGATCTACTCACGCTCTATCCCTGAAGTTGTTGCCTCTTTCTAGCTATTGCTGACTGAACTACTGAAGCACGTTTGACCCCATATGAGTGAGTAGGTGAACTAAGAGATATAGGTAGGTTAAGTTTGCCTCTCTGGAAACACTATTGAGAGGACTGAGTTAGCCAGAGCCAACTGACTCCATGACAGGCTGCAAACTGACAGTTTGGGAGAATAGGCCTAAGTTTCTGTTTCCTAGAACTGGAAAAGTCCCAAACAAGTCAATCCCAGGAAAAATCCACCCCTCACGGGGAGTTGTCAGAAGCTGCCCCAGCACCTAGCCTGAGCCAAGTATAGTTAATCAGCAAAATTTCCCCAAATCCCCCAGAGCTTAAACCAATCACAAAGGCACCTATACCCCTGGAGATACAGCCAATCAACCAAGGGAAAGAAAGGTAGAGGCCACCCACTCCTACCCTAACAGGCTTTAAATTGACCTTGCAAAGCCAATAGCTGTCTTCCATCCCAAAGTATGGTAGACCCCTGCATGCAGGTCCTCTGCAGACTAAGCGCTCTTTGCTGCTGCATACTATTTGAGCTTAGGGTATCACTCTTCGTGACTCATAGACCCTTACAATATTGAGTTGAGCCTTGAGTAACTGAATGGGGTTTTGATGAAAAGAGATAGCAAAGAGTGCCATAGCAAAACAGGACTTAGAGGCCAAATGATACAGGGGCTAGAAGGGATAGGAGAAATGCCTGTGAGGTTGGTGTTTGTTTAAGTTATTTTTTTCTTTCTGGGATTGGTGGTTTGTTAGAGCTTCCTAACAAAAACTTCCTTGCATAACTGCCATGATTTCTTTTCATGATACAAAATGACCCTTGACTTTAACAGACATGGACGACTCACCTTTCTTTCAGTGAGACAACATTTGGAAGATTTCCTTCCCAATCCAACAACTGTGAGGGTGCTTTCAAGGTGTCATTGGCTGTACACATTCCCAGACTTTCAGTCCTTCACTATGAAAATGTAGACCACCCTACAATCTTTGCTTCCCTTTTAGCAAAGAGTGCCTGGAGCAGTAATAGTCACCAGTGGCCTGAACGGTAGAAACAATGGTGGGGCTAAGCAAAAATGACTCTGATGTCAGTGAGGATCAGAGCAGCAATTTTCCTCATTCCTTCATAGGTGCCATTGTGACAGGGATGGTTATCAGCCTTCCAGTGGTTAATATATTGAGCAGTCTCTGAAGTCAATGGAAATAAGTGGGTAACAACATAGGTTTTAATGGAAACTTAAAATCCTAGAAAAATCAGAGTGATCCCTCCTTGGTGGGTAGACCTGTAGATTTCTCCATTAATTTAAGAACATGCTGGTGAACACAAAAGCAGAACATTCTATCTTCTAGGTTTTCTGTGCCTAGAGTGGGGGACTGGATACTGGGTGACACGGTCTTTAAAATTCCCCTCCAACTTTGTGGTTGACCCTGAGATCCCTAGAGCCAAATCAGCAGTTAAAGCAGCCACAAGATGCATATTTGCACGACATCTGAGCCAACTGGCCTCTAAGTAATGGTACATGCTGTTGAATATTCACTCTGCCGTTCCTTACATAGAAACCTGGTGTTTGATATTGAAAAATGTGTAAGCAGGTCATTTTTTCTCAAGACCTTCACAACCATGTGGGCATACTGGCTCAACCTAAATCCTTAGAAAACTAGTTCAATCTAGTTGAATTAGTTCAACTTATTGTTAGTGCCAAGAAAAGAATAGTGGAAAAGAATGAAGAAACCTTGTTGGGAGAATAATTTGATCTCTCTTGAAAGCAGGACTAATTTGTGGACAAATGCTTCCTGACTGACCACAGACATACACTGGGTCAGTGGAACAGAATTAAGGGACAGCCAAGCTGAGACAAAGCAGAGATATTTCTCATTTAACAAGGGGGAGAGTTGCAATAGTAGAATGCCCTTTGTAGTTCTAAAAGCCTACCACAGACTATAATAATATAAAATTTCGGGACAAGAGAATTAAAAAAAAATTATCTTGTAAGCATCGTATATTTGCCACTTAGAATATAAATAAGTGTGACTTTTGCATTGTAGAGTATAATCTCTTCCTATATGGGAGGTGGCTGTGGGAGGATGAGGTCCAGCTCTGGTGTCAAGATGATAAAATGCAATAGGAATTCTCAGGAATGATAGCAGGGGTTCATTTTTCTTGGTTAGCATTCAACACTGTACAGCCATCTATATATTGCAACAACATCAGAAAGGGAACCATCTCCCAGGGCACTAGAACTCACTTTTTATGACCTCACAGATATGAGTTTGACTTCAGTGTTAGCTCTTTTCTGTAGTCCCATTTAGCAGTGGATGGAAACTCATAAGAACATAAGCCAGACATGAGGCACATAGCTTTTCCACGATGGGGTATTTTCTTCTGCAGTGTTTCACTCTCTGAATCTTACTGAAAGTATACAACAACCTTAAGAGCCTGAATGTTGTTTAATCATTTTATTCTTATTTATTTTCAGATTCATTTACTTTTATTTTCTGTGTATGGGTTTTGCCTGTACATATGTCGGTGCAGCATGTGTGTGTCAAGTGCTTACAGAAGCCAGAAGAAAGCTCCAGATCCCTTGGAACTGGAATTACAGATGGTTATGAGGCACCATGAGGGTGCTGGAAATAGAACCTGGGTCCTTTGAAAGAGTAGATAGTGTTCTTAGCTGCTGAGCCATTTTCCAATCTTACTTTATTATTTTAGATGAGGAAACCAAGGCCCTGTATTTAAATGGCTTTCTCAAGTGACCTGGAGAAGAGCAAACTTGAAATGTTCATGACCAAATGCAGTTTGCTTTACCACACAATAAGTCTGCTGTCAGACCTTGCTGGGTGGGGGGTAAGCCTTACATGGGGCCTGAAAAAATTACTTGATCAAAGAAACTTAGTTCATCCTGCATCTCATGCTGCTCTCACGTTCTGCTAACAGGTTAAAACACAGCACTGCATTGACCTAGTTCAATGGTTGGCTAACTTGAGAGTGCAATGAACCATGACATAAATTTTGAAACTAAAAGTTCTTCATCTTCTTTCTAGAGATTTCATGAGTGTGGGTCTGGAAAGGATCAGGCCTTTCATTTTTTGCTTTTTTTGGTTTTGTTTTTAACCTATCCTTAGTCACTCTGTATGTGCACCATGCTTTAAAACCATAGTTCATGTATTTTTTTTCCTACTAATTAAACAGTATGGAGTGGAGACCTACATAGTTTGTTTTTCTCCTGTGTTTTTGTTTCTGAATTCATAAGAGATGTTTAATCATCTTCCATAATTCGATGTGATCAAACTGTCTTAGGCTCATTTGCTCTGGGTTGTCTCACCCAGTGTTCTCATTTTGCAGTGACTTAGAAGTGGGCAATCTCTTTTAGCAATTATGTGTCTCCTAGTTTGAATGGTTTGGGGCCTGGTGTATTAGGAAGTGTCCAAAGCTCACTTATAAGATATGGCTTCCAACTACTGCACTGTGCAGTTTTCATATCTAACCTTGATAAACTAATGGGTTCCTCCTCTGCATTTTCCTGAGGGTAATGATATTTTCCTGAGGGTAAAGAGTCTACCTCATAAGACTGATGTGAAAATTAAAAAAGATGTTGATTTTGTACACTGCAAACATTAAAGAAATGCCTGTTGACTTAACTAATGCAGACCAGACGCTTAGCAATGACTATTTTTTCCTCTGAAGGGTAGCATAGCTGAAGCAAAACAGAACTATTAAAGATGGTTTCTCTGAATGCATTGGTCATAATTCCCAAGCCTCACCCTGAATTTCCATCTATACAATCTATGAGTGGATTGTTTTAGGAAAGATGGAGAGAGAGACACCCAACAAAGCATCCATACTCTAAGCCTGCCGTGTGGATTATGCCTGATCCATGGTTAGAGCAATTAAAGTGTAATTCTGATGAAGGGAATATGTCCTCATAGAGATGCAAAGTGAGGTGTCTTGATTTGTGGTGTTAGATCGAGGTGGGTAAAGACTATGGCAAAGAATGAGAGTGGCTGCACCTTAGGAGTCTGAAGCTTTGTACCCATAGAAGTTTCTAAAGAGAAAAGTTGTATTGTGTTCTGACAAGGGAATGAAGCAGCAAGAGTGGAGGCATTGAAGGGGCACCACTTTCCAATACAGGGGAAGATCATGAAGGGCTGAAAGAGAAGAAGTGATAGCACTTGGGGTCTCCACTGGGGATCCAGAAGATTAAGTGGGGGAACCTGGGGAAAGAAGCAGAGGGCTCAACTGTCTGGCTTCTTCAGGCTCTGTTCTAGAGCTGACTGGAGTTTTTTCTTATTCTAAGTCTTCTTTCAGCTAGATCTTTGTGCAGATGACACTCAAAATATGTTTTTTAAAAATCTTTTATTTGTTATTTTGTTTATTTACATTTCAAATGTTATCCCCCTTCCCAGTTTCCTCTCTGAGAACCCCCCTCCCACCCCCTTCCCTTGCCTCGACGAGGGTGCTCCCCTACCCACATGCCCACTCCTGCCCCATTGCCCTAGCATTCCCCTACACTGGTGTCGAACCTTCACAGGACCAAGGAACTCCCTTCCCTTTGATGCCAGACAAGGTCATCCTCTGCTACATATGCAGCTGGAGCCATGGGTCCTTCCATGTGTATTCTTTGGTTGGTGGTTTAGCCCCTGGGAGCTCTGGGGGGTCTGGTTGATTGATATTGTTGTTCTTCCTATGGGGTTGCAAACCCCTTCAGCTCCTTTAGTCCTTCCCCTAACCAAAATATGTTTTCAGTGGATACCACTGTGAACTTTCAAAGACTGTAGGCTTCTGACTGGTCAACAACTCCACTTCATGTCTTTTGGGTCTCTCTAACTCAACATATCAAACATATTAGCCAAACATGCGACTTGATCCTAGTCTTTCATTTGTGGGTCATTTTATGGTTCATATGTATTCATTTGCACAAGTCACTTCCTGGCTCTTTATTCAATAATTGTATTTTGTTCATTTTCAGCTCCGACTATTTCCTAAATTTTTCTGGTTCAGACTGGATTTCTTCATCCATGCTGTAAGCATGGCTCCTTGATCATTCAGCAGAATCCCTGATTGGCATTCTGGTTGGCTTCTCTATATCTCTGTCCTAGTTCCTTATTTTATTTTCAAGTAGATGATCAGAGGATAATTTGAAAAAGTCAACTTTAGTTCAGTTCTTTACGATCTTGCCTTGCTAGTTAAGGGAGGTGGAACTCTTCCATGTGGGTGACGTGGGCATGTAGTGGGTATCAAGTCTCCTTCTAGTTTTCCGAGGTAGGGCCTCTAGTTCTCCAGGTCTCAGCTAACTGAAAAGGTTCAAGCATTCTCACCCCTGGGTTTTTCCTCTGTGTGCTGGTCAGTGGCAGAGACTCCTTTTACCTCTTCATCTAGTTAACCCTTTCATTTACAGGCCACTCCAGAGAATGCTGGTATGAAGAATCAAACACAGTCCTTCTATGCTGTTTCCTAACTCCTTAGGCGTTCATAAGTCTCAGCATATTTATCTGTTTTTTAGCACAGAGGACATAAAACCTAGTAGATACTCAGTAAATAATCATTTAGCAACTAAAAAACTATGAAATCGAGACCACTGCTTTACAAGGATGGCATGGAACTCATTTCTGCCGTGTTATTTCCAGTGATTTGTCAAACCTCCCCGTTAATGGGCCAGATGGATTCACAAGCTAGGCATCTAAGATTGTTAACAAAATAGCACATTTCTTTCTTTCTTCTAAAACTAATTACTGGCTGCTAAATATTCAAACATACATAGAAAAAACAGCTCATTACATTATGTTAAGAAATAAATTACTATTCCTAATTGCCTCTAGTAGTTAATTACTTCTAATTATTAGTCCGAGTAATAAATTACTGCTTCTTGTTATGTTGTGGGCACGGTTGGAGCATTCAAAAATGCCGTTCTCACTGTTGTTTACATCAGAATGTGTTTACAGAATTATAGAGCCATAATTACCCAGAATAGCTGGTACCACAAAATAACCAACATTTGATAAATTCAATTGAAATATGTTCCTTTTTTGTCAGCTTATTTAGAAGATCAGACATTAAAATGAGAAACCATGTTTGACTTTTCCAGTCTCCTCAGGGAGCACCAACATGTTAAAATTGAGGGTTTTGTTTTGTTTTGGTTGAATGAGAACTAAATTAGAATTCCTTTTGTTATTTTCAACAAGAAGAATTTACAGGCCCCTAATAGTGCAGAAATGAGGTTACATTACCAGCATGCAATTCACAGGATGGAATGAGTTATGACTACTTCCAAAGAGTTGTAAGAAATATTGAAGTGTCCAGAACTATTGTTTTCTTTTGTAACAGATCTAAGGTGCAGAAACAGAGTCTATAACAGGAATTTCCAACAGTCTGACCCAAATCTGTTGTCTTACTTGATGGTTTGAGAAGAGAGTGACAGAAGATAGTAGCCATGGCATTTCCTTCCTCATCAAATTCGGACCAATAAAATATGAGATATTTTGACATTTGATCCACTTTTCCCCACTCTATGCTTGTCTCCTCTGGTAAATGTTACTTGCTCCATGTTTCAGGGGAGGAGATTGAGACTCAGAGAAACACTTAAGCAGTACAAAGTCACACAGCAGCATCCACAGGATTCAAATGTAGGTAGACTGATGCTAGTACACATGCTTTTGATTTTAGTATCCTGTAATTCTTCTTTTACAGCAGTGTGATTAGTGAGGTCAAACATCCAGGTCACATAGTTAGGCACATCTGAATCTATTCTAGTACCATTGCTCTGTGTTTTTAGGACACTTTCTTTGCTTCTTTTGGCATACACTTGATAGTCTAATATATGTATATATGTGTGAGTGTATGCTATATCATCTGTAATATATAAAATCAGACTACTTTATTAGTTATTTTGAAAATCAACTTAGATTGTGCTGCAAGCTAAGGCCATATAAAAAGTACTATCTATTTTTACTAGTACCATGAGGCCAAAATGGGTTGAAATGGATCAAAACATTTTTAAGCAAGTGGCTTGGCATATCTGTTAAGATTTATTGCAAATGTAATCTTTAAGTATTCAGAGAGTAGAGTGTTCCTTATAAAATTAATATAAATCACCATGATGACCAACTAATTAAGCAGTGTGTCCAAGGGAATTAGCCAAAGAAAGAAAAGGAGAAAAACATTTAGTTGACATCAAAGCATGTGAACAGTTTGTAAGCAAAAATAAAAATGGTTTTGATCTAAAGACGTTCCAGACCAGCACAAACATGCTGGGACTTCCTTATGAGCAATGAATACTGGAGCCCACTGTTTCATTTCTAGTTTTGCTTCATAATTTAGCTGTTCAGGCAATGATCATCAGACAAATAATCTGGAAAAGCAAACATTCGGAGCAGAGGGATGACATCATTCGATCTGAGTTTTAAAGTAACACTGCCCACTGTGTTGAGAATAGAGTGCAGAATGACTGACAACATGGGTAACAGGAGGCAGAGGGATCACCATAGTCAGCTAAGGACAATGCACTACTGTGGTTTCTATGGAGAGGATAAGAATTGCTTGAGGTGGAATTGACACACATTTTAAAAAATCCGATTTATTCATTTTATTTTATCTGAGAATGTTTTACCTGCATTCACTCACTTCCTCTCATTCTCTCATTCTCTCATTCTCTCTCTCTCTCTCTCTCTCTCTCTCTCTCTCTCTCTCTCTCTCTCTCTCTCTCTCTCTCTCTCTCTCTCTCTCTCTCTCTCTCTCTCTCTCTCTCTCTCTCTCTCTCTCTCTCTCTCTCTCTGTGCTTGGTGCCCTAGGAGGTCAAAAGAGGGCATGGAACTGGAGTTAGGATGTTATGAGCCACCATTTGGGTGTTGAGAACCAAACCTGGGTCTTCTACAAGAGTAACAAGTGGTTTTAACCACTGAGCCAGCCCTGGAGTTCACTTTCAAGTGAGAAGTATAAGATGCACTAATGGTTTCTATATGGAAGAGAGAGGAAGAAAAGGGGGAGGGGGAGAGAAAGGGGGGAAGGGAAAGACAGAGATAGATACAGAGAGATTGAGACACACACACAGAGACACAGTGACTCTGTTACTCTAGCTCCAAGGAATTCATCACATTCAAGATGATTCCGGGTCTTGTTATGAGCCCCCAGAAAGATGATGTTGCATAAAACTGAGATGGGGTAACTACAGAGCAGCTTGATCAGAGAGAAGAGTAGAAATCCAAGTGTATGCATATCAGTCTTCAGGTGGCAATGTTTTCAGAGAGGTGACAACAGACTGAGGAGAAGGTGAGACTGGACCTCAGGTGACTCTGGGTGGTCAGAGTGTATTTGGAAGTTGTCATGTTTAGATATACCTTAGACCCAGGAGCCCTAAGATCTTCAGGAGACTGGAGATGATGGAGAAGAGATGATGGTAACTTGGAATTGGTGGTGGTGGAGGTGGAGAGGTGGGCTTACACAGGAGTAGATGAGTTGAGACAAAGGTGCCAGGGATTGACTCAAGCTGCTTTGACTGGAGACATGGGAGAAATGGAGTTGGTTTTTATGGAGATGGGGAGACTGGAGAGAGAGCAGGTCTGGAGTGTTAACCAGAGCTCTTTTATCTGATTGTGGGGGATAGATCTGGACAGGTGTGAGTGGGAAAAGCTGCGTGAGGAGGGAGAAGGTGGTACAGCAGGGGACTTTACAGCGGAACATAAAGACCTGGATTAGAAGGATTAGAGGGAAGGCTGAGGGGGTAAGGGTGCTTCCTGCTCATCCATAAGATGATTTCAGTTCCCAGGACCCAGATGGAATGGCTCTGTAATCTCCAGCTTCAGGGGATTCAGTACATTCTTCTGGCCTCTGTAGGCACCTGCACAAATGATACACACAGACACAGACACACACAGACACACAGACATACACATAGACACACAAACACAGATGAATAGACACATAGACACACACAGATAAGCATACACACACTCTCACAGAGAGAGAGAGAGAGAGAGAGAGAGAGAGAGAGAGAGAGAGAGAAAGAGAGACTCTTTAACAAAAATAGATCCTAGTTAGAAAGGTGCAAAGCCTTTAATGTTTGAAGCATCAGTATCCCCTGGTATCCAGGCTGCTGTTTTCCCCTGTGCTGACAGCCTCACACCCTCCAGATGGCCCAGATTAATCAGACAGAAGGGTATGTGATGATAAGAACTGGAAAATGAACTCGGAGTGGTATGCTCTCCTTTTATTGTGGGTCCAAGGGAATTAACCAAAGAAAGAAAAGAAGTTCAAGGTCTTCTTTCTCAGAATCTACAAGTGCCTCCATTTGGCAAGTGGTAAGGCTGTCGTCCTCATACCTGGGAGGGAACTACTAGCAAATGTATAGTCTCCAAGTTCAGATTCAAGCAAGTGAAGCCAAAGAAGATGGGAAGGTGTCTTCTTGCTTCATTCTGACTTACTTTCTTCTCTCTGCTTTCTCCTCCTTAAACCAGGACTATGAGAATCTCTATCCATATTTTACCTAATTCATGATGGACTCTGCTCTTTCCTTAGGGTTTTAGGCTTTGTGGCCCAAACTAAGAGTCAGAAAACAAGGTTGTTGGACCAATGTGACTCACTGCTGGTTTCTAACATTTATTGTGTGATTTTGTGTGTGTGTGTATGTGTGTGTGTGTGTGTGTGCGCATTGCATATGTGCCATGTTGTGTGCATGTGTAGGTCAGAGGACAACTTGTGGGGAGATGATTTTCTCTTTCAATTATATGGATCACGGGGCCTGAACTCAAGTCATCAGGCCTGGAAGCAAGTATATTTACCTAAGCCATCTCCTGGCTCTGCTGCTTGTTTCTATGAATGGAGTCATATCCACCCATCTTGAGGGTTTTCATGCCATGAACAAAGACTAGTTACACTATAGAACATAATGCCCACAAAATCTAACTATCTTCCTCTATAACTACTTGTAGGAAAAGTTTGCTGGTTCTTGGCATAAATACAACAAGTGTATTCAAGCTAGCCACCCTAAAACAATTTCACAAGCCATCTTAATATATGTACAAAATTAATATTGGTTATTTGATTTTCTGATAGGAGTTAGAATTCAGTAGAGAGGGACTAGGGAACAATTGGGTACAGGCAAACCTAGCTGATTTCACTATTCACTATTTTGGGATTTTGAGACATTTAATGCATCCAAACTTTAGAATATACTATTTGACAGTTTGTTGGAATACAGATAAATTGAAAAGTTAATGATACCTTTGTAATATGGAATTACTGTTCTTCACATAGTCAGTTGTAATGACCCTTCAAGGAATGTGGCCATCTGGGCTTCTGTAGTTGTGCCCCAGTGTAGCTACAGCCTAGTTCTTGACATCACTTGGAGCTGTTTGCTGTACTTTGACTAGTGATCAGCTCAAACTGAGCATGCGTGGGACAGAGTTACCTTCTTGGTGCTGGTGCATGTCTTGGATTATAAAATATTATGTAAAAGGTAGCCAGTTGTTCATCAAAAAGAGCTATGGATGACACTGTGTCATTACTCAGTATGAGGATAGTGCTAAAAACAATCACCTGATTCTAAAACAAAAAAATGCTTAAAATCTGTTCAAACCAATGAATGGTTTCTTTTAAATGCTACAAACCAATGTTTATCAAGTAATTTCCTTACCTGCCACACAGCAGTCATCTCCACACCTCCTGGGAGCTTTAAAGAGCTCTTCTCCTTCCATGGCCACCAGAGGCCAGTGTTGAGTGTCTTGGTGTCCTGGGTGGAAGGAAGTTGGGTCCCTGATATTTTGTTGGAGGAGAGCAGCCCCACAGAAGTGTTCATTTGCACTGAACTGTGATGTGATCAAAAAACAAAGTTTTCATTTTGTTGGTAGCACTCAGATTCAGAGTAGCTGGTTTGGTCATCTATCTTTCTTCATGCATTCACATTAGCCGGTAAAATTAGGTAAAGCTACCTGATTTCAGGAAAGAAATACTTTAAGTTGAAAAATTGATTTACTATACAGTCATGGACATGAACTACAGCAGTGTTCATCCATGTTCAGAAAAAATATGAGTCACACAGAAGTACATGCCACAAGATGCCATTTATATAAAGCTCAAAACACAAGTGAAATGAATTGATAAATTGCTTAGGAATACAAACATAAGTGGTAAAATTGAAAAGCAAGTCAAATGCAAAATAATGACAACCTGGAAAGGGCAAACAAAGGCACGCAACTAGGAAGGAAAACTTAGAAATTCAAAACTCTTGGCAACAGGTAACTTCTTAAAGCTAGCCAGAAGTACAATGATATTTATTTAATATTCCTTTGAACTAAACTGTCACATTCTATGCCCATTTAACTCACTTATTTAATCATATATATATATATAACATTCAATTATATGCAATTGTGTATCATATATTCAATTGTGATTTTTCAAATGTACCAGATTGTATATGTGTGTGTGTGTGTGTGTGTGTATCCTTAAATGTGACAAATTTGATGGATTTTGAAGGCTACCTCTGACCAAATATGACGTTTCAATATATGATGGCATTGTAGCCATCTGTAAGATGTCACTGTAATATCTGTATGACACGATTAGGGAAGTATATCCTAAACTGTGTCCCCAGACCTCTAAAGGTTCAGAACTAATTATGGTTTTTGATATTGTTGGGGCTGTGGTCCATGTGCCTCAAAGTGGAACACCTAGGCCACTAGGTTAATGTATTTGTTTTAGGCTGGAATTAATGCACATGTATTTTATGTTGATTAGAAATGCTGGTTAGCAATTTATCTATCTGTGATCAATTGAACACAGGGAAAAACAATTTGTCACCATTCTCTGCTTGGTAGATGAAATCGATCAAAGCATGAGGCCAATGGGAAGAAATAAATTAAGGGCAATTTCACCAGCAGAGGTGGTAAAATGATTTAAAAAAACAATGTCCTGAATTAGTTCAAATTCAATTTCATTCACTTGTTAACTGACTCATTTATTCAGACAATATTTTTTGTGCAATGTCAGCTCTGAGCCAATTGGAAGAATAGGTGGTGGGATGGTGACTGGACTGGATGCCCCTGCCCTTGTGGAATGGCCAGTCCAGAGATGGGTGGTAGTGTAAGGACCTGGTGAGGCTGATAAATGAAAGGGGAAGCATGGATCATAAGGGTCAACTTCTTGGTCATTTAACAATGTACAACTTTGACAAGGACTTTGTGCATGGCTTGTGCATATGTGCTTGTGTGTGTGTGTGTGTGTGTGTGTGTGTGTGTGTGTGTGTGTGTGTGTGTGTGTGTTTAGGTCAGAAGACAAATTTAGATGTCATGTCTCAGGTGCCTTCTGCTTGATTTTCTGAGACAGGGTCTCCTACTGACTTAGAATAGCCTAGGCTAGTTGGCCCAAAAGCCCCAGGGACCCAACTGTTATCACTTCCATAGAGCCAGGATTATAATTATGCACTACCATGCTCTGCTTTTAAATGCAGGTTCTAGAGGACTAAACTCAGGTCCTAATACATGGCAAAGCAGATTGTCAGTGGAGTTCTATCTCCAGTCTAGTACTTAACTGACTGAAAGCTCAGGTCCCCTGTATAAGTGGCTAATGCTAAGGTGAGTTGCACATGTGCTTGTGCATGTTTGACGAAGCACCTGCACAGTCTGTCCTTGATCTGCTACTCTGCATTCATTCCCAGATCTCATCTGACCTCCCGCAGGGCATCTGGCAGAGCAGCATTTGTTATTTTTTCATTTTGGAAATGTGAACACTGGCATCCTAAAGATGAAACACCTTTCCTCAAAGTGTGACAATGGTCCTCAAGAGCGGAGCAGTTGGAACCCAGACCACAGTCAGCTAGTTATCAGAGACTGAGTTTTTCCCACTGCTTCATGGCAGTGCAACCATAACTGAGAAAACTCAAAACTTACGGCATGTGTCCTTTTGCTGGAGGATCTAGTAGGGCCCTTTCTTCCAGTCCAGTGGTTCTTATCCTTCCTAATGCTGTGGCCCTTTAATGCAGTTCCTCATGTGTGGTGACCCCCCAACCATAAGATTATTCTGTTGCTACTTTATAACTGTAATTTTGCTACTTTTACCAATTGTAAACATCTGATATGCAGGATATCTGATATGTGGCTCTTGGGGCTCAAAACTCACAGGTTGAGAAGCACTATTCTAGTTAGTGGTTCTCAGCTTTGCATAGGCAAAGGTGATGGGTTTACTCTGGAGAGTAGATCAGATCATAATCCCTTAGAGATTGGGACATCAAAATTAAAAAAAAAAAACCTATATATTTCTTTGGCTTGATTTTTGTAAACAAACATAAACATCTTAGTATTGTTTTCTTTAATCTATTTCATAATTAAATTTGAATTGTCAGTTTGTGAAGGAAGGGAGAAATTTATACTTATACTTACATAAAGGGCATAACTTAGAAAGTAGAATGCAACTATGTTCTGGAGTTCTTTCAAGGGCAGGTTTTTTGCTGCGAGCTTGTTTATAGCTGCTGGGCCTAGCCTGGAGGGCTCTTAGGAAAACATTGTGGAGCTGAAGTATGCCTTATTAAAACCAGTAGCTTTAGCAGAGCTGACAGAACCTGCATATCAATGTCTGCTGGACATCCATGTATGGGGCACGGAATAGGAGCAGCTGTCTTTAATATTGTAGTTAGCCTACTCCCCAGTGAGCAATGGAAAGGTACATTTCTGCTAATTATCATAACAAATCAGTTGAATTCAGAATGAAAAGTCTTCAGGGCAAAGGTACTGGCTCTTACTGTTAAGAAGACATTGAATTATAATGCATATGATGGTCATTTCATAGCTCTTAGTGGAAAAGATCAGCAAAATTCTAGCAGTGGGGTGTGTCTCCTTTAGTAGAACCAGACTGGGAAGGAACTGAATACAGTAGGTATGGAGTGAGTGCACAGGGCATGATACTTCTGCTTCGCTAGTGTGAGCTAAAAAAGCCTGTATTTGTGGAGAAGGTTTGGGGCCCATAAAGCCACCATTCTGTGGTCCTGCAGACAGGTGTGGAATGGGTCAGTGGCCCGGAGGCCAACGAAGTCAGTGTAAGTCTTACTTGTAAAGCTGTAATGATACCTCTAAGGGCCATAGACCCAAGACAAGAAATTTAAAACTCATAGAACTACATGAGTAAATCATGTAAGTGTGCCTATTTTCTAGATAGGGAAACTGAGAGTCATATTGGGGAATGAAATCACTCAGGAGCTAGTTAGACCTAGCCAGTCAAACTCAGACTCTGGATTCTTAATTCTTTGCCATCAGTTCATGATTCTACGAATCTCTGTCAGAATCCCAGAAACCAACCTGTATTACAGCATCATCCTGCTTCAGTCTGTGTCCAGACAGGAAAACAAGACCACGCAAGGCAGTATGATGATGGACATCAGTCACAGAGGTATAAGAGGGTGGTGGGAAGAAGATCTAACTCTGGTCTATGATTGTAAGACAATTACAAAAGGGACAACCTAATGTAGACCATCTCTCATTGAGACTCTCTTCCCAAGTGAGTCTAGTTGTGTCAAGCTGACAAAGAAAACTATCAAAGCCACCAATTTATACTCCTAACAGTATTTGATAATTATTAGTTCCACACACATTAGTCTTAAAGTATTACCTTAAAAAATACCTTTATGTTAGTGTTCATTGTCATTGACAGGCAAGTTGAGACGAACAGAGAGTCAACGGCAGAGTAGAATGTTAGCTGGGACCATTGGTAAAACCTAAATATAATATTCAGATGTGTCTAGACTGAAATAGAGGATGTTTCTTTATTCATTTGTTGTCTTAATGTTCTTGGAGTCTCCCATGTGTGAAGCACTTGGCTCAATATCATCTCCTCAAGATTCACATTGACATTTGTCACCTCTCCAGTGATTAGTATTTGTCAGGCACTGTGCTTGGTGTTTTAAACACTAACTCATCAACCTTCACAATGACCCAGTGAGATAGTTCCCATTATCACTCTTGTTCTACAGATGGAGAACTGATATGTAGAGAGGTGAAATAACTTGACTTGGATCACAGAGCTCGCAGATAACCCAGGAAGGATTCAAACTCTGTAAGAATAGCTCAAGAACACATGCCTGGGTCCTGTAGACTGCATGCTTCCCTAGATGGTTAGGAACACCCAGTTTTCTATTTTCGGCTCAGTTTCTAGCTCTTGCCCCAGCTGCCTGTTTCTGGTACTCCTTGTAGAGTTAACATGTTGAGTTAACAGAGACAATTTACAACTTGAGTGAATTCTGAACATTACCCCCCAGATAATCTCACCTTTCCAAGTTTGTGTAGGAACCCTGCAGTCAATGAGGAGGAGTAGGATGGGAGCAGGACATTCTTCATTCCATGCCGGGTTAAAGTCTCATCCCTGGGATCTTTGTCAAGCTGTCATCTGTGTGGATCTTTGTTCAAAATATCATCATCATCTTCATCATTACTGAAAGTCTGCTTAAGACCATTTCTCTAATTTTCTAACATATGCAGCTGCTCTGTAACAACTTTTTATTTACTTGTTTCTGTAATAAAGTTTTGTCATTGTCCATGTGCTGTGGTATGATTTTATTCCCATTACTGATGAAACCTTCACACTCTCTATCTGCAGGGCCTTAAAAAATATCCCCATAGTCTATAGGCTTTGGGAATGTCATCATAGCAACACAGTTGGAAGCATTAGGTATGGGAGGAATAACTGCCCTGCCTCCTTTAACATGTCTTAAGTTCCTGGGCCTCCATTCACTGCAGAAAATATACCATTAAAGACAACAGAGAAACAGCAGACAAATGGAGAGAAGAATTAATATTTGCTCACATAATAGCATAGAAAATAAACACTCAATGCTGTTTCACAAAGGTTCTAAATGCTCAAACATTATTTTTCTCCAAAAAATTGGAAGACAGATTAAATAGAGTTAATGACCAGCAACAATCAAACTGCACAGCTTTTCCCAGTCTGGGTCTTTTTTAATGATCTCAAGCCGCACATGCATAGTGGGTCTTGAGTACTTCAAAGACCCTTCTTTACCTTCTCTTTTACTCTTTATTTCTTTGTGAGCTAGAGTTTTGCTATGCAGCCTTAGCTAGCCTGGAACTTGCTATATAGACCCCACTAACCTTGAACTCACAGAGATATGCCTGCCTGTTCTTTCTGAGTGCTGGGATTGCAAATTTGAGTCACTACACTTGGCCAAGTACACAATTTTACATTCCTTAGGATACAAAAAGTGTTAGTTTTCACCATCACTGTCTGCTTGTTCTCTCCTGCAGACCTGGTGTATACAAGAACATCTAAGCTAGCCTTCAGTTGCTGCGAGCTTAAAGTCTGCTACTGTTCTCTTGTCAGCCATCGGTGGGGAGTTTTGAGAGTATGACATGAGTACAGAGATGTTTCACCAGTATTTGCAAATTCTCCCAGATTAAGGTTTTCATCAATATCATCTTAGGAAATTTATATATGTAATTGCAGTCACTTCATGTTTCAGTACAGCTTTTCAAATATTTTATACTATGACACTTAGTTTCTACAGCTAACTTTCTGAATATTTATACTTTCCAGCAGTGCTTACTGTTTCTTTAAACAGCCTCACTGATTTTATGTTCCCTTTTACACTTTATTTCTGACAGTAAATAAAACAGTACCATACACTTATTTTAATGGTTTCCAATCTATTAAACCTCAAGTCAACATATTATAATATTCCCTAATGCAAAATTTTACTCATTTCTCCTTAGGTTTGAGTTGTCATTGTTATAAGACATCAAAAATTGTCTTTTAGTTTCATTAGATTGCATATAGTAGAGGTTCTACCTTTAATTCTATGGAAAGGCATTTCATAGACACACTATTAGTTCTGCAACAGCTCTCTTTGTGGCAGATAAAATTAATATTTCTTCTCTAGTACTAACCAAGTCCAACCTTGATTAGCTTCAAGATCCAAGGAGCTCAGGCATGTTCAGGTTTCAGGATGGTAGAGGCATAGACTCTGTAATTCTCTGAATTCATAGGGAGAGGATGACTTTATTATTATTATTTGACATTTTCACAGAGCCTCAAAAACCTCACAATACAATAAGAATATCAGTTGACAGTAGAGGCAGATGCGATCAGCAGGAATACTGAGATAAAACTGCTACCAAGTATCAGCTGAGCTCATGTTTTATCATCAAATTAGTTTTGGTACTAAAATCACCTCGAAGATCACTGGGATTACAGAGATTGGATCTGCACAAAAGGGGTTGCAAACTATGTCTTTATCTGTCAAATGTTGATGTTAAGAGATGGCTATGGTTATCTGCCAGACCAAGAGATCACAGAGCAAAGGCAGAAAGGTCATAAGATCTGGAGGATGGGAGGAGCCATATGAATGCTGCCATCTAGATATAACATGGCTGAAGCAATCTGATATAATCATGAATACACATAAATAAGATAAATGAGAAAAAATTAAGTATGCCAACTAGAGGTATAGAGCCAGGGAAGTTGTTTGGTGGGCTTTAAGAAATGCATAGTAGGCTAACAGTTAAGAAGTTTATATTTATCTATTTCAGGAACCAGTATTTTAAAAGAATAGTGATTTTATTTTAGGTAAAAAAGCTAGTATGACTATAAAAAAAGACCAAAGTGCTTATGAAGCATAGATGTCATTCAACAGACAACAGCATATTATGATTGTGGGATGGAGTAAGACTTATTTTTTACAGAGCCATAATAACTATCTCCACAGAATACTCCTGCAGAAGTCAAATTTGGTTACCAATAGACATTTCTATAGGGGCCTTTAAACCTCAGCCCTTACTGGCTGAATCTGTGTGCACAGTAGGAGAAGGTACTGAAACTTACATAAGTTTCATGGGCTTTGAATATTGATACTTCCTGCATATAAACACCCATACCATGCACAGGAGACAAAGTTCTTGAGAATTTCATAGCAACAGAAACACTGACAGCTTGTTCTGAAATGAAACAGACGTGAAGGAAGGCAATGACCTTGTAAATTCTATGAACAGCAAGCAAGCTGATAAAACCACCCAGTGGCAAGTAAGTGCTCTATTGTGTTGAGTATGGAGAATAGAGCTGTGATCTTGAAACCTGATGGGTTTCCCTGCCTAGCTTCAAAACTGCTGGCCTTCTTTTCCCTTGAGTTTTCCTACTTCTTATTCAGTAACATCTACATTTTCAACTTTGTCTCCCTGTGGTGGTTTGAATGAGAATGGCCCTCATAGGCTCATATGTTTGAAGACTTGGCTCCCAGTTGGCGAACTGTTTGGGACATATTAGGAGGGGTGGCCTCAATGGAGCAGGTGTGTCACCAGGAATGGGCTTTGGGATTTTGGTGTCCCATTCCCAGTGTGACACACCTCTTCCTCCCGATTGCAGTTTGAGGTGTGAGCTCTCCAGTTGTTCCTGTTGCTACGCCTTTACCACCATCATAGCCTCTAACCATCTGGAGCTATAAGCTCAATTACAATCTTCCTTTTGTAAGTTTCCTTGATCATGGTGTTTCATCACAGCAACAGAAAAGTAACTAACATACTTCCCACCATTAAATATCAAGAACGGATAACTTGTTTCTTGAGTTTTCCAGGCTTTAGAGAAAGAATTGTGTCTCAAGAAGAATAACACCCAGATCCATTTCTTTACAAAATTGAGATAGAGAGTAAGATTTGAGCTGATTTAATGAGGTTTTGATCTTTGAGTTGTTGGACTGAAACTCGGGGACCTTGAGATGGGGCATATGTATTGGCATACAGGTAGGCATTAATCTTTGTAGGTTGAAGGTGGAATGGGTGGTCAGAATAATGGCTCCTTAGAGAAATTAACAACTAGTAGTGGCTATTTTACCTTACATGGTCGAGATATGTTAAGGATGAGATCAAATGAAGAAACTGACAGTGGGTGGTTTTCCTGAATTATCACGATGAGTAAAATCTAATCACATGGGTTTCATAAGTTGAGATTATCTTCTGAACTTGATTAAAAAAAAAAAGAGATGTGGTATAAACAATGCTAGAAAGATGCTCCATGGTTAGTTTGAAGAGGGAAGAGTTGACAACAAGCCAAGGAATGAAGGTGACTTCGTCAGACTGGAAGAGGCAAGGAAATGGAATTTCCCTCCGAGCATCCAGAAAGAAATTCAGGTGGTTAACATATTGTTTTAGTTTAGTGAGACTCATTTTGGGATCCTATTCAGCAATCCCATAAGACAATAATTTTGTTTGTTTTAAGCCACTGTCCTTTTTTTTATTTTAATTTTTGATACTTTATTTACATTTCCAATGTTTCCCCTTTTCTCCTCTTTGGAACCCCCCTATCCCCTCCCCCTCCCCGCCTCTATGAGGGAATTCCACCTCCCACCCATCCGCCCACCCATTCCCATATTCCCACCTTGACATTCCCCTTTACTGGGGCCTCTAACACCCTCAGGCCTAAGGGCCTCTCCTCTCCCTGATGGCCA